>JAWQUT010000625.1:66894-135308 GCA_033807755.1 Ellobium chinense
CCTCAACTCAACAAACCCCTCCCCTCAAGTCAACAACAAAGAGACACGCTACGTCGACTCTTCTTTGTGCTACTGAATGAATGTATAGGCAGGCCTACGGCTTAGTGTAGTGTAAGTGTGTGCGTCCTTGTTACGATGGCCGGCATGCTCTAAACTCGCAGGCATTGGTGGACACACCATGCCCGTGCAATCCCTTGAGACGGATGCTTCTCCCGTCCAATGAAAACGCTGAATTGGGCTTGGCCCTTGGCGTCAGTAAATAAAGTTAAATGCCCGCCCAATATGGGCTTTATCACACAACACGCATACGACACACGCCGAGCAAACCGATCGCTTCACTAGGCTGCCGCACATTGTTTCGAATACATTTAACTACGGGATCTCGAGCACTGTCATCAATTAAAAAAAAAATAATCATGTACTAAATCAATAAATCTACTAATACTGGTTTCGTCGCTTGAAAAACAAGGGGGGTAACTATAACAGATGTGTCTTTGGTCGAGTTGCCTCCCATTATACAATTTGACATTGTTGGCGATTATTGATGGATGAGTTGATCTTATGGATAAGTTGATGTATTTCTGACTCTCCCAGAAACATCTACTTATCAGTAGTCAACTGTACCATCTTTTTGAAACAAACAGACAAATAAACAGACAAACAATTAAGTATGCAAGTTTTTAAAATTACAAAACTGCTCAACAAACAAAAGCAACACAACTAATCTTACAATAATAATTATGCAAACAATAATGACTGTTACATTACGATACAGCTCCTTCATTCTCTTTCTCAAGAAACAGTATTAAGGTAGTGAATAAAGAGGTATTGGATCATATGAAATTAACTGACATATTCTCTCACTGCAAAATGCTTTCACTGATAAACTGGTTTAAATGATACAAACCTGCCAGAATATTATGCAAATTCCAGCCATTCAAAGAAAATGCAGAATCCATAGTCTACTGGAAATTGCACGTCATCATCTGTCTGCTACGCACAGATATGTATGAGTCATTCCTAAAATCTTTTATTATTCTATATCTGACTTAAATTATTATTACGGAACTTTCAAAAATGTTTGAGTTAACATTCATCCAAATGCAATATTGTTTCTAAATTCACACAAGAAAATCACATACCTTTTTACCCCTAATATTTTGTAGTAGTCTCTTTTCTTTGCTTGCTTCTGTAATTTCTGGGCTTTGTTCAACATGTCTTGTATACGGCGTGAATTTTGCTCTATTTCCTGTGCACCTTGTAACTCTCTTATTGCTGTGAAGAGAGCAAGATGAATATAAATTTGTATTAACAACTAACAGCCATTCTTACATCATATAATTTCAAGATTGAGTAGGAGTGAAGATAAAGCAGCCCTAAAGATGGGAGATATTTCTCACATCGCATCCCCATTGCTAACCCTCAAGATTTTCAAAACATTTGGTGATCCTCTCTGCAAGGCCATGAGATACTTTCACTTATCTCAATAAAACTCATGGGACTGTGAGAAACTGAAGAAATATGATAAAGTTGTGTCTCTTTCCAGCAACAGGATTAACATTTCCACAAATCATTTAAACATCAATGAACACTAACTGTCTCTGTTATTGCCCAATAAATACAGTTGTTGCAAAACTACATATTGTGCATCCAAAACAAAACCAAAAAAGAATACAGAAATCTAGTAAATACACAATAATGAATCCATTGCTATATGGCACAAAACGTATACATACAGTAGACTTCACTTAACACAAACCTGTTTAACGTGAAATTTCTGTTCACACAAACAAAACAAAAACAAACAAACAAAAAAAACCCTGTTTTTTTTCTCTCTATAATCTATGCATTTCAAATTCTGTTTACACAAACTAAAATTCGAAAGGATCTTGATAACACGAACAACTTTTGGGCTGCACCATTGTTTTTCTTGAACTCTCTCTTTTCGTTTGCACTGCCAGCACGACATTTTCTGTCATCACCCTGCTCGCAATGTAATGGTTGCCTCCCCCGACCAATAAGCTGGACCTGAGTCTTCTGTAATGTAACTGCCCAGACTGGTTTATCCAAGTAATATATATATGTGTAAAATGGGCCATCTCCCTTATTTCCAACGTACTCTTCTTTACACAAATTCTTGGTAACACGAACACATGTCTGTGGTCCCCTGGAATTTGTGTTATCAGGTATTTACTGTATATGCATTTTCAGTTTGCTGAAACGCATTTTCTGAGAAGCTTATGTGAGCTTATACAGAACAGTTATGCTAGAAATAAGCAAAACAGTAACAAGCCTAGAAGTTTGGTTGGCAATGGATGAATGGAGTCACATTTGAAATTTTTGGAGGACTGATACAAAACTAGGTAGATCATGTTTTCGTTTCTCTCAGTTAACGCAAGACTGATAGTCAGAGCTGCCAACCTCCAAAACTGGATTTTCATATTCCAGGCATCAAAAATTCATATTCTGACCCTGATTTTCATACTCACACCGGTGCAGAAAAATAATCTCGCGAAATTTAAATGAATGTCTCCTTGTTTGGCTGTTTAGTCATACTTTTAGGCTTGTAGATAGCTACTGTTTCCGTATAACACTAAGAAGCTTTTTTTCAGCTTTAAACTGAGGTAATGGGAGTCACTCACTGTGGTAAAATAATAAACTTGACTACCAACAGCTCTTTCCAAATCCTTTTCATATTCCTGAAATCTAAGTGCTATTTTGATTAGGTGAATTCTTCCTTTTAACTAAAAAAAAAATCCCCCTTCCCCCAAAATTTAAAAAAAAAACCAACAAAAAATTGATAAGATATGTAAGATACTGGCAATAATAACACAAGAAAGCCCTCATTTTGTAAGACAAGTTTATACAAAATAAACTTGTTCATCACATAATTGCTGCTAAGCTTGAAATTCCAGACCATCAGAAGACAGACTGTAGCACTTTACTGAGCCTACTAAGAAAATTAAATCATTTATGTCCTGCTAAAATTTTGCCATATGTCACCAGAGGCATTAATAGCAGTAATTGTATCCAAGTGAAGAATGCTCATATTCATATCTTAAATTGCTCTCAGTCCCAGATTTAAGCATGTCATCTGCTGGTAGAGCAGGAAAGAGGAATCTATCTAGACTAGTCTAGAGCTAGCCCTAAACCTTCCAAACTGGGGCTTTGAAAGCCGGCTCTGTCAGGCCTACTAGATCTAGTCTAGTAGACTAGTACAGTAAAGGTCATTAACCTTGGCTCTAGAGCCAACACTATTATAGTAGTACACTATGCTCATCCCAAATGTAGGTCATCTAATGCCCTGAGGGCCTACAGTATACACTAACAGACCAAATGAAACATAGCCTACACAGGTAATGTGTAGGCACTCTGGATATGGCACAATGCATACGCATGACGGGATTGATTCATTCGGCATCAAAGTAAAGCCTCAAACCGCAAGGTTGAAAGATATAGCATAAAGCCTCCTGTGGCTGGTAACCATGGCTGGTATCTTTGTAAGAGAATTCTAGTTTCAACTAAACTGCTTCTGGATCTAGCAATTTGGTATGCGGCCGGGATATAGGCCTAACATACATGCCAAACGGTGCCGGCGAAAACGAAACTAAAAAATGTGCGTCAGCATCCTGTGTACTCTATCGCAAAACGGAATGCCAGTACTGCACTGTACTCTATGATTTTCAATCGTTTGTTGTGAGACTCGAGTACTTGTACTCATGACCAAAACAGCCCATTTTGATGATTTTCAGTACAAGAAAGCTCTTTAAGCGCCCGACTTCGTTGCGAAAGGCATTCACTGTATTCTTTTTCATACTGACAGTCGATTTTCGTATTTTTAANGTAGTTTCTAATTCAAAGATGTAATTTCTAATTCCGACTTACATAAAGATGACGACCACGTCACTGTCAAGATACAGAAATGTTTAAAAATAGGTATGTACCTTTGAATGGCAATGACACAAAAAAGCCTTTGCTCTCAAAGTGAAAGGCACTATATTGGGCTCTGTCTCCATAATTTTAGAAGCTTTGCTGATGCAGTCTTCATACTCTTCCTTGTTTCGATGTTCCTGGGCACCCTGCAGCTGCTTGACCAACTTCTTCACTTTCTTGTAGTGATTAAAACACTCCTTGTGATCAGGATCCAGTTTAAGGCACTCACGGATTTGCCTAGAAACATAAATAGTTTTATAAAGTAAAAAAATGTTGTGTTCATTAACATTTACAAGAATAAAACTGTTCAACAGGTCAAGATGCAAGAGTTGACAGAATGCTTCGCAAATTTGTGCACTTTTATGTATAGTTTATTTCTCAGAGTCAGAGCAGGAGCAATCAACACCAGACATGTAACAAGCACAGAACGGAAATAGTGGAAATTTGCAAAGACTGGATGGAAGCTATGTCAATAAATGAGAAATGAACCACTTCTTATACACTGTGAATACTATTGGGAGCAGGAAACTGATGTTCCGTGGTCATCAAAACAGTGGAAATAGCAGGAAACGTGGAACATTTACAACATCCCCATAACACTTTCCTCTAGGAGGAATTTTTCTTTCATGAAACATATATGCAATGGAAAACACCTTTAGGAAATCAATGTTAGGTTGTATGTAATACAGAGTGAAAAGGCACCTTCTAATTAAAGTTTTAGCATCCAGGCCAACTGTGTAAACTTAGGCCTTATCAATCTGCAGACATAGCAATCATGTAGATTTTGTTTTCCTGTGACTTTGATAACCATTATCTTTGTTTAACTATCTGTCTGTAAACTCAACATATTAAAACAGAAGAATTCATGTACTTACATGAGACTATCTTCCTCCTCTCCCATTTTATAGTGTAACAAGCTCATGCGGAAGTATGCTTGGGTATTGTCGGGTATAAGTTTTGCTGTGGGTCGTATATCACTGATGGCTTTGAAGAGGTCTCCCTGAGCTTCATATGCCTCTGCTCTCATCTCTCGCAAATCTGTGTCCCAAGGGCACAACTATTGAGATGATGAGGTTCAAATAAAACATGAAATAGGTGTGATCTGCAAAGTGTTGATGGTTTAGTCATACATGAAAATGAGAAAAATAGAGGTAGCTTCTAAGTGAACTGTACTACACAATTGTAAGTAGAACAAAATTTGGTATCGTTTAACAGCTGCATACACTGTCACAGGTAGGAAACATTAATTCCATATGATCCCACTAAAAAATGAAGTCATATACTATATTGAACTTGAACTTGCTCAATGCAAAATTCGTGGCACACTTGTGTCATTTTGTAGTAAACATATTTTTCGATTACCTGTGAAAAAAGAAAAAAAATGGAGTTGCCTATTTCAGTCTAGTTCAAAGCACAGAAATCGAATTTGCACAATGAAAAAGCAGGTTTCCACTGGCCTTGAGTTGAGGAAGTCAGGGGTAAGGGTTATTTGCACAGAGACTGATTTACTGCAAGTCAGAGAGAATATGGATTAAACCCCTCAAAAAAAAAAAAATCCATAAATATCATTTTGTTTATTCTGGTCCCAAAATCAATTCACTTCTGCCTTTTTTGTTGAAAGAACGCTTATTTCACAATTATTTGGTATGGAACAGTGAAATTAGACTGTTCTTAATTCTTATGTCATTGAATAATAATGCAAACATTCTTTTTTGTGCATGCCATCGCTCAAACAAACTGGGCTTATTTACTTCTAATCTGTACTGAAGTGAAGAGTGCAGTCACTGAATTCGCTTCTCCCATATATGCATAAGTAAGTCAGGGGTCTTCGAAAAAAACAAATTATGGCCTCTCTAATAGCCAGCCTTGCAAGATTAATCCTACTGAGACCAGAAGCAATCTTACTACATGGTGGCTATACAGAACTTCCAGAAATTAATAAATTTGCTATATTTTCCTATAGCTTTTCTGAAATTAAAAAAAGCTATGTAAACCACAGTTGAAAAAAATGTGTGTTTCAGAGCGTTTTGTTGCCAATTTTGCATACTGAAATATGCACTTGGCTAGGTGTGTGCAGGTCAATATGGAAGATTTAGAAATGCATCATTTAGGATGCTTCTTTGAATAATGCAAGTCACATTTTGTAAAAGCACTGCATCATATTCCTAGTTTCCTCTTATTTCTTTTCCAAATAAGCCTGTATGAGTGTGTATATGCCTTGTATGTCAAACACTATGATATACATACACAGCAGTTATGTCACTGTCCAAACTCACCTCAATTGGTTGTTCAAGTGCACTGATAACACCGTGATATTCTTTGTGTTCAAAGTACATCTTGGCCTCATCTATCTGCATTTCTAAAGGTCCTATAGAGTTAGCCTTCTCTATAGCTTCTGCATTGTTAGGCTCTCTTGTTATCTAGAAAAAATACAGGACAGAATACATTATTTACTATGTGTAACTCAAAATACCGTACAGTTTCACTGAAAGAGTGCAAAGATATTTCCAGTATGCTTTATCAATAGATAAAAAGTGCTGGAAAGAACACGGCTGATATTTAAAACGTAATAGCGATATTAAGCATTTTAATAATTATAGAAATGAAGTATACAAGCCTTGCATCTAGGCTAATGCCCATTCAAATGACATCATATTATTGTTACCCCCACATCCCAGATCATTCAAGTGTTTTCTTTACTTTCGCTGTTACTTGCAGGCGCTGATTGTTAGCTTTCTGACAACATTTTTCGCTGCCTACAAGTATAATGAGGTATCTATCTGTTTTACAGACAGGTGGACTGAATGACTCCAATTTTTCAGTTTCCTGTATCTAAAACTTTATGGAATATTTCCATCTCTTAAGTATGACATATTCACAGTGCTCATAATAGTATCATAAGCATCATTGTGAGAATTGCACTCTACCATTTTGCCACTTTCATTCCCAGTGGTATACTTTTTGTTTTTTATATGTGACTCTCTCATTTCATATTTGGCCATTATTTATTACTGCCTTTAGAAACTGTATTTGTACCACATGTGCATCTAAAGCAATCCATGAAAGTACCATGTTTCTCCTGGTCACTATGAAATATAACTTAAAAGGTGTGAAATGTCACAAACAGCAAAAAGCATGGCATTTTTGAGGGGCATTTGGGGCTGTCCTATAATCTGCCAAAATGCAGTCATGAAAGTTTGTGACTTCCATCGTTTATGGTATTTTAGGAGTTGAAAGATGAGCTGCTTAATTTGGCTTACTTAGCAATTAACCTTTAAGTTAAATGAGACCCTGATTTGGCAATTTGGTTAAAAAAGTGCGACTAGGTCACATATGATCTTGGCTTTCCTTATCAAGGGGATTTTATTAACGAATTCAAACTCTTAAAAAATCCCTAAGCAAATATAGTATCATATGAAAACACTTTGTGATGCTTTGATGCTTGTTAAAAAAATCCCAGCTGTGACATCCTGTTATCGATTTTTGTTTTGAGGATCCCATACTTCTCACCCTTGATGAAATTGGATACAAAGCTGTGAACATGAATACACTGCCAGTCACATTAAGCTATGAAGTGTGAATTGGGTGCTCTATTTTCAACTTCAACTCATATAAAAGCAGTTAGTAATACCATAGCCTTTGCACTTTAGCTTTGCTGGATGTGGAGATTGTGTTAATAAAATGACCTTTGAATTATTGTTCACAGAAGTTTGAAAGGTGAAATTAAAAGATTTAGACATTTTAATTAGTATAATTTTCTACACTCCACAATGTCATTGCATAGCTCTCAGCATATACTGTTGATGTCACTTCCAATATATGACCGATTTTCAGGATAGGAAAAGACCACAAATGTCAGATATTTTTTCTACAGCCATTTTCAAATCACATTTGCAACGAATTCTTATAAGGCAATGTTATCAAGGATTATTGTGAGGTTCAAGGGTACTTGACAAGTAGTACTCTCTGAGGTAATTCAAAGTACAAAATTATAATCACTGTGATAAATGAGCATTTTCCATGATCTTGTATAGCTGTGCTCTTTATGCTTGCCTAGGTTTTATTCCTCAAAAGCTGAAGGGCACCACAATGTCAGCAGCTAAAACTCAAATGATGAGTGAATTGGAAATTATTTCTACTACATTGTTATTAAATATTACAATAGGGGGCCAATCTACTACCAGTACACTATAATACACACAATGAAGTTTCCATATTCATGATATTCACACTGCTGAAATTGGAGGTGCGAGTTTCTACCAATTATTGAGGGATCTAGTCATGCATAATTTTGGATGCTAAAACTACAGCAGCATTATACAGATAATCTGATAATGTTACAACAGTGATAAACAGGGACAAGATGTTTACAATTGTTGGCTGACTGTTACAATTTGTAGAATGTAGCCAGGCAGATACTGTATTCTAACAGATTTCAAACTTTTAAAATGTGAACACAAAGCAATTAGCAAGCTGTTCATTATAGCTACTATCTCTCATGTTCATCCCACCTATACCACTATAAAATGAAGAGCAATTAACAGAAAATAATGAGAGGGACTGAAAGCAATTTCCTCATGATGTGATTCTGTAACAGATGGCACTCCTACAGGGATGGCAGCAGCTGATGGCAAAATTTGTCGACACTAAGGGTCTCTGCTTAGGATACAAATTTGCTGTTACTTTTTCTAGAGTTAGATCTTATAATGTTGTTTATTAAAAATAATGTTCTTTTTTTTTTAGGCCCAACTCTAACGTTTCTGACAACTTTTGGCATTCTGCCAATCCCTGACAATTATTAGAGATTTAAGGTTACTCACAACTTCAGTAAAGTCCTGTAAAGCCTCTTTCAGCTTGCCTTGTTTCATCAGCACATTACCTCTTTGCATTCTTGCCTGTTATAAAGGAATTAATACCATATTAATACTACAATCTCAGTTGGTTAATAAAAAAGCATACAGACATAACACAGACAGTGACCAACAGACTTATCATAATTACCAAGTTATTGATTGTCCCAAACCATTCACCCAAAAGAGTGTGTAAACTGTAAAATTACCAACAAAGCATTTTACAGCACACTTTGTTTTGCATCCACAGAAATTGAGGATATGGTTAAAACACAACTTTTCCCTCTTTTGCATCTTTATGCATGCATAATACAGTCATGTCTTGTTAATCTGAATCTTTTGCTGCCCATGTATTTGTTAGTATCGGTGAATTTTCTAGATTATCGAATCAAGATGTTTACAAGGTAGGAAGAGAGAAAAGGTAAGACTCGTTTATTCATATATGACTGGGCAAGTTCAAGACAATATTCAGAAGAACTCCTCTCTGATTATGCTGTTTTTTACTGAGTGGGTGCATGAATTGTTTGTTTGATGTCATAGGTATGAGAAACAGTGTGATGGGAGCCAGGGCTCACTAACCCATGCCATAAGGGAAAAAAGACCAGGTGGTGTCACTGTTTGGGCCAGAATTGCTTAGCCTCATAAAATTGTGAATGGCTGGTGACGTGGACACACAATCATACAGTAGATCTTTTGATTTTTGTTTGATTTATCACAACTTAATCCAACACAAAAATGTCCCAGTATTCCCCATATTAACGTTCGGACATGGAAGTATGAATTTCCAAATTATAGTTGACATTTATATAGACAAAAATAAAGGCATCCCCCCCATGATGCATTCGGTTAAGCCAGGCTGAAGTCTGGCCTAACGAGACATGCCTGTACTTATTTTCCTCTGCTTTCATTTGTAACGGAAGAAATAACTGACAAACCCTGAAATTTCTCAAAGCTATGTATTGAGTGAGAGAATATTTCTCAGTATTTCTGACAAAACATAATAAATTGACTTACAGCAGTAAAGTCCGGTTTCAGCTCCACAACCCTGTTGAGATCAGGCAATGCAGACCTAGATTTGCCAAGAGCAAGGTACACTGTTGCTCTTTTGAAGTATGTCAGGTAGTTGTCTGGGTCTCCCTCTGATCAAACAAAAGTCTTTCTAAATATTCTGATGCCATGTTATGAGCTTTCAGTTCTAGTTGTATTATTGCTATCAAATCTGTGAAATTTTGACAGTCTAAAGCGAGTAACTAGCACATCTTATGCAGATCTAAATTTGCTAGTGATGATATTCATCCTCAAATCTAACATTTTATTCAACTAAACCCTTGCCGCCTAGCCTGATATATAACACTATCAAACTACCCAAGGCAACATCATTTCATGTTCTGATGATGACATGGTGGGACATTGCATGCTCAATTAATTTAGTAAATCTGGAAATGTCTCAGGTACTCTCTCCTAACACACAATCATTTCTTACTCTACCTTTTCCTGGACAAAAGTCTTGCAATTTTCATTTGGTACCTTACCCACAGAAGATTGAAGATGGGTTCATTCATTTCTCTTTGGCTGTTTCTTACTTTATTTGTCAGTCTTGCAGTGGTATTTATATATGAAACATTGATAATTTTTAACAAATTCATTGTATAACTTGTAAAAGACAAAAATCTATTTAGAGCCTAGACAGAATCACATATAATTTTACATAAGATGAGTAAAGTAAGTCTTAACTTCTCAAAGGAAACACTTGTATCGACACTACTCACCAACAGCAGCATGATAATGTGAAAGAGCATCTGCTAACTGTCCCGCAGCTAGGAGTTTCTTGCCCATCTCCAGATGCTGTTCTACCTCAGGATTCACACCCTCTACCACTGGAAAATGAACACAATGATAATATATAAGTATCCACTTTAGATTTTAAAAACAGAAGAGAGCTTTTAAAACAGAAATTGGACACTGTCGCTCTACAGATATTGGGACTTGGCAGTATCTGAGAGTGGGAGATCAACAACACTGCACTGTTTATTTTTATCACATATGATAAATAGGGCCTATTTCAGGTGACATAAAAGTGTGTAAAATTTTTTTGATATGTCACACGTTCCATAAATTTGACCTTTGACCTGCTTACGAATACTTTGATCGGAAGCCTTGGAAACCTCTAGGCCTGTGAATATGTGACATAATTTCTTTTGTAACTATTTTCACTGCCATGGGGTTTCCCTCTGTCTAGATTTTTTTTCAAAACTTTTTTTTTTAGTCCATATTTCTTATCGCTTGTCATCATTCTTTTCACGTTACCGTTTCAGTTTTGGTTCAGTTTTCATTTGAATTAAATACTTGAAATGTCACAGTGTTTCTCTGGTCTAGTTTCATTGGTGATTGTCAGCTGTTTGGATCTACTTCGTGTCGCGTAACTGTGTAGCTCATCCAGTTCAGTTGTGAATAATATGTCTCAAACAGAGTGAGGGCCACGTCAAGGTCTTTTTCATGATTAAGGGCAAGTGCGGCACCCTGTAGGGGGAAAATTGGGTAAAATTGTGTAAAATGAGTTTAAGGCAGTTTTTTTAAACAGCAACATGTCCTTTATCGAATCCTGAAGTTATTTTCATGATACCTGTCTCAAAAAGTGTACTTTGATGCAAAAGGAAATGACTACCCTTTATGAAATGCATCTATCGGGTAATCTTCATTGTCAGTTATCTCAAAATCACAGTTTTCGTCACTCTATCCGTTCGATCTGACTTTTTTTCTGGTCCAATTTGCATAGCAACTCTCCAAGCCCCTGTTTTGAGAATGTCACGGGCTTTTTTCGATATCTTGTGTTTTGGGTGTTTTTTTTTTAATTTTTAAAGTTCAATATTTTCAAAATTTTCAATGTTTTTATATGACATTTTAAAAAAAATTATTGAAAAAAAAAACTATCCAAGAAATCAAAAAAAGCCCGTGACATTCTATTTTAAATAAAGTGATCTTTCAAATGAAAAAAAACCAACATCCTACCATGTATTGTTCTCCAGATCGAAGGGTTCAAAGTTATGCAAAAGTCATCCATATTTTTCAGTATGGCAGCCAAACAATTAGCGTTTCCATAGCAACGGAGGGAGGAAATTGCGAAAAACCCCAGTTTATCTTCCTTCCTGGCCCTACGTGACCCATTTTTCACCCCAAAATGACAAAGTTCCCTTTATTAATGAAAATCACCTAGTTCTGCCACACGTCCCCTCAAAAGCTCAATTTTTTTGTTAGTAAGAGTTTATAGAATAAAAAGGATCTGAAAACCGTGTTTGTTTGATATCAGATTTATGAAATTAATTATACCTGAGGCTTGCATTGCAAATAAAATTAAATGTATTTATAACTCTTTTCATAAATCTGGTATCAAACAAACAGGTCCTCATAATACAACAAGGAAGTGAAAAGGGAGATAATTACATTTCCTCCAGGTCAAATGAGTTCATAAATATGAAGGATTGGTAAATTTCAGAGACATTTTACGTTTTTCTCATTGTAAACTTTGGAGTGCAGGAAACAAGGGGAGAAGAAAGGGGGAGAGGATTCTGAAATTTAAGGGTCAAACTGTAACTGTAAGATGTGAAGAAAAAAATAGTGATTTACAATTTACAATCATTTACATGTTGGGGACAAAAAGTTGCAATCTCTTATCTAGGTGCTTTCTGATTATTACCTATGCATCTCTTTTCACAGCCTTTCACTATGACATGTTTATGACACATATTATCAATAAAAGACTTTAAAGTGAAAGTGGAAGTGATGAAAATAAAAGTGGCATGACATTGGCTTAAAATACACTTCAACCATTACATTAAAAGTTTAGAACAAAATGGGAACAGATCACTTCAGCCTTCAGTTTGAAATTTTCAGATGTGTCAGTCTAGGCTGATCCCTACATTACATTTGAGTACACATTAACCCCTGTGTAGTCTGTTCTCAATGATATGGCTACTCCTATAATAGTGGAGGTCAAAGATTTCCACACATGTTGTATTACCAGGCCAGCACCAACAAAAAAAGAGTGAAAAAATGTACGGCTGTGAGACAGTTGGGTGTTCAACACATCACAAGGCGCAATGATATGGTGGCTGACACTGGACCACAGGACAAGCACATGGTGTTTAGAGCAACAAGAGTGCAACTACAATTTGTAAGGATTCAGTAATGGCGGTTGTTTTTGACTTTACTCAGCCCTTAAACTTAAACTATTACTGATATTTTTTGAAACATCTCTCATAACTCACTTTTATATCCTTTTGAGGCCGACCCAACTGCCTTCTGGTATCACCTCTTCTCCTTACCAAAACCTGGTTCCACTAGTTCCAGCAGCTCTGGTATCAACCATTGTTTCTTCTACGACTACACACTATATATAGGGCTATCTCTAACGACAGCACCGATGATACAGTTCATTTAGTCGTAGACAAGTCATGGAATCGGTGCTGTCATTAGAGAAGGCCCACTATAGTACCAATGGGCACATTTACTTTCCATCCCCATTAAAATTTTCAGAGCTTCAATGCCTGTGTGTTAGATACTGCCATCATGTGATTTTGCATCTAGATCTAGACAAGTGCAGACACTTTTGTATGTTCAAGAAGATCAGGGCCAAGATGTAAAAATTCTCATCAGGTTATAGTCTGTCACATATACTAATATTGTGTCATGAATGTTGATGGAAAGTGTCACTAACTGTCTGGACTAAATAAGAATATCTGTAACAAGGGCAGGTCAGTAATGACAATATATGTTGCGAGAAAACATGACATAACATCTTAAACAAATCATGAATCAAGTGTTGTTAAAGTTTCGGTACTGTGACTACTATGAGCTTACAAACAAGTGATTCAACTGTTTATATGAGGATGGGGAATGACTCTAGAAGTCTAGGTTTTCTGTCCCACCACTCAGCTTCTGCCAAGCCCAAGGTAGCGCAGTCCTTCTGCGCCTTCTCAAGTTCTCTCCTGCCTATCTCATCTGTAACTTTCCAGATCTTGACGGTGTATGAGGAATGAGCTCAATCAGTAACAACTAAATATTTTGAAGATATCTCTAGAAATCTAGTCTTGACTAGTCTAGAACTAGAAGGTCTGGCTATTTTTCTTACTTCATATATCATAGATACTCTAGATCAGCATGTCGTCTTAAGTTAAGGCTAAGTCTTACCATTGAAGTTGTAGATGTCACAAGTGAGAAGAAGAATTGTAAATGACCGCACAAGGCGGGTCCAGTATTCCGACGTGTCGTATTTCATTTCAGCGACTTGATAATCCTGCGTTTTCCTTATCAAACAGTCCTACTAAACATTATTGTCGCATGACAATAGGTGCGTTGCCTACTCACTGCCTACCTAACTAGACATAGGTTTCGGTATCACATCAACAACTTTAGTTACCTTCTACTCGTGGTCTGTTGTTATTGGTCAGAATTTTTATTTCCGGGTCGTACTTTCGGAATCAATGACGTATCACATGCATACCTGTTATTTTTACTTTTTAACTTTAAAATAAGTATTAAACGACAATAAAACCCACAATTAATTGTAAATTTTACAAAATACTCATTATTTGTCAATACGTAATCAAGTCTCGCACATAATGTTACCTTATAGCATCCAAGATGGCGAACGTTTGAGTTGACAACGGAAGAGAACGAGACAGACTTGTTGATTTGCTCAGGTTGGTAGCAGGAATCTTGCCGAAAATGCAGCCATGAAGTTAATTTGTTTTGAGAGGAAGTCCATAATTAGAACGGGTGCTTGCTATTTTGAACATCGCACATAGGCATTTTTAAATGCTAGACTAGACTACCCGCAGTTGCCTCCTAACTTTCAAACCAAGTTCAGTCATGTTTTCCCAACCCTGTCGGCAGTCATCAAACATCTCGACTAGCAATGCAACGTTCGTGTCGCGGCCACTGTGACCAAGTAAATGTCAACATGGACTTCATAACTAATAATGATGTATCTGCAGTGGAGTCATGGAAGGCCCCAAATCTGTTCTTACAAGAATTTTGCTTTACCCTGCACATGATATTGATATTGATATGAATTAGTCTAGACTATTATTTATGGGGCCTTCTCTAACGACAGCACCGATTCCACGACTTGTCTACGACTAAATGAATTGTGTCATCGGTGCTGTCGTTAGAGATAGCCATTTATGGATCCTGGAGGCATCGGATTTCGTGAAGGTAAGGATTCGCAGTGAAAAAAAAAACCACGATTCGTAGGGAATTGTGCCAAACCTTTAATGCAGCATGAAAGAGGATTCATTTGTCCATGAATTGAAAGTAGGAACACATGACGATATTTGATAACAGCCATTTTTGTTTGCCTACATCATTTGACCGCAGAGGGGTCACATTCTAGGCTGTTCCATCAAGTGGACAGTATAGTCATTAGGCCTATAGGCAGTATTGGACCGTCAAAGTGCTCAGTGTACCAAACATAACCCAATCTATCACTTGATTATTATGCAGATTCTATTCAGATCAGGTTTTGTGCCCCCTGGCGAGGTCAGATAGGCAATCAGTGAAAATGCTCAAAACAAACATGTTTGTCAGCCATTTTTACTCCATTCATGAAAGTATCGCAGTGTGACCAACTTACGCGAGCAGTGAAATACAAAATGATTGTGAAATAGACCTTTGAAAGATCCAAAAAGACTATCTGAGTTTCATATTGAATAACTGCTGCATACTACAATCAAAGTGAAAACTTTATTTGCAAAGGATAAGAAAACCACAGCAAGGAGTGCTGCTGCTCTCTGCTGGAATAAAACCACAACCAATTTTTCTGTTGTCCAAATGACCTCACCAGTATCTTCCAAGGAGCCTTCTCTCGTGTCTGGGTAAAATTCAACAGGATTATCAAAGTAAAATTGCGAATAAAAAATAAAAAAATAATAAAAAGTAATAGTGAAAACGGCCAGTATGAAAGGTTAAAATTTGGAAAAGCCGATTTCTTACCTTGAAAGTACATAAATCCATGAAATAACAAGTTTTCATAAAAGTGAAAAGCACATCCTACTATAAACCACACAAAAATTACAACACCGTGCACGTACGCGGGCACAATCTCCAGTTAAACACATCTCCACGACATTACATGCCTCACGGGAACTGATGCCTAGAGCAGAGGAGACATGAAACTGGTTTTTAGCAGTCATCTAAATTTTGTGCATCCAGCTTCCTTTCATCATTCACATTGTGAGTCTCTAAAGAGACATGCAAACCATGGCAATTGGCAGTTGGATTAACAGTCAAGTTTGTTGGATCTTTAGCGGTTTTTCTCCCACAGAGGACATGGCATGAAAACATAATTTTTTTTCATTCACTTGCGTAAACCTAGATAGCTGCAAACCAGTGCCACCATTATCCATTTGCAATTTCATGAATGTTCAGAGAACTCTCTCCCATCCTGTTTTATGTCCATTTTGTTTCTTTATATCCTGGAGGCATTGGATGCCGTAAAGATAAGGATTCACAATTAAAAATACTGCAGTTCGTGTAGAATTGTGCCAAACTTTTAATGCAGCATAATACAGCAATCATTTGAGAATAAGCCCTATTTTTTTTTTTTTACCTACATTATTTGACCGTAGAGGGGTCACTTCCTCGGCTGTTTCATCAAGTGGCTTGTATTGTCGTGATAGGAATGTCTCAATGCCCATTGTACCAGAAAGAACCCAGTCTTTCAGTTAGATTATTATGTAAATTCTGTTCAGATCAAGTTTTGCACCCTCTGGCAAGGTCAGATAATCAACCAATGAGAATGCTCAAAACAAACATGTTCATCAGCCATTCTTACTCCATTCATAAGAGTATCCCTGTGTGACTTTAGAACTGTGACCTTATTATGTGAGTGTGAGCAAGGAACTACAGAATGATGCATTGATAGTGAAATAAGCCTAAGAAAGATTCAAAAAGACTATCAGTGAGCAGGTTATTATTGTTCATATTGATTAACAGTTGCAAACTATGATCAAAGTGTAAACTTTATTTGCGAAGGGTAAGAAAACCACAACAAGGAGTGCTACTGCTCTCTCCTGAAACAAAATCGAAACCAAATTGTCCTACTGACTTCACCAGTAGCTTCCTAGGAACTTTCTCTCTCCCTTGGGTAAAATTCAACAGGATTATTGAAAGTATACTTAAGAAAAAAAAATTAAAACATAATAAAAAGTAACTGGAAAATGGCCATTTTAAAGGGTCAAAAATTAGAAAAAGTCAGTTTCTTACCATAAAAGTCCATAAATCCCTGAAGTATCAAGTTCTGTTAAAGTGAAATAAACTTACTACAATAATGCACACAAAAAATTGCTGTACCATACACATGCACGGGCACAATATCCAGATTTATAAACAAATCTTCGTGACATCATATGCCTCTCGAGAACTGGTGCCTGGAGAATATATATTCCGTTTCTTGATATTGCCAAATGCCCATACTGTGTTGCATTCATTTTATTGACTTCTTTATTCACCACAAGCAGACAGTGTTGAATGTTCTTTAATCTACAGCAGTTTGTTTATTTACAGACTGTTAACTGACTCTTTCCATCAAAGTCAAAGCAAAGTGAAACAAATAATTATTTCTGTATGCGTGTGATAGCTGTGAATTGTGTGTTGACAATCAAACAGTGCTTAGCAAATTTGTATTTCAATATAATTACCTGTCATTGGAATGGTTTTTCCACATTTTTTAAAGGACAGATTCTTAAGACATTTTCAAAAATGATGAGAAGTGAGGGCATTTTAAATACTGTAACTCTTACATGGCATATGTGGAAAAATATTATTGTTATGTTCTTGTTTTCAAAAAGTGCACAGTTCTTGACAGTGTTTTCCACCACCATCTATCTTATAAAAAAGCATAGAATAATTGAACAAAATAGCAATGAAAGATCTTCAAGGATAATGTTGCAAAAAAAAAAGGGGGGGGGGCATATTATACTGTCCCCCCAGAAAATCGCGGTTGCAAATTTCTGTGTTTTTTAGACTTTACCGCAATTTTGCAGATTTTTGTAAATTTAGACATTTTCCGCAAAACTACCACAAATTTTGCCGATTTTGGCAGGGCAGTAAACTTTTTCTGCTGTATTTACAATATTACGTTAACAGGAATACAGCATGTATATATATGTATTCCATTTCTGTAACTTTGCATCGGTCATAGACCAATACGGCAGTAATACGGTACCAAGAACTGTGACGTGGTGATATAACAAAGTTACAAAGCTACCAAGTCACTAGGTGTCACGCAAGGGACAATACTCCGTCAAACTTGTGAGATGTAAATGAAACTGTGTCAGATTCCAATGCTGGAGTGAATTTTTGTGGCATTGGGTCTTAGTGATGTTATTATTAATGATCAGGACTTGGATTCTCATAAAGATTTAGGGCCAGATGCTGACAGCTATGATAAGTGGAAAACTTTTGCCCGGATAGAGCAGAATTGAGCGCGGACATTGGCTCACAGTGATGACACATGAATACATCATGTCTAGAGTGGGTTTACTTTAGGGATCATAGGTCCTGTGGGGCTGAGAACTGCAAAAAGAAGCAGGCAGAGATAGATGTGTGACAGGAGTGGGCTGTGGGCGTGACAGACAAAGAGTAACACTCAAGATGCATTTACTCTAATGACGACCTTGTTAACTCTAAACAAACAATGGTAATTGTTCCCAAGAGTACCTGTATCTGGAGTAGCAATAACTCGGATTCATTGAAATGTGGGTGAAAATGCTGGTTAGAGAGAGGGTTTGAATTTCTGCAAAACTTTTGAAGTTTTATTTTTTTTAATACACATATAATTTGAAAGTCTCATTTTGAAAATTTTTGGAAATCTGTTGTATTGATACAAGGAAATATCAGGACATTTCTCGTTTAAGTTATCATTTTTTTTTACAGACAGTTATTATCCTTTTAAAATGTGTTACAAAGTCTAGACTGGATCTTTTTACATTTGTTATCTTTATGGTTTAGTGTATGTTTTTTATATAATCTATTTGTTTGACATTATCTTGAGCCTGCAAAATTCAAGTGTTCTAACGCAAATTTTAGGAATATTTGCAACTTCTGGTGCAGATTTTGCCACTCTTTGCATGCAAATTTTACGGTTCTTGGTGCAAATTTTGGAGGTTTGAAATGCAATTTTCCACAGGGACAGATTATTGGCCATAGACCTCTTTTGTTTCAAACTGCAATGTAAATATTAAGCAACCTCTGGAGATTATGTGCCCCATTATATATATGATTTCCCTGGTGCAATCCAAACTTTTTATCTAACAATATTGTGGAAAAGGAGAAAACTGATGTGCAGTGACTGCCATCCAGACATGTTTATTTCTTAAAATAAAGATTACCAGCTATTTTTATAATTTATTATACTCTGCATTGCATTCCAGGTTATGGCCACACAGTTCATGCCTCCGTCATCTTACATGGCCGGCCCACCAGCCTCAGGGTACAATGGCTACCCTGCTGGCAAGAATGGTGGCTTTTCCTTTCGTAAGCGAGTGGAAAGGGTGGACTGGAGGAAAATTGCCTCTGTGGACATTGAGAACATTTCGAGGACCTTGGACTTTTCGACTTTACAAGAAAACATCATGAACATAACTTTCTGTAACTTGGAGGCTGAGCTTGTGAGTTTGTTTATTAGCAAAGAATTATTCTTGTTATTTTGCATGGAGAATGGTAGGGCTATTGAATTTGTCATAAAGGTACCTGTATGTGAAAATGTTATTAGGTTATTTCAGTTGCAAAATAAATACTTTGTTCTTCCATGTTAATGTGCTGGCTTTGAGAGTATCTAAGTAACTTTGTTAAGTTTTGGGACCCCAGATCACTTATGGCTGGTCATAAAATGCTAATTTTTAATTCAGCATTTAAGAATTTTGTATGGTCAAAGACACATTTCCCTCGGGTGTTTTTCTAGTTGCCTGTGTAATTTTTTTTGTAAGTTTTAGAAAAAAATCTTAAGAACCAAAGAGTACATGTGAGTATTTGTACATAATATCTTCTCGTTCTCATTGCAAAGTAATAAATCCTCAAATGTTAAGTGACCAGATTGAGCATTTTGCAAGCAGTGAGATTGACGGTATAGTTATTGGGTTAGTAAAACATCTCACATCTCTTCATTTCTTTGTAAAATGTTGCAGAATTTCCATAGCTTACTGCCACTGTATAACTTTACAGCTTAATTGTTACTGACAATGACACTTTCTCTATAATTTCAGGACATTCGATCTGTCGATCCAAATTTCGTGAAACTATTCAAACTTGCCCAGCTGACAATAGAGTATCTACTGGTAAGATTGCTTAAACTAAGTTAATTTGTATTTTTTGGATGGACCACCATGTTATCTCTGCAATGAAATACTCTGTGTTCAGTGTTTTGTTTAATGTCTTATTTAAGTTCCCTTCATACAAATGATAATTTCATAGTTGTCGAATTCGCCTGTATTTCTGTATCATGGTTTAACTGTTTCCTTATTGTTGACATTTAAATAGATGAATTAGCCAAGCAAATGGAATGTCTTTGTTGATGTGGGAGACATAGTGGAGCAAGAGTCAGTTTTATGTTATGAAAAATATTACAGTCACATAAACAGATGCTGTGGATTAGATAAGTGTAGTTAACTTTTTCATCTCAGTAGTATTGCACGAAATTAAAGCTCTCTCTGATTATTGCTTCCTTCTAATCTTAGCACAGTCAAGAATATTTGGCAGGACTGTGTGCCTCTTTAGAGGAAAAGGCAAAGCAGTCAGATGAGGTAAGTCAAGGAATTTATACATCCTTCTGTGATGAACATTGTTGCACCTTGAAGAAATAATATGTGATATTGCAAGATTGGGCAAGAGGAACTCTTTGGTTTTTTTTAACTGAAAAGCATAATTAGTTTGCTATGGATGAATTTTGATAGTTTTATAGTACCCAAAATGGCCACAACCATACCCAAAGTGGCCACAACTATGTTGATGTGGGGTTAAATCTAAGTGCATACTTGTCATGTGTTATGGGAGTGACATGCTTATAATGTGAAATCAAGTACAATTATTAATGGGCAGTGTCCCTGATGAGCAAGCTGAAGTTTCAGTGTCACACCTTAAAGTAAAGTGAAGATAATGATCATAATGATTCTCCCTGCAGAGCCTATGACTTGTGCAAAAATCCTGGAGACTTGCTGTGCAGTTTCTAGATGGCCCTGTCTTAGCACAATTTAACCCAGCATTGTATTTTCATCATCAAACTTTGTGGAACTCTGCTTATGCATCATAAAGGGAAAATGTTTTATGCTTTTGAGTGGTGTCCATTGCTGAATCTGTATGTTTCATTTGCTTCAAAATCAGGAGGTGGAAAAAGTGAAGAAAGAGTTGGAGACTCTACAGAAAGAACTCGCAGAAGTGAAAAAGGAGAGCCACAAGAGGAAGAAAATGTTGATAGCCCAGCAACAGCTGATGCATGTTGGGAATGAGAGTTACAACAAGGTGAGAGGTTTGCTTGAAACGGAGAGGTTGCTTGAAACTGTGAGATGTGTGCTTGAAACGGTGAGAGGTTTGCTTTTGCTTGAAATCTCTGAGAGATTTGCAGTGAATTCAGCCCCTCAGGAGGATGGACACTATGGCTGTCTTGGTTATGACATCACTGTTTGTTTTTTTGTTGTTGTTTTTTTTGTGTTAAATTAATTTCTATACAAAACTGTCTTTAACAATGCCTACCTGCAGTCAGTCCCCTATTGTTTGGAATGAGAATCATAATAAAGTGAGGTTTGCTTGAAATTTTTAGATCTTCAGAAAGGTCCTTCTGATGGCTGGAAATGGGTATGGTTATGACATCACTATTTTTTTTTGCTATTAAAGTGATTCATGTCTGTCTATCAACAGTGCCCTTTCTGTGCAAAAGCATTTCTCAACAATGCATACCTGCAGTCCCACATTGTTCGGCGCCATTCAGCAGGCAGCAGTAACAAAGATGGATCCAGCTCTATCAGTCCAGATCTTGGAGTTGGATCAGAAAGTGTCAGAAATGAAGTGAATGTGGAGATAACACAGATTAAGGAACGGTTACTCAAGCAGGAGCGTGAACTACAAGAGGAAAAACGAGCTCTGTTGTCATTGAAAAGCAAGGTAAGACTCATTACTAATATTAAGGTTAAGCTGATGTACACAGATTATTGCAGACTTATGTGGACAAGGTCATAAGCACACCAAACACTTTGTGGTTGTCTGTAGCATATTAGGCTTCAGTGACTGCATTCTAGAGCTTGAATGCTGCATTTTATGGTAAACATTTTAAACATTTATAGGAAGACTGCACCGTCCTACAGACCATATAAAATCATATGATACCCTATTATTCCAATATAACAGTCTTTCCAGTGTCTGTCATAATGGTATAACATCTCTGCTGGCCCCAGACAACCCACAGGGTTACATTATCCAAAGTCTGAATTGTTACAACCAGTGCGTGCGTGGCGGCCATAAGCTTACGTCAAATACGTTCTTGCCACATGGCCAAGCTGTCTAGCCAGTGCTCTGCGGACGGGTGATAACATGTTGGTATGAATGTTTTAATTCTTCTGTGAACAGTAGATATGCCAAACAAAATCATGCTGAGGCAATAAAAATGCAGAATACTTTTTCTGGCTTACACTATCAAACTTTACGTTTGAATCTGGAATACCAGAACTTTAATTAAAAGCTGAATAATACATTGTCAGATAGAGGTGTCTGTAGCTGAGGAACGTAAGTGATGTCAGCGTTTTTGCCTCAGGCCTCAGCTGATCGGGGAAGGGGGATAATTCTGGACACAAGGGCCAAACCCGGTAACTTTAGCTCTCCTTATTGCGTCATATTACATACACGCACGGTAACAGAACGATGCTCTTTCTTCGCAAAACTAACTCGGTGGGCACCATAGAATAAGTTTTAAAGAGAAAAAGTATTGAAAAACGGAAAATTATTTTTGATGTGCGCGTCCTACTTTAAGCTTTCTTTGCTGTCAAGATTGCATCCAGATTGGGAGAAAGTAATCATAATCTTTGTAGATTGTAATTATCATTGAAAAAGGGCTAAAATTTCGTAGAATGTAATTATCATTGAAAATGGGCTAAAATTTTTTCCCCCCCCCCCAAACACACACAAAATGAACACTGCAGGCATGCACAGTCAGACAAGTCATGCTAGTAGTTTGAAAATTTGTGATGGTGATGATGTGAAGTCCACTACTGTATATATGCTAGAATCACAGCTTTACAGGCGACGCAAAACTTGCATCACGCTCTTTTTATCAATTAATCAATGTTTCATATGGTTGGCTATCATGGAAACTATAAAGGCTATGAGAGAATAACTTAGAGGGAAAGCTGGAGAATATAAAGCTCTTTTCAAAGAAGCAGAAAGGTGAATTAAATTTGATCTAGTATAAGATCTTTGTCTGCAAATGTCGGAACAGCTTTTACATTGGTGGATGTCCTGTGCTTCCTCAGAGTGTTTTAGAATGAGAACGTATGTCCATAAGCTTATTGGGATAGCTACATCTTGCTGTTGATCCTACCAATAATAGGCTGCAAGAAGGGACTCTGTCGTAAAGAGTTTTAAGACATTTCATGCATGACAGTTATAGTCTGTAGTGTATGTGTCACGACATGGTCATCTTCTCTAATTTCCGAAGAGGTTGGGTTATGATTCTGTTCAGCAACATAGACACAAGTAGCCCTGGTTTTGAAGGATTCATAAGTGCATATTGGAATTAGGTTTGTTGTGGATGTCTTTTAATTTTCAGCATGTTTTCTCCTTCCTACTGTCACATACATGTCCGTTGTATTTCTGTGTTCTTCCTATTTGCAATCCATGCATTATCTTTCTGCAGGATCCCAGAATCTTGGCTGCACAAGTCAACCAGAACTCATCAGCACCTTTGGAGGAAGGAGAGGTCATTAGATACCATTTTCTTTTGGTTTAGATACAAGAAAGCGGACACATGTTTAAAGTTTGCTTGCTATTGAATTAGCCCTAATGAATTCCCCATGGCCTGTAGAATAAATTTCTTCAGATATTAGATACAGATGTAGTCCATCTAGCCCTCCTCAAATTAAGAAAAACCAACAAAACACAACACATATGAAGCAATCATTGGTGCAGCTTGAAAATATATTTTGTTTATTGATGTAGTATTTTGAACGCGTCTGTTTCATTCACACAAAATCAGTAGCAACATTTTATTTTTTAGGACTACAGTTGCATGGATGTTCCTTGGAAAGTTAAATTCATATCTTGAAATGGACCATGGAATGCTACAAAATGATGAAAGTTTTAATGCTGCTTTATTGCTTCATTTATTAAAATAGATATAGTGTGAAGAGACATTAGCTGGATGCAAAACTCATATGCATCATATTTACTTTTTATTGATGATGTTGAACAGGAAGGAGAAGAAGTTGGTTTGACTGCAGCCCTTATGAAAGAAATGAAAGAGCTGAATGCCAAGTACCAAGCATCTCAGAAAGCCTTGAAAGAGCTGGAAGTTCGAACAGGAAGTAAGTCAACATGGTTGTGGAGTGGTATTCTGCAGAAGTGGCAGACTTGCAGCAAATGATAATGCAGCAGAACAGGAAATTATGAATTCTACATAATTCATAATATGAACAAGGAACAGGAGAAATAATTTACAGGAACCACATATCTCATCAAGTTTCAACAAAGTTTGAAAGTTCATAACTTTAAAATCTTTACTTTTATCTGGACAAGTTTGTCGCAAAGCTTGGAAGCATATTTGGCATTTTGTGACTGTCAGGTTGTCATGAATCTGTTGTTCTGATTGGTAAATATGTGATCATAAAAGAATTTGATTGTCACTTGGTTTGGTTGCTTGTTAATGGAGACAAATACAATACCATTGTGCTCTGGAGAGGTCCATATATGCTATGTTCCCTGATTCAAAACATAGCCAAGAATTCTCCTCACTGATCATTTCTGTGGTGTCTGATTGTGTATCTTCTTGAGCTTCCTGCAAGCTTGCATCTTTTGATACCGAATCAAAATTCTTAAGTACTGAAAGTTTCAATACTCAGAAATGATACTGCCCACCCCTATATAGAGCAAAAAATGTGATTTGTTTGACACACTCATTAATAGTCTTTTATCATTGGTTTTTAGACTGTGCCTTCTCTTCATGATTTTACAGCTTCTTTGGCTGTATGCGCCACTGAGAATAGAACTGCATTTTCCGTGGAGAATGGGCATAATATTTCTTTATATTACTTCCTGTCCATTTCTGATAAATAAACATTTTTATTTGTGTGCAGGCAGAAGATCCAATCTTGGAGAACTGGAGGACGATGTAGAAAATGAGAAAGAAATGTTGAAAGAACAGCGTGGTGAAGTGGCAGCAATGAAGGAACAACTACAGCAAAGAGTGAGTAACTCTGATGTGTCCAAAGGTCTTGGAAGTTATGTTTTAGTGAGGGGCTGTGCAGAATCTCCAGTTAATATGTCCATATCATGATAATATTGTTGTTAAGATTACCCACTATCCTTTTGGCAATCGCATTGATACTAGGGACAATGACATAAAGATGAACTCCCTCGTACTGCACAATGATGATTCCTAAGGAAATTTGTTGTTTGGTGTCAAAGTAAATAAGTCTTGCAGCCATCAAAATGAGGTTTATGTTGCTTCACTAGGAACTGAGATGTTAGACTCTAAACATGATTTGGCCCATCCATTTTCAAAGTACTGTTTATTGAGAAACTGAAAGTGAAATCATTTTTGTACCCCCAAAAATACTGGTTTCATGGCAAACAGCCAGTAACTTTGTGTAAATTTTGGCTTTTTGTAAGATAGATTAGAATTGAATGGATGTGATTGGATGGAGGTGATCCCATGCCAATTTAAAAGTCTCAATCTCAAACAGTGAGAATAATGTCATCATCAATAATCTTTTTATCTAATGAAAATACACACTTTGAACTGTTATATCATACCAGTAACTTAAGTAGTGAAAAGGCGATTTATACTTCATTTTGACTGGCTGCAAGACATATTTATGTAACCATCTGTTCCTGGTTGACTAGACTTACATTGCGTATTGCAGTTGGACCATATGGAGCAACATATGCAGAGCAGACTGGAGAAGCAGGAGAGGAAGTGGCAGAAAAAGGTCCACCATATGACTCAGCAGCATGCCAGTGAAATTAAGAAGGTAGGCTGTTCTGTTATGTCACTGAAGCAACATTTGTCACCATCCAAACACCACATTGTTAAAATTTGCCGATAATTCATGTATTCTAGGGCTACTGGCAACATCTGATCTAAATTATCTTGATGAGGTACAGAGTTTTGTCACTTGGTGTAAAGAGAACTTCTTGATGCTAAATGTGCGGAAGACAAAAGAATTGATTTCAGAGTAGAGAAAGATCCATATGATCCTTTGGTCATTGAAAATGAAACAGTAGAAATTGTTGAGACATATAAATACCTGGGTTTCACCATCGACAACAAATTAAATTGGCACCCACACATCAGCGACATGACTAAAAAACTAAATCAAAGACTCTATTTCCTGCGGAAACTGAAATCCTTTAACGTAGATAAAGTCCTACTTAAGCTTTTTTATAATGCTGTGGTTCAAAGTATCGTAACATTTGTTAAACAAGATAATTCGCAAAGCAGAGAAAGTTATAAAATGCGATTAACAATCTGTAGATGAGCTGCTTGATAAAAATGTACAATCAAAAGCACAAACTATCTTAAACGACCCAACCCATATTTTATTTGATGAATTTAAAAAATCTGAAGGAAGTAAAAGAATTTTACAACCACCAGCAAGAACTGAAAGATATCGTAGGTCATTCATGCCTTTGGCATCAGGAAGGCTCAGGTCTAGCAGTTTGTGAACAGTGTGTGTGAGAGAGAGAGCGTGGGTGCACGCGCCTGTGTATGCATGCATGTGTGTGCATCTGTGTGTGTCTGTATCTATATCTGTGTGCTCTTGCCTATGTATAGCGTGATTTTGATGTGCACTTGTCTGAGACAAATTTCCTGTGAAAGGATAAATAAAGTTTATCTTATCTCATCTTATCTTATCTTATCTTATCTTATCTTATTTAGAGGATCCTATACAACTTCAGACATTCTATACCTTAACCCTTGTGGTGCAAAAGCTGGGTTTAATCCCTGTAATTGCTATCTGTGCTTGAAGTGGCAATCAGTTTATTTTGGGAGTTTAGCTCATCTGGTATTAAAATGGTCACCACAATTATCATAGCGAGGCATTAATATGGCATTAAGGGCTGACGTGGTTAAAATCTCTCAACCACCTGTGGGTGTTGCGTTGTCAAAGTTAAGAACAAAACACCTCACAAATTTGAAATTGTGGAATGGTCTGTTAATGTTTGAATTGATGAGTTTTTCTTTTTATGAAGTTTCAGAGTAATAGCATGTTATTGTTGATCAGATGGAGAAAGATGAGGAAGAGCATTTTGCACCCTGCTATTGATCAGAAAATCTCAGTAATATCCAGAAGATAGACTTAATACTTTAAACTAAGCACTGTGAATCTTATTTCCTTGAGAAAAATGTTTTAGATAGAAAGTTGCCATATCCAGCAGATTATGGAGGACAAGATTGCACTTTTGCTGTTAATTTGGTTTCACTTTAGTCAGTTGATATTTTTTTTCATAACAGAAATTTTGACTCGCATAGATGGTAAATTGTTTGACAGGCCATAATAATTTTTTTCTTTTCCTCCATTTCCAGTTAAACAATGCTTTGGAGACCACTAGTCGCTCTCAGGAAGATTCAGCAAGTCCACACCAATTGAAACAGCAGCAGGAAGTTGAAGAACTATTGAGGGTGAGTAGAATGTATAAGATGCACTTCAGGCTGGTTGTTTCATAGTGCGGGAGGTATTCTTGAAACAAAGCTCTGTTGACTGTGAAGTGCATGAAGCTTTGCCGAAGTTAATGTGCCAAAAAATAATTGTTCATAATGATGGTGACACAAAGGCAGGATTACACTATTTCTGCAAACGTGTGTCATTTATCTTAAAGCCAGTCAAAATGAGGCTTATATACTGCTAGCATAGGAATGAGATAGCAGGCTCTGGGGCCATCTGGTATCAAACTGTTAGTCTGTTGTAGACATCAAAATAAAAATAATTTTTATGCACAAATATGTTAAATTCAGTGAGCATTGTGTGTGATTTCATAAAGATCATGGTACTTCTTTAAAATTATTAATTTCAAAATAGGGACTAGTGGAGAGTTGTTTATCATAGATAGTATATAAGATCAATTTTACAAGATGATGAACAAAACAGGTATGCAGGTAAAAAAAAATGCTAGAGAGAGAAAAGTGGGAACTATTCGTTCATTGCAGTCAGCAAAATAAAAATGATTTTTGTGCACAAAAATATTGAGTTCAACAAACATTTTAGGAGATTTCATAATGATCGTGATATTTCTTCCAAAATTGTAATTTTCAGAATGGGAACCAGGGGAGAGTTGTTGATCATGAGCAATATAATAGTTGAATTTAACATGATGATGGATGTTTTACAAACAGATGGAAAAACACTGTTGCAAGAATGCAGCTATTATATTAGAATATATGTTACATTGGCATGCCATCTGGTGTGTTGGTTATAACATGCATGATATATTATCATGACTTGAGATTCTACTTTTCTGCTATCCTGTACTTCAGAATTTTCCTCACATGAAAGTGCTAACAGTTTCCATAGATTTTATGTGGTCTTTCACTTACTTAGACAGTGGTAATGCAAGGGGATACGGAAGAGAGGGGGGAGGGGGCAGAGGGGGAAGGGACCATTGGTAATAAGGATGCCTTTTGGGGAGATTTAGGAGTAATGACATTATCTTCAGGGGATGCAGCATGGGTGCAGTTGGGCAGGTGCCTAAATGCCGCCCAGCTTCAACCCATCTCAGTCTTTCAAAGTGAGCTGTTAATGCTTCACTTCTGCATATTTAAGTATTGAATGTGCTTTCAAAAGCATCATGTATGGTTATTAACAGTTAGTAATATTAAGCTTCTCTTTGATTCATCTACCACCTAAGGCCGCTATTGAAAGTCATTTAAAGAAATTAATGGAAGTGAGTTTAGCATCAGAGATACCTTTCTGAAAGAAATTCCACGATCTAAAAATAGTTGTGAAATCTCAGGCTGTTGAGATTCTTGATTTTAGGAATATTTATGCTGTTCTTGGAATTACCTTTTAAACTGGTATCTCTGAAGTATGTTCATTATAATCCATGTTTCAATTCTATAGTTTTACCAGCATTTGGTGGTTCACAGCACTGGGAATACCGTAGTTGTCATTTCTTACTCTTTCTCTTTAGCACAAACGGATTGTTTACAGTTGTATTTATATGGAAGGTTATAACAACACAAAGGAGTTCACATTTTTGTTGTATTGGTCTTGTTTGCCCATTCAGAATTTCTTTCAGATTGTTCACCATTGTAATGAAAATTATTTTTGTTGTTTTTTTTATGTTTGCCTGCCTTCTCTCTTTGGAATTTCTCTGCAACAAATAAGGAAGGATGGGAATGTTTGGTTATGAACAGAATTAAGGGGCTATTAGTAGTGGGTTAATTTTAAAATGTTCGTAGTAAGAATGTTTCATTATATTCAGCAGTGTAGTTTCTTGTGAGAGATTTTTACGTATTTGATCTTCACTGAAGTGGGAGAGATTATTCATTTTGTTGATGCTTTATTGGTTCAAGGAAACACTGCTGTTTTTGCACTCTTTAAATGAAATCACATTTCACTTAGTAGTAGGTGACTCCCTATGCCAAACATGCCAGATGAAGTTTGTGCGAATCTGGTAATTAGGATACTCTAAAAAAGCTTTCCTTGAGAGCCAAATATGTCTCACAGATCACCAGCTTAACCGGGCCAGTTGTTCATTAAAGACAGACAGTAGTGATTAAGACATATATTTGCTTACTTTAGCATTTACTGACCTCTGCTGCATATGAGAAATTCAGTCCTTTAGCAAGAAAGGTGATATAAGAAACAAATCGTCACTTCAGTTTGCAAGTGTTCTGCACCCATTTTGCAAAATGCTGAGAATTTAAGGAGTTGAGAGCTGGGTTAGAGTTGGGAGTGGGTTTAAGAAAGAAGACAGGGTCCCTCGGTAGTATCCAGGCACTTTCTCAGAGGTGATTTCTCTTGCCCAATCCTGGTTGTAGTACAAACCCAGGTACTCCATTCAGGATTTTGCCAAATTAACAAAAACTGAAGTGATGATAAATTTATGTGCAGGAGGTTCTATTCAGGTTACATTGGAAGACAGTTATATCTGTTAGCCCTAGAGCGAAATAAGGTTGTCAACAAAATTGTTTAAGAGTATAGGGTGTAATGGATGTAGCAAGATATATATAAGCAAGATCTCATTTTTCAGATTTTTAAAGCATGTGGGTTTCACTCTGGCATTTGATTTGACTCATCATTTGACCTATTTACAGATTGCATTTGCTCACCCTCATATGCATGTATACATTAACAAGAGCATAAAACCTCACATCTTTCTGCATGCTCATGACATCATCATTCAATATACATTTAACAGGAACACTGTAAATGTGCAGGAAAATTGGAAGAATAACTTTGTTCATTTGTAATGATTGGTGATTCTTGGAAACTATCTATAATTATATAGTTGCATCTATTTGTCATAATGTTTATAATTATGATTTCCCAATGTATAGTCTTTGTCAGGATTAATCAAACTGAGACAGCTGTTGCCAGTTGTTGTTTTTCTGGTGAATTGCAAGATTTTGCCTTGCTGCTTAAATTATCTTCCTTGCTTGGTAGCTTTGACTGCAATGGGGCCTTTCAAAGTCAGTTGTACCAAAGGCATGACACAATTTATGATTTGATTAAGAAACTTAATGCATGATACGTTGTATACTCTTTGTGAAGACAGTCATAAAGCAGCACAGTTCTGTCATTGAATGTCATACAGCCCTTTGAGAGGGTAATTGTCTTAGGCACTAATTTGGGTGAAATCAAATGAGTCATAGCATTTCACACAACCTTTTCAAGATTGTTCTATCTCCATGGGGACAAAACAGTCTGAATTTATTATGTTAAACATCTTACATTATGAACTAAAACTAATGGGACTTCAGAACTTTAACTGACTTTGTCTCTGTAGCATGCTGATGGCACTTTAGTTGAGTTCTCAAGAGACGATATGAAAATATCAGATCTGTTTGAAACAATATAAAGTGAATAGATAACATTACTTTAGAGCTAACTGCGCAGTTCTTTTGTGAGTCATTGGTCAGAAGACAAGGTTTATTACCAGGTCATGAACAAAGGGACTGTCAAGAATCTGGCAAAACCACCTATGCTTAGCTTACAAACTTATCCAAATCTCTGCAGTAACATACTCACTGTGCTATATACTGCTTGCATGCTAACTTTTACTTTCCAAACATTCCACTTCATCTAGCAATCTCGGGAACGTGAAAGAGTCTTGGAGAAGCAGGAACAACAGCTGGAAGAGGAAATAGTGCGAGCGGTACTGTCTAGTTTCTTTCCTTTTGTTGTTTTTGTTTTTTGTTTTTTGTTTTAAGGTAAAGAATGGTAAATATTGAGCTACATTATAACAAGGAAGATAGGAGCTGCCGATAATTCCAGAGTTTTACGTGCTTGTTGCCTCAGTGATGCCATATGCAAACCTTTCAGATTTGGGTAAAATGAATTTTAGAATGTCAGTACTTTGCTGAGGTCTGCAGTAAAGTTTATGGCCTTCACACTACTCTGATTCAGGCACACTCTATGAGATAACAGAGCTGACTTGGTCATGATCACTAAGTATGCTATTCAGCATAGCACCATAATCTTGAAATATTATCTAATGCTTCAGGGAATGTCACATAAATTTGTATATAATAAAGCAGAGCACTATAAGTATATCAAATATGCAGCTGGAAAACGGAGCGTGTACCCTTTTTTTTATCCCTGTTTCTCCCCCCACATTTTAACCATGTCTTCTGGTGGCTATGATTACACAGCAAGCTAAACTGTATAACTTCTTGTAATCTCTCCTTTTTCTACATTACATAACACAATATTGCTGCGTAAGTATGTGCATGGCCTGAATTTTATTTCATGCATTTCATTACTCCACCTTTCCTTATTCATCAAAAAAGGTTGCCTGCGCAGAGCATGTGTCTCATAAACACCACATTGAATTGCATATACTAGCAAATGGAGTTGTGTAATACTTCAGAATAAAACTTACAAACTTACAATCATTATTTCTGTACCATGACATTTGACTTTTGTGCCCCACTAAGAAAAATGTATGCTTTAATATTTTGCAGGATATATTGAAGATTTTGTTTTATTTTAATCAATACTAGAAAGACCAATGATGATGTCTTGTATTGGTTAAGCTGTATTTCTGTCCTTCATCTGATCTGAACAGTCAGAGGTAAAAGCATTGAAAACATCCCAGACTCCTCGCACACCAAGAGGGACAACTCCACGCAGCGCCAGAGGTGGCACGCCCAGAGGGCCACAGATTAAACACAGCAGCATGTACCCAAGTGATGATGAAGAGAGTGCAGGTAGGGCAGATTGCAGAAAGGCGGTTGCTGAAGGAAAAAACAAAAATAAGATAACAAAAAAGCAGAGAGTGACAGTGTGTAGTACTGAGAACTTTGATCATGTATTGAAATGAAAGATACAGTGGTTTACAGGATGCACAGTAAAGGCTTAAGCCAGAGTTTAACCATGAAGTTTCATTCACTTTAAGGATAGGCATAACCCTTTCCCAGTAATGTCCATGGCGCGGATTGTCTTTTCTAATCCATTATATTATGCATGCAATATTATGTACAGAAGTACTAAATAGTGGCTGTTTTTTTAAATTTTGTGGTAGGTGATGTCAGCAAAATCAGTATATCAATACAAGGGAAGGATAATGCCTTATCTCAAGGGGAATTTGCTGCATTTTTTTTCATTACATGTAGATATGCCATTGACATTTCTTCAAATAATCTTTGACACACTTCAAATATTCCTCCAGATGGGACAGTGTTTGACTGGCTGATGTAGAAACAATGATCATTATCAATTTCCTCTGTTTTCATCCAGGTTTTGGAACTGGTACTAGTAGTTTGAGAACTATTGATCAAGGCACTGTGGGTGGATCCACCATGGGGTAAGTTCAAACCCAGATGTCTCTGAAATGATGCTAAGATTGTTAGCAAGTGTGCCAGACATCTTACCATTTTTATCATGCTTCAAGGCTTGGAGGGGCTATTGTAATAAATTAGTCTTGAAATGCATTTTAATTGAAAAGAAGAAGAAATAACACTAAGCAAGAATAAAGCTGCAAAGCTATGGAAAATATAATGTATGAGTATAATGAGATAGTGGTTTGTTTCCAGATGTAATGTTTTTGCCCCAAACCTTTAAGAATGATCCAGGCTGTGAGATAGTAAGGTAGGTAGTTTAGGAATTTCTTCTCTTTTCAGAATAGTATCCATGCTGCCCAAAGCTTTGTTCTTTTTACTCTTGTATTAACGTCTTTTCTCTCCAGACAAACTGGTACACAGTCCTTGCATACCAACCAGTTCTTGGAGGAGCTGCGCAAAAATCCAACCCTTGCAGTTATGAGAGATCAGCTGGCTGAATTGCTACAGGAGCATGTGGAGAAGAAAGGAATACCTCCTGTACGTTGTTTTGCTATTGATGCTGGTGTTTTGTTGTTGTTGTAGTTGATGGTGGTTGATGGTAGTTGTGATGGTGGTGATTGTTGGATTGTTCCTGCTGCTGCTGAAACCTTGACAGTGATGTGTGAGAGGTTTGCTGATTTGCCTCAGAAGGAAGCATTGAGAGAAGAGGTTTATGGTTGGCTATTAAGGAAACAATAACAGCTATGAGAGAGTACTGTAGATGGAAAAAATATAAGCGTTTATTCAAAGATATCAAAGCTGCTTTGACCTAATTCAACAACCATAAGTTTTATTAACGAAATAACTATTTTTCACACCTCAGTGAGTTCTTATCACCCTGTGCTGACAAACTGATTTAACACAGGTTAGAACTGAATTAACTGGTCATGTCATGATCTCACTTTTTCTGACATGATGGAAAAACTGAAACATCTGATGCTTGTCCATAAACAATGTAGATGAGTAATATGAATCTAACTCATATTACTTTAGATGTAAAAATTTTTAACAAAATTAACCGAAGTAATAGGAGATTGATTGTTACATTACGACGGTGACAAATAAATTTCTGTGGATGTTATAAAAGTATATCATCGAAGCAGTGATGTATCAGTGATTCTGGAGGGTTATGATAGGACAGTGACAAATTCCATAGATGTTTGTTCGGGCATGGCATCATTCTGTTGATTCTGTAGTTGTTTTTATTTTCTGATGCCTAAATGCTTGGTCTCTCTCACGCGCCTTGACAAGTGATGGTGCAACTGATAAGAAGTTTGCATTTTCCACTACATAGCGAATACCAGGGGATTCAAACAGAAATCATCTGCACCGCTGTTGTTGCTGTTGCTGTAAGAAGAGAGGAAGTCACGTAACTGGTTGTAGAATACATGGGGTAAACACAGCAGAGCAGTATAGTGCAATTGAAAGTTGTAGCTGTTTGTTGGTTTCTGATGTTTTGCCCGAGTTGATTGTCTTTTTGCTGACCTGCACCGGGCTCTAAGGTGAACATCACTATTTAGTCTTAACTGTGTATCACAGACAGCCAGTTCCTCTTAAATGTTCACCATTGTTTTAGCCTAACTGCAAGATTATTGTCGCAATAGCTGTGAAAATGGGGCAAGAAATTAGTTTTGCTTAATTCGTTAAACATAAATATTCACTTCCCATTTCACATAAAAGAATCATTACAGAAGGAAGGTGAAATGTACTGTGGAGCCAGGTACAGATTTCTTCAGGGATGGCAGAATGCTGAAAATGTTTTGAAAACTGAAAAGTAAATATAAAACAGTAGATTATTTTAATCAAGGAGCAAACAGAAAGCTTAATGGAACAGCTTCACTTTAAAATTGAGACTTGCATGCTAATCATGTTGTCCAAAAATTGTGCCATCAGATACTGTCATCCCTGTTTCTTGTTCTGGACTTTTTCCCATTATCTTGTGAGTTTCAATTGTTCTTGTTTATTACCTTTGCTTTTTTTTTTTCTTTCCTCATTCATCAACCACTGCACACTGACGACACAATCATGTCATTCAAAACAAATTGCTGTGCACCTCACAACTACATACACTCTTACAAACACACAACAGAACCAGACAGGCATCACAGATCAGGTGCTAGAGAGCAAGTTGGCTATGTTACGGACACAGCGACAAAGCTATGTGCAGGTTGGAACCTTACACTTTATTTGTGCTAATTTAGATTATTGAATTGTTGCAGTAACACTTTTTGAAAGCTGTTTAATACTGGGTTGTAAGTGTCTGGCAGTTTCTGTCATGAAAACTTCAGTTTACCTTTTCAGCCCTTGAATTGCTGCCAGCTACCATATGAATGCAAAAATTAGAGCATAAACTGTCTTTGAATATAGTCTGCCCTTGTCTCCCCCAAAGGTTAACTACTGTGTGTTTTTTAGACTTCAAAGGGGCATTTTAATATTAAAACATATATTGACATGCATAAAATTTGCCTGATTAATGATTATTTTTGTTTGCAAATTTTACTGAATATCAATTTCAACTGGTGAATTTGATAATAGGAAAAAGGATTTCCTGCCAGCAGATTAACGTCATATATGCATTTTTCTTCTCCAGATATGCCTCTTCATTTATTTGAGAGTGGATATTTAATAAGATGTGCCTTTTTATTCCGTGATAAGAATAACAAATGTCGTCATTGAAAATATTTGTTTTCTCTCCAGAAATATCCAAATTTCATGGAATTAAGGGATCACTTTAATAAGAAGGCAACAGCTGAGGCCAAGAGACAGTTTAAATCTCAAATGGACTCCCCAAGAACTCAAGGACCTCCTCATGGTAAGTTAATGAGCTTTGATGAATAATAAAAGAAGCCCTGTAGCGATGTACTGGTAGTTGACTCTCTCAGTCTTGAATCCATTTTTGTAGCTAAAGCTTTAGTGTTTACGGAGAGATTTCTTTTTTTTTTTTTTTTTAAATTGTAGCTTCACCATTGTTGATTTTGTAATCTGTACTGCAGTTCAAAAACACTTTGACCCAAGCATTGCTTTCTTTCTTTTTTCTTGATGTTTCAGTAATTATGTTAGATTTTCAGCTCTGGCTTGATTAGCAAGTATTGGAGTTAATGAACCATAAGTAATTTTATACTTGTTCTCACTCCTGCTCAGTGAACATAGGTTATCTAGATAACTTCATTACAGAGTTATCTGTAGGTATAGTTAACAACACCTTTACTCATTATGCCGTCATCAGTGAAAGGACAGCTTAATTTGTAATTTTAAAGCAACTCAAAGAATTGTCGAACAGTGACAGTCACAGAAATTTTTCAATTCCAAAAATTTATTTCACCACCATAGCAGGTATCTTAGCTGCAGCAACATCATCAAGAATAATTTAGTTACATAGATTTTAAGTATTCTTTACTGAGCTGCTTTAGTGAATCATTTTACAGTGTTATTAGAATGAACTGTAAATATATGTGATGCATGTGATTGCTGAAAGTTGCCCTAGCATGGGTTGACTATCTACTCAAAAGCTTTCTTTGATGTTATTACATTGGATTCCCTCATTTGTTATGAAACCACTGTATAAAAGACAAACACTGACACCAGCATATCTTGAATACCTTTAGTGCAAATAAGTGCTGGTGCTTCGTATTGACTGACAATTTGACCTAGTTTAGCCCTTTGAACCCAAAAGACTGATATTGCGGGTTCCGACATTTCATAAGAGATCAAAAGACGAGGCTGTATGTCATGGCTTTGCCAGGAGCCCTTGGAAATGGGAATTTATGTTATTGGGGGATAAGGGCTCAAAGGTTTAAGATTTACTTCAAATATTAGGATGTTTTAGTGTTAGGAATCACCTGTAGTAGTGATGTGTTGTTATGTGTGTCATTAAATCACTGATTGCAAAAGGTTTCTGTCATGTGGAGCATCTGATACGTTAACATTAAAAATGTTGTTAGCTATAATATGGTAGTCGCTATATTCTCTCTGCTTGCTTTCAGCTTGTTCGTATTTGCGTAGCTATGAAGTGTTTCAATGAAATAAGCTTCAGTATTACAATCTTCACTTTATTTCACCTTTTCTTTTTACAGCAAGAACTCGTCGAAGACTAGGTATTATATCTCAGCATTTCCAGCACTGTTTTTATAATTTCTTCAAACTGGCTTTTATCTGTCTTGGGTTGTGTTCTTTTTGTTTGTGTTTGAATTTTGAAGACTTGCTCTGATGCTGAGGATAGACTTTGTAGCTATATCATTTGGCTTTGCAGCAGACTGGGTGAAAACTTTGTGTAGGCTTGGCATGCAGCCAAAGAGATGTCATCATTATAGCTACTAATGTATTTCCCAATTTTCATGACAAAAGATTACTATGCATATATCTTTTAGTTGGGTTTTTGCTTCTGAGAGACCCACAATATATCTATGTTACAAATTCCTTTGACTTCTAACATCCGTACTAAAACAAATGTGAAGGTCTAATTGGTGGTGCTGTTTATTATATTTCCCATATTTTAAAAAAATCCTACATTTGATGGTCTGCAAATTTTTTTGTGTAATGGTATTGTTAGAGAATCTGTCAGTAGAGAAAGGAAGTCATTGTTAAGTCTGATAAGTGGGTATTAACAAAATATCCGTTAATATATCTCTGACAATTTCTGCACCTTAAAACTATCTTGAAAAAGACCCAATTCAGGAATCCCCAGGTAAGGAGTGGATCACAAATGTTATAAGAGAGAAAACATCACAGTGTTGTTTGGCACAAAAGTTATGTATGTCAAGAATTTCACCATGGAAGTTTGCTGTGCTCTGAATCAGTCTCTACTTCTCACCTTACTACCAGGAATACTTCTAAACTGTGGACAAGGCCACAAATTCTTACAAATCTGCATAGTAGTATTGATATTGGATTACTTCATATTCTTTAACGTCTAAAGTCATGAGGCTTTCTGGGTTTTACTTTGATAGGTGAATTTTTGTGGTATTCAGTTGAGCGCACTTTATGTTCACTGACTGTCAGATATATATGAATATATAATAATGCAAATTTGATAGATAAATATTTATTCAGATCATAAGATAATACATTAATTTTCAAATAAGATCCCTCGCCTAATACCTCATTCAGTTAAGATCATGCTATATGAGTGAAACCAAACTTTTTTCTCAATGAAATAACCTATTTAACTTCATTGCCACAACAACTTATTTCACCTATGTCCTCGGATTCACTAGAAGTGGTGAATTTTTTTCATCCTTTCTTTTTTTATGGAATTGCTCATTTCCACTGAATAAAATATACCCTAATTGCGGTTATCCTTGTCAGATTACAATACATGGTCCTATCCAGTGACAAGATGGTCTTTGTTCAGCAACAGCATAACTAAAATGCATTTCTAATCTCTGCACTTACCTCCTGTCTTTTTTGGATCATTGGCCAAGAGATCACTGCTTAGTTGAGACTTCTGTCTTCCAAGCTCGGGAATGTTAGCCAAAGACTACTGTATCTTTTATTTCATATACTATGGATTTCTTATTTAAACTCATGTCACATAAATTATGCTGCAATTTAAGTGTGGTGACTGAAGTAACATTCATGGTGAAAGGAAATAAATTTGCTCTGATTTGAGTAGTTTGATAATGACCATCACCATATCACTACCTCTGTACTAGCATAGTAATTAATATCCCCTGTGAATTGGAACCATATCCCTGTCATGCCTTGCATTGTACATCAGAGTGGAAACACCTCACTATTACATAACATCATGTTGTGCTTATGTGCCCAGTAGGTTATGGTCGCTGATTCTTCTGCATGATTAATTTGGTTGTGGTACCTACCCCCAGCTTCACTAGCAACTGTGTTCTATCGGAAATGTATTCTCATTCTGCATGATCTCTGAGAGCAAAATGAAGGAAAAGAGGGAGAGGAAATGAGAAGGGTTTAAGATACAGTCAACTTTGCTCAACTGCAGTCTGGATGATCACAACTTCCACTTAATCAAAATATCTTCCACATAGCAAAATCCTTTATTTCTATATAAATTTACTGTATAAACACAACTCAAGTTTTCAACTTTTGCCATGCTTCTCAGGAGGTATGATTAAAAGGAGTTAATGATATAATTCATTCTTGTTTGTATTGTCATTTCTCTACTTCAGCTGAGACTTTGCTCTTTTGAAAACAGTAACCTTTGCATGCATGGCCTTCAAGGCAATGATGAAAGGGAGAATAAGAAAAAAATGTTGAATAAAAGATAAATAGGGTAATAGGAATGGTGAGAAGTTAACAGTGATGTGAATTTCCTCTGTTTTCCGCTTTTTTCACTAATCTATTGGCCAGGGGACCTCAGTTTTCTGATATCAATAGTATTCATGGCATATATAAGTGTTTCTTTCACGTTAAGTGACATAGCTTCCCCACAGTCTCAGCAGTTTTCCACTTCTCCTATTCTTTGCAAGTTTCATTCCTGCGTGAATAATTTTGGCGTATATAGACTATATTTGCAATCAATAATATGACGTTTTAGTGGGGTTTTTTTGCATAAGAATTTATTATCTAAATAAGTTGCAAATTTTGAGTTAACACACTTAATTATTGAGCGGCCATTGCTCCTTTAGTCTTGATCTGTTCTTATAATTCACATCTGTTCTCATTCATATCTCAAGTGTATTTTTTGCATTGATATAATTTTTTCCTAATGCCATACATGTCAGTAATAAAACTGAAAAATTTGCATCACAGTCATACAACAATGTGTTTTTTTGTGGACAGTAATATATTAAACCAGGTTTTGATTTTAAATCAGATTTCAGTTCAGATTTGATTTTAAATATTGGGAGAATTTTTAGTTGTCTCTTACAGGATTAAAAAAAAAAAACAACAGTTATTTTAAATTTGCCAGTATGGTAACTGAAATTCTGCAGGGGCTGTTACCTACTTGAGATCTGTTACTCTTTTCTTTTTTCGATCAACATGAATTATCTCACTATTATTTTGTAATCTCCACTGGACCAACTTACTTAGACTTCTTCTGTTCACTATTATCTCTGCAACTCACTGGGCTTCTTTCTTCTGTTGAGAATGTATGCATGTAATTGGTTTGGTTTTTTTCCCTCCCTACGTTTTAGGGGATAGTGACACAATTCATGTCCTGTGTGATTGTTTAGAAATAATGGGTTTTCCCCTTTATGTAAACCCTGGTGTTTACTCATTAACTGCAAGAGATTTTGTAAACTTTTTGGAAGGTCTGCCCTTAAGGTTGGTTTGTCATATTCAGGTACCTGATAAGGGTAAAAGTCTTGATCTGCACTTTTTATCAGAGAAAGCTATATTAATTGCTGAGAAATCTGTTCCCTGAAATTGGGATGTCTTAGGAATTAATGTGTTGTGATCAGTACTCATTTCTCTAATTCAACTTTTCTACATTTTCTAGTATTTCTGCTCTGCTGAAGCGCCCCATGATGTTACCGTTTCAGCAGTTTTTGAGATAGCTTCACTTTTTTAGTTGAATAATCTGGGTTGAAATTGTATACACTTGTATTACATCACTGTATGATGTCCAGTTGATGCATGAAGTTCCTGAAATATTCTTAAGATTTGCTGTGCTGTTCTTACATGAGTGCAAAATTTCCTGAACCAAAAATTAGCAGTTGCCTCATAAGATGTTGTAGCCTAAGTGACAGTTTGGTCCTGGGAAAGCTAGGTCTTACCTCTGCCTGCATTAATGTATCCTGGTGTTCATGCAGAACATATTCTATCTGTTTCACAGACCTGTCATCTCACTCCCCACGCCACTTCCCCTCATCACCCAGTGGACCAAGATCAGGCCCACCTCACCCTCAGCAACACGTATCGGCCCAGCGGGCCACCCCTCGCACCCCCCGCACCCCGACGGGCCAGCCTGCCAGTCCACATAGTCGCCAGCAACCACAACCACAACCAAGGGCTGTAACTCCACAGAATGCAAGGACACCACTTAGCACTGGGTAAGAATACTGGCCATTGTTTTAACATACAATATTACCGCAACATTTTAACTGACGTAAAAGAAGTTTGTGAGATGGGAAGGTCATAGGTCTGTTTTTAGGTTCATTTTTTGCCAAACAAATTTAAGTCTAGGGGTGATGTTTCCCCGTAACCCTTTTTCTTTGTATGACATATGTAAATCTTTATTATTGCCAACAGTGTAAATAAATGCAATATAGCAAAGGGGTTAATGATTTAGTCATAATAATTTATTATGGTTGATAATGGAGTGGGAGGAATAGTGGAAAGCAGTATGAATTCTATTTAAGAGAGGTACCATGTTGCATAGAATTAATGTTTGAATATAATTGTTTAATTGAGGAGGCATCTGGATGAAAAACTATTCTTTTTTTATTTGATGAAGGAAATACAAGGGAAAGCAAGAGAATAAATCAGTTTTCGTCCTGTCATTCATTATCATCTTGTGCCTTATGAACTAAACTAGTGTCATGTTCTGAAGCTCTACTACTGAATGGACAAGTACACAGTTCGACAGTGATGATGATGATGAGTCCGAAGATGACCCTGCCTCAGTTGGAGGCCAGGCCTTTGTTCCCTCCCCGGGAGCCAGGTTGATCCAGTCAGGTCCAGCTAGAGCTACTGGGGGCCCCAGTCCAAGCCCTCGCATGCAGGGCCCCAAGCCCAGACTGATTCAGTCCAAGCCTATGAACAACAATGCTTATGATGATGTGGATGATTTACTGGACTCTGAAGAGTAAGGGAAATATCTAGGTCTCATTGTTAGCTTCGAAGAAATAGACACCCTGACAGGGTTGCACTACCAGTAGTTTCTGGTCAAGATCTGCCACTAGACATCCCATTTTGGTTAATATTCTGCTGTGCCTGCAAAATCAAAATTTTTCTCTCTTTAAGAGAATTCTAGAAACATCTCGCCTGCAATAGTTTACCTAATATCTCAGTTTCACTAGTCAAAGTGAATTTATCTTCTTTTCTTGTCCACCTGGATTGTTCATTTCCATCGACAGAATTTGGGTCTAATTGCAGTTTTACCCATTAGACTTCATTATATGTCATACTGTGGTAGGGCACAGGTAAGTCATCCACAGTAGTGTTGTTCTTTGATCAGTGGCAGTATAGCTTCAGTGTAGTTTTAGTTTCCATACTTATCTAGTCTGAATTGCTGGCAAGATCGTGCTCCATCTGAGATTGTGTTTTTTTCTTCTCCCAAGCACTGAGATATTGGCCAAAAATTAAGTGTATTGATAATAAGGCTGGCAGGGCAGCAGCCCCTGGCATGCAGTTACAGTAGGCCAATTTCAGAACTCGAATTATCAAAGGTGTGAATAATGGAGTAGGAAGGAAAGAAGTGCATGTCATCTGTTGGTAATGTAGAAAATGTTATCATCTTCTTAGATAATTTTTGAGTAGTTAAAATGCATTGAGAAACAACTCAAAGACAATCAGATTAGACAGGCAATGGAGCACACTCATCTCAAAGTTTGTAGCATGATTGCCGTAATTTTTTTGCAACCATTGATTCAGTCAATAACATTTTGAAAGAGAACTTAAATTATGTACACATGGAGTAGTTAAACTTCAGAAATTCAGATGGCTGTAGATATAATAGACTTCCCAGGGAAAAGAGTAGTGTTTGCCATTTTCATTTACATTTTCATTTACAAGATAGGATCAGTCGCCTATTAACCTTTCACATCACAGTATTCTTGGCTCTTACTTTCATACTGACTATATTTGCTTCACAATGTCCATTCCCAGTGTAGTTCAATATCTGAAAATGCTTAGTAAATAAAATTTAATTAATCTTCTGCCGGGAGCAGCACAAAGGGGTTAGCAACCAACCAATGCTGTTTTTTGGTTGCAAATTGGGGCGCTGCGTGATGTAAGCAGATTAAAGATTTCTGTGTGTCAATAGGATAGGGTAGCTTCTTATGAGAGTTCTATGTCTGTTTCAGGGAAAGGAGAAAGCCAGTTTCCTCCCCATCTTCTCGCCTAGCATCACCCAAGAGGACAGGAGGAAATGTCTCTGCCTTGGCCGGTTCCATAGAAAGACAACTTGGGGTAGGTGTCTGTCTCTCATCCCTTCATATCATAATCCATGTTTTAAATGAAGCCTTGATTTTGTGTGTGATTTAGCATTATGTAGCATTTGCTTTCTTTTTTTTACTGAACACTGCTGGACACAGATGACATGAACGTATGTTTTTAAAGATATGGTCGGAAGCAGTAATTTCATTTTTGGTCAGTTTTTGCTTCAGTTATTTCCACTGAACCATACGAGTACATTGCCAGTCAACAGTGTCTTGTCACTCTAGAGTGAATGTAGCACATTGTGCAGATTTTTTTTTAAGGTAGCAGTCAGCTGGGTGTATATGCTTTGGCAGCAAACTAGATAAATTTGTGGTCTATACTTAATAAATCCTGATACAAACAGTATCCACACAAATTTGGGATCAGCTGTAACTCTGGCGATAAAAAAAAAAGAAAAAACATGGTGCAAATTCATTATTGAAACACTTAGAAATAATAATCTATTTCTATATTATTTTAATCAGTACAATATAGGTGTAAGGTAACCAGCATGCGCATGCAGCACACCGCACCGCATAACATATTTGTAGACATGATCATGCATTTCTGATAATCACTTGATCATTTCGGTTCCTACAGATTTGTTGAACTTTTATCTTCATTCAATCCTCAGTCTCGCAGTCCAGGCTCTAAACCTTTTGGTGGTGTGGATACTACTGGGTCAACTGGTGCAAAATCTGGAGGATATGTGGTTAGTTGGACACTTGGGATGTGTTTTTGGGGTTTTTTTGGAGGGGGTGGGGNGGGTGGGAGGGCAGGGAGAAGAGAAGGTGATGGAATGGGGGTGGGATAGAAGATGTAAGAAACATAAAAAGCCAGGCAAAACGCTGGTAGATAGGTATTTTCCCTGTGTGCACTTGATTATCAAAACTCAAAATTGTGTCCTGATCATGATGTTTTCTACAGTTAGGCAGTTTTAGTTAATTTATAGATCTAAATGAGTTTATGTGCTCATTTTACTTGTTTATGTCACAATGATAGTAATGGCCTAGGCCAACTTTTCATGCCATTGCATACTGGTAAAACTCCCTGTTGTCAGTGAATGATCCATATTACTTGTTGATATATAATGTCATTTACTACAGACTTTAACTTCTTTACTATGTCGTTTTCATGTGCCATTGTCACCAAATTGCCATGAGCTCGTTACCTTGTACAGAGATGTGTTTGAGTTAGGGTTTTGTGGTGTTTCAGTGTTATTATGGCAGTATTACATAGAAATAGTTCATTGTTTGAGTTGAGGATTTGTGGTGTTTCAGTATTATTATGGCAGTATTACATAGAAATAGTAGGGTTTTGTGGTGTTTCAGTGTTACATAGAAATAGTTCATTGTTTGAGTTAGGGTTTTGTGGTGTTTCCGTATTATTATGGCAGTATTACACAGAAATAGTTCATTGCTTAAGAAACAAAGATAGAGATATGTCGACATGGGAATGCAACTTCCAGGACATGCTTGCACTTCCAAAGGTCTTGACCAAAGGGTTAGGATATATTATGTACAGCTTATAAAGCAAAGAGGTTAGAAAGGAGTATGTGACATCACACCACAACATGGATGATATTCAACCTTTTTACATTTCCTGGCTGTCTTATTTACACAGATGTATTATGTTACATCCATAGGGAAATTTTGATGAAGAGAGTGATTGGGATGATACTGCACCTAATGACCCCTCACCAGCTGTTCAGAAGTGAGTCTAGGATATTTTCTTTTGATATAGAAATTACAAGTGACTCTGCTGTTGTTAATCGCAACTTTTTCTAGATCCATATCTGCTACATAAAAGTGATTGGATAATAATTCATTTTAATTGCAACTTTTGCCAATCACCTTAGAAGTTGTGATTAAGTGGAGCTGGCCATGATTGCTTTGTCTTTAATTGCATACTACTTTGGATTTGTTTGTATATACAGTAAAACCTGTCTCCGGCAGTCCCTCTGACGAGTGATCCCCTCCTGTCTGTGGACACTTTTCCTGTTCACCGACCCATTTCTCATTAAAACTGACCTGTGATCAGCCGCTCCCTCTGATTGCAAAGCGCGGACACCAATCAAAAAGCCATTTTCCCTGTGACGAGCGACTACGTGTGGTCCTTTTCCCAGGTCAAGGAGCGAGAGTCCAAAAATCATGTTCTCAGTGTACATCAAGAGAAAAGCCTAAGGCTGGACGATTGCAGTGAATGGGAGATCAGGGTGGGAAGAAAACGTCTCGCATGTGCCTACCACAGATGTAATGGTTACACAATTTTAGACTTACGAAGCCATAAGGCCCCCTTCATTATTGGTGGCATTGAAATCGTAATCGCGACTAGTGTAGCAGACATCGGACAGCCCATTTCGTGCATCGACAAGTCTAATGAAAAAAATAGTCCACAGACTAAAATCAATAAACCACACACGCTACATTGATCTAGCTTTAGAAACAAAGAAAAGAAAGTAAAAAAAAAAAATCTGTGAATAGGAATAAACTGCAGTAATGTCAGAGGAAGGTGGGCCAAACGGCTGATCTCCAGGAGTGGGCAACACCAGATTTTGAAAGGACATTGAAAGCAACTGCCAAACTTGCCAGGAAAACAAGTTGAGGAATAAAAAAAGCCAGCAAGCTATCCACAAGAGTTCTTTATTATAAAATTGTTTTTTTCTTCTCTTGCCTGAACACACCCAGACAAACCGGCACCGCGAGGTGAGTAGTACTCACTGTTCACGCCTGACAGCCAAAAAAAAAAAAGTTGAGGAGGGGTAGCTTATACTGTAGTGTCTCATATTATCATTCTCTACTCAGGCGGGCGACCACTTTTTATTCCTGATGAGAGGACAGTGTTATAAATGCTGTGTGACTGTCCCTGTTTGAGTACTCCGTAAAAGGGGAAGGATAGTCAAGATATTATGTAACTTGAAGACTGAAGTCATGCTTTCTCCCACCTTCAAAGGTTTTCAATCCACACTGATCAGGCATAAGCTGCATTAACTTACAGACCTTTGTGAGGAGGACAGACATGACCAGCTGCAAGCTTATTACTCTGTTATTTCTATTACCAAGAGCTGTTTTGATTTCTTATACAAACATTTAGGGGTAAACAGGGATCATTAAGCTGAGGGCCTAATAAAAGTCGTGAATGGCTTCCAAGGTGCTGCATTTTAAATGGCAAAGAAGTATCTTCATGTGTCTGACTTTTTAATACTGAATATGTAGTTTGTATTTGTACCAACATATTTGCCCTAGGATATGAGCCTGATAGTTTGTGATACTCTTTTAAAGTACACCTTAAGAGACAGTGCTTGTCTCAATATGCATGGGATACCCAATCACAGAAACACCTATAAATGTCTTCCCTGCGATGAAGGACCACCTGTCATGTAGGACCACTTTTCCGATTTCCCTTGAGTAGGACCACTTTTCCGATTTCCCTTGAGTGTCCCTACATCACAGGTTTTACAGTAGTAGACTTTGGCAGAATACATAACACCAGATAATTTGTGAGCTTCAGATGTGTGTCATGGTGTTTAAAAGTAAATATCCAATAATAGATCTTGGTTGTTTATTCTGCTGGTTTCCAAGCTTTAGTACAGGGGTTCCCAACTTTTCACGATGTGCCTATCCCTAGATGTTACCAGTCACAGTTGAGTGATGTCATTAGTAACTTATACTCATGTTGAAGTAACACACTCATCACTTACTTTCTTCTATAATGAACGGAAATGATTTGATAGCATATTTAGGGCTTTTTTGCATGAAATTTGTGCTCCCACCCATTCCATCACGTTTAAATTTCAGACCTGTCTGTTAACTATGACAGCATGTTTTTCTCTTTTAAAATTCTACAAATGTAAGTTACAGAATGGTTGCACTTTGGCATGAGTATGAAAATACATAGTTGAATGCTTAGTATCTCGAATTATAGTAGTTATTATCAGATCTGTATAATTGTATAGTGTGTTGTATTAGTGAACCCTCCTTGTGAGCTTTTGCACAAGCTGTTTTCTCTTTCAGACGTCCAGCCATTCGGGTAAGCACAGATGGTTCCAACACTTATGGCACAAGCGCCTGGGGTTCATCATCCAAAGCAGCCAGTACCATCAAAGACAAGGACCGCAGATCGACTTCAAGAAGTTCATTCGTCAGTGTCACAGACGTCAGCTCAGATGAGGAGATGAATCTAGACAACATTTAAACTTGCGAGATGAATCAAGACAACATTCATACTCGTGTCATGGCAGTGGAGATTTGGAAAATAGATTGTCCTGTTTAAAGGTGTTATACTGGAATGTGATGTGGGGTTGAAGTAAACTGTTTTACTTTGCCCCGTTGATGAGTTACAGGTTAAATAATTTATGCTCAGGTGAGCATTACAATTTAGTCAGTTTTTTTTGTTATTGTTTTTTGTGGTTCACTGAACATATTTCCTGTGTTGAATTGTGCTAAGATATACCAGTGTGTTAATTACAATCATCGACTCAGATGATATTATGAGTGCCTAGATTGTACTTGTCATGTCCACTGTCTTTGCTAAACTATTATAAGACATGCAGCACAACGGGTTTTTAAACATGAAGTCATAGGTGCGTACCATAACTTGTTGTTTTATATTTGTTTTACACTAGTGTTGTAGCAGCCCACCCATAGCTTACCAACTGAATATTTTGAGTTGATACACGTATGTAGTTGCTTCTACTTAAGAGTGAGTCATGCCATGTAAAGTGGTCTGTTAGTAAATGAAAGTACAAATTTCCTTTATTATTTGAAAGGTTAGCATTTTTAACTCACTGAAGACCGATCACGAGTCAGATGTCATGGAGTGATTACGTGAAAGTTATAAAGGGGCAGATTGAGGATTTACAGGGTCCTGTGCAAAAGGAAAGTGCAGGCCCCCTTTCATCCCCTTTCACAGCCATGTTTCATCACCCATCTCACATTTGCTAGTTTTTCAGGAGAGTGTTTTAACGTTTCAATAAGATTTGGAATTGATAACATACACCCAATCAGTAAATGTTTAATATCTTTGAAAATATTAGAGCCATCAATACACCACGTTGTAAGAACGTAGATCTTGCTTCAGGCTTTCTAAAAGTAGTCTCAGCTCAAAACATCCAAAATGTTGCATGTGCCCTTTTGTGAGATGGATGATGGTTTGTGGCAAACTCTACCATAGCAGCACATTTAGATAAAGAATTAACATTGGTCTGGCATCTTTCCACTTTTCCTCTCTTTCACAAGTGCAGGACACTGGGCACGTGCCGATTGTGCCCATGTTTAAATCTGCCACTGAAGCTAAACAGTCATCATGAAAAGTCTTTGACAAAAAAACATAAAGAGTTGGACAGACTTACTAAATATGCAGGATATTGTATTACATTATTAGTACATCAGTCAGATGAAGAAGGTGACATCATTGCATACTATTAGTCCTCACCTGGTTCATGGTAGAGGCCATGTAAACACATCTTCAGTCTTCGGTGAGTTACTCATGAGGTTTACAAATTTTGTGTCTGGGCAGTGCCCACTCATACAACTTCACATTATTTTTACCACTCCATAAAATGTTCCACTGTGTTACAGCTACTGATCACAGCATCACGCAATAACATTCCTGGACTTTGCCAGTCAGTGTAAGACTCAGTGTGAGTTGAGAGTCATTGCACTGATGGAAAGTGAGTCAGGTATTCACAGTCAGGAGCGTTAAGTAGGTGAATGGTGTTTGAAATATTCCTTGATACATCCCTGGAAACCAGATTTTATACCCAAACTTAAAAGAGTTGTTTTCATGTCCAATGTTCAAGCATAGTAATCCACTTGTTTTGACATTGAAATTATTTGAGACTGTTTTTTTTTGTCTTGAAATCCATATCATACAGATTTCCACTATTTCAAGAGTTGTTATGCTGGTTTTTCCAATGTGAAACATACTTCTTATTGTACTTAAGAACACCCTGAATCCCCCTCCATGAATGAATTTGGTTGTGCTCAAAACGTTTTTATGACTAATATCATATTACTGCATATGAGATTTTTAAGACCTTTTGAGAATTTTCTACCTACAGTTTTAAATAACAAATGCGAGGTCTTTAGCAGTTAACTTTTGCCTTTTCTTTAAAATAACTGCTTTTTAAAATTTGTTTACCCATATCTTTTTTTTGACTCTCATCCGTCCAAATACAGAGAGATTTCAGAATATTATATTTTGCATATTTACACACCAAGAATGTTTGATATTGAAGCCATGAAAAATGATGTCTTCTCTTTTGAATATCTGAGATTGTGAGGCAATTTTATTGTCAAGCTTCAATCCTTTTGGCCATCTTTTATCACGGCAAAATGTGCTCTGCCTTTGTAGTTGTAGTTTGCTTTAGTTCTTCTGCACCCCTATAGAATATTCACAAGAATTGAAAAGAGAATGTACGAGTGTACAAATCTTATTTTCAGCATCAAACTGACTTCTGTAGAATGGTTAACCTGTTCTGATCTTATCAGATATAACTTCATTAATGAATGTGCTAATGACAATTTTCAAACAGACATTTAAGTTAGTGACATTTTCAAAAAGCTTTGTGAGCAAAAATCAGATTGGTTGTAAAGTTAAAACATGGCCTTACATCATCAAGAATTATGTAGATAAGGTCGCAGTGAAATTATTTCCTTAACTCTGCATAATGTCTTAGGTAATGGCGCCTCAGTAGTTGATCAGTTATTTTTATGATTTATTTTAAACTTGCAGCTTTTGATATACAGGGAAAGTATTCTGATTACATGGGATTCATTAAATCAAGTCTGGTTATCTTGAAAGAGATCTGAGCAAGAACAAATGGATTGTAATGTTCTGTGATTTGACTGAACCTACCACTTAACTGCCAATGATCATGTAAATTATTGAATCTTCCACCCAACTGCCAGTGACGTTGTAAATTGTGCTAATTTGTACATTCACTGCTTTATAAGCTTTGCTTTTGCCTTATACATACCTATCTTGAACATATAGCAGTTATTAGTAATGCTTTGCTTTTTATCATGGTGGAGGCATAGATTGATACTGTCTGGGAACTAAAGGTTACCACCCACAAGAAATAATGGTCTTTGGCACTTGTTGTTTTTTTCTTATTTGGGTTTTATAAATCAGTTGTCGAAGCCTTCAGATTCCTAGTGATTTGATGGCTTTTTGGGTTGTTTATTTTTGCCATGAAGATTAAAGTAGTTCCAATGGCATATTCTTCTTATGGGAAGGAAAAAAAAAAAGGAGGGGGGAGGGTGTTGCCCAGAATTTTTCATCTGTTGATTCAGAAGACAGACTCCTCTCCCTCTGACCTGTTCCCAAGTTATGCGGTAGGCCAGAATTTACCACGTATGTCTACCTATGCTACATAGATTTATTTTCTTGATTCAGAAGACAGACTGCTCTCCCTCTGACCTGTTCCCAAGTTATGCGGTAGGCCAGAATCTACCACGTGTGTCTACCTATGCTACATAGACGTATTTTCTTGACCATGAAGCTCAAACTCTGCCCAAACATATTTAATTGGATGCCTTATCTAGTACATAGATCTTTTTACATATTTTTATATCCTGTTATTGGCTGTTAAGGCCCAGGAAAAGGGGAGAGAGGAGCATGCCACCCAGTAGCAACTGCAGGGAGCCAGTTGCCAGTCCAGTAATTCTTAACAGTGTGGTTGCTACCACAGATCTTTACCTCTACCATCGCTTGATACAATGAGTAATTTAACTATCAATAGGTGCCCAAAACCTGATAGGACATACTGAGTGACTTTACAGGCAGAACCAATCTTGTCATTGATCCTTTTTATCAATCCATTAAGATGGGTGGTGGTGTGAATTTTTGTGTTTATTCTAACTTGTTTAATGCATCTCCCAGTTTGCCAGTTGCTTCATTCTCATTTCATTAGTCTGTGAAACTGTTTCTTCTCTGTGTTAGTTTGTATATTCTTAATCTTATACACCCTTGTTGCAGTGACAGTAATTATCTGCACTCTTCCAATGAGCTGTGACTATAATATTTCTTTGTTTCATTTCTTACTCCTTGCACACAGTATATGATCAATAGTTTTACTTCATTTGCACAATAGATTGTCATAATGTTTTGGGGTTTTTTTTGTTAATTCATTTGCTTTTTACAACTGGCGATATTAATCTATAGCATAATCCCACTATAGATCAGGTTTTCAAGTAAATCCATCCATTCTTGTTGTGAATATTATAGTGACATTATTTGTCTACCAACCCACCTACCCATCATGTACTCACTTATACATAATTTTTACTAACTTCAAGTTGCTTATATTCTCACTTTGGTAATATTTATTTTGTCATTTAATGATTTATCATTTGCACCAGTGCATCCAGTATGTAAATGCTATTTTGAATAGCATTTTATTCAGCATCTTATCATTTTGTATGCTGTTTGAGGAGTGTCTTGTCACTTGTGCACAGATATTGTACAGTAAATATTGTGCATGAGGAAATACATGATTGTCTTAATGTTCTTCTTCAATACTTGGAAATTAGCTTTTCTATAGGATAGCCAAACTGACCAGTGATCCAGAAAGGCAAACCTAAAATAATCTTCACGATTCAACTTTTTTAACAACACACATTAACATGCAATATCGTTAACCTCAAGACATTTTTGTCTAACTCATTATTTGGCATTGTTGAGATTTCTTGCCTAGATTCCATTTATCACCATTTGATTTTCATATACATGAAACAAAACTGGCTTTAAGGAAAAGAGACGCATTGCAGATACAAGTCTTGTTACAAAATAGTATAGAAATAGTATATCAGATTTATTCGACTTTTTATATTTGTTTCATAATCACAAATAAATGACTTCAGCAAAAATGTTTGTATGGTGGTTCATAGGTTGAGAATTACCGGGTTTTATTGGCCTCTTTGTTATGGTAAAAAGACATCAGAAGAGTATAGAAACAAGCAGATAGCCAATACAGAATGTCTGATGTTTTAAAAAAGAGGGGCATTTAGAGAAGCTATCAAGACCGCCATGCTGTGTTAAGGGGATTGCCACATGATGAAATTGAAGACTGGCCAGTTTGCCCGCAATTAGTCATGCCCCTTTCTTTATGCTTTAGCATTTGTGCTATGGGATGAAGAGAACTGATATTTATGGAAAGAGAATTTTCCAGGAATGTGAAATTGCAAGGTACAATGGCCTCATAGTCTCAGCGAAGCCTGTAACGTCATGGTTCATTTTCTCAGACTATGCACGATAAAATCCAGTAATTCTCAACAGTATAGTTGCTACCACAGGTCCTTAACTCTTTTATTGCCAAAAAATGTTAGACCTAGGGTACTTTATATTACTAGTATATGGATGTACTATTCAGTTCTGTGTTGCAGTCAAAACGTTAACAGATCTCTTAGTGACTTGATTATTTTTTGAAACCCCAGTCATTCTATTTTCACTTCAATTATGCAAATTACAAGAACACATTCCTTACAGGTGCCTTTATGCTGTAAGCAGCATTTAAAATTTTATAATATTGTTACAAGCTAACACCTAGGTGAAGATGCTAAATAAATCAGCAGAGCAAATTTTGATTTATAATGTTTTCACATGGTGTGCCTAATTCTATTCTAATAAAACTTGTCCATATTTTCTTTCTATTGTTCACGACTATAAGTGTGTGTATTGTAATAAAATTAGGGAATATTTTTCTTGAAATATAATGTCTATACTTCTCTGCCAAACTTATTCTTTTTAGATACATATCTAAATCTTTATTGAATGATGTAGTCTACATTTGAACTACATATTTCTTAGAATCAAACATTATACCTCAGATATCAATACCATGCTACAATAATTGTCCAGTCCCATTTATCTAGAAATTTCAAAACAGAACATTGTGAGAAAAACATAATTCTCTTCATGAAAATGGCCTTTTTCATTTTGCAAGGGCATGACGCCCATATTTGCTGCATTGAGTTGAAATTCCTGTTATATTTTAAATGAATTATGGTCCCAACACTAATAATTTGATGGTTGATAGCTCGATTTTGGCCTCTCTACTTTATGATTATTAGTATAACTGCATGACAAACGGCTGTTTGGGTGGTCTCATGTTATATACCGGATCAGCAAATTGACCTCCCAGTGTTTGTGTGGCGATCCAGGAAAATGGTGACAATGGTCAAATTTCCAAAATTCAAATACTTTTATCTCTGTTTCCTCATTTATTTCTAAACAGTATGCTTGAACAGTTATTTCAGTCTTTTATCGTTACCAAAAGCTGAGATAAGAATGTTTCATGTTCAGGAATTGATGAGTCTTAAAACTGAGGAAAACATGGCTCTATTGTTCAGGGAAGCCTTTGCATTCATCATTTTGCATTCTTGATTCAGTTTTGATTAAACATTTATATGCAGAATTACGCAGTCAAACTTCTTACGGAGGTGGATGGACTGCTGAGTGATGTGATAGTGAAAATAATTCAATCACTTTGATTTGCACCTGTTGAAAAAGATTAGTCTGCAACTTCTTAGGGGTTTTCCTGGACCGTCGCCCATTTATTCCAAATACAAAGCGCCGTCAACTACTTTAAGAGGCCTTTTGGAAAAACTATAAAGGAGACTGTTACAAAGAAATCCTACAATTATGCACAGAATCTCCACATTCCGATATGGAAGAACCGTCCTACTTGCTATATTTTGTTTTACAAGGAGAGATTGTTGATTATTGTGTACTTAAATATCCAATGCTTACATCACATTTTTTTTTTCTCATGAACAATAACTGTTCATGCAATGTTGTTTTACATCATATGTGATCCTGTTCATCTGATGTCATCCTGTAATATATTTCAATGACTGTCTATGTAAATGTTCATATATCTATTTTATTACTCTGGTGCATGCCATTTGTGACCTACTTACTAATTTTATCTGTTTTGCAAAAAGTGGGAAGATCTACCACAAGTTTTAACAACCTCAGCATAACTTTGTAGCATATTTCATTTTAAATTTAACATCACTGCTGTTTGTGCCATTATTATAGTGGATGTTATGCAATGTGTATGTACTGTAGCACTGACTGCTACATTTAGGTGAAGCAAAATTGTTTGTAAAAAGATCGAAAAATAGTTATTTGCTTTCTCCGAGTTCACGTGTACGCTAGGATCCTTGAAAGTGTAGTTGTTTCAAGCTCCAATTTGGGTGAAATTCAGTTATCACGAGGTTGGAAATCTTGACATTTTCAGCATGGTTCTGTCTCCATCCTGACAATGCAATCTGAGTTATTATATTTAATACTTTATCGTCCTAAAGCAAATTAAGATAAAGTCAAAACTTTAACCCTCCTGAAAAAAATGTGTCAGTGGCACTTGAAATAATAAGGTTTTCAAAGGATGACCTGATTTGTTTACAAAAAACATGAAACATATGAATATCATTCATTGTATAATTTTATTTGCAATCAGTATCAAGTTGCATTAAGGTGTTACCAGGCAGTTGTAGTTTGCTGACACGAAACCACCGCTTACAATGGCTTTGACATTTGCTATAGTTCCCACACCTGTTCATTGATATCATTAAATAGTTTGTTACACATCCACTACAGATGTTGTCCTGAAATCTGTAATATCTTCATAGTTTATGTTATATTGGTCACAACTGATTATAGATTCGCTTAATAGGGAGCATGGTCAGTGCTCTTTCTGATTGAATTTTGTATGGTATCTGATAAGTAATATAAATTGTAAATAATCACTTGATTTATATTTTTAACATATCAACGCTATCATTAAAAGATGGAATGCCTTGTATGACTAATAGTCCTTGCAAACTGATGTTGAGAAAGCCATACCATCAAACATTCAGTGTTCTGCACTTGACAAGAAGGGAAGAGGGTGGAACTGATTTATATACAAATGTCAGTACCACTCTTTACATTTTGCTTACCAACTATGACATACAGAAAAGTTCCAGCACCACCCCTCTACTAAAGTTTCAATGACTGAATTTATAAGAGTATTCTAAACTGGGCCACTACTCAAATATGAACACTGTAAACAGGTTTCTTTCCTAAGTATAAGTTGTGTCAAGTGTGTCAATCGGTGTAATGGTGATTTCTGTTTCTTGAAGAGTGATTTCCTATCTGATGGTTTGGAAATATTTGCTCCTACATCCTGATTTTTTAAAAGATTAGATGCTATTTAGTGAGTCTGAAATGGATGTCTTTACGAGCGGGTGAAAGGGGGTCAAATCAGAATTCAGATAGCCAGTTCAGCACAAGCTCATCAGTATGCTCTTTTCCAACCATGTGATCAGTTCTCTACATGGGGCCACCTGGCTGCCAAGGATTATGTATGGGGTCCCAAAAACACAGCAGTGTATCTCAATGTAATGTCTGTAAAGCTCACCGCTTTTTATTATCATTTATCATACAGCCAGGCCAGCCCTGTACAAATGAGCATATACTGAGGATTACAGGCAGTGCTTTTAGGGCAAAAGAGTTTGGGGATATTATTGCTGGAGAAAAATTCACATGAGGAAATCAGTCAGCTTTAAATTATAGTGTTCTGTTTTCTTACACTTGAAGGATGACATTATACAAGGCTTTTATCTTATGATGCCGCTATCTATCTACCTGTATTGGCTCTTTACATCTTCAGAATTAATGTGTTTAGCAGTAGAAATGAATGTAGCTTCTGTAGAAAATGCAACAAAATGTTTGCCTTGTATTGTTCATACCAGATATTGGATATTTGTTTGCTGAAACACTACTCATAAGTGCACAAAAATCTGGATGTCTGGATGAACAATAGCATTTTAAAATGAATGGTTTGACAAGATGTCAGAACTTGAAAATGAAGACACTCGTTAAAGAGAGTTAAATGGAAAGATCTTTGTGGTGAGGTGTTCTAGAGGACATGAAATATCATCCAAAAGAAAAAAAGATTACAAAAATTTTGCTTTGGAAGTACAAATGATTGCACTGTATAAAAAAGAAAAAAAAAATTGCCCAGGCACTGAAATGGTAACTTGGTAGATCACAGCTGACCATGAAATTGCTGGGTAAAAGCTTGCAAGATTTTCCATACTTGTTTTATGACATTTACATGTCATAGGGGAAGGATGAAAAAACTTCTGATCCAGTTGGTATAAAGAAAACTCAGATTCAATCATCATGGCTTTCAGCTGTGACTGTGAGTGGCCAGTTTATATTGATAAATCTGTGAGGTAAAGTTTGTATGAAATATGTACAGTAAAAAGTGCATTTTCATAATAAAGGTAGGACCATGTTACCTGCCTTTTTTGAAATGCTTGCATGTTGCATGTTTCCCAAACAAACATGTTATATTTTTAGAAATGGTAAATATGGATTTGTAGTATGCTATTATAATTGATGATTATTATTAATGATCCATAATAAATTCAAATAAAAAAAAAATTTGAGTGTTGTTAAATGGCCTCAGATGTTTTGTGTTTATTGTACATCTTTATGAGTGTGACCGTCAAATTATTAATGTCATTGTGTTGCAGAAACATTGATTTTAGTTGCTTGTCTTGACAGATTCCAGAAGATAATGTTATCTTAACAGATGTAGGCGATAATCCTTATAACTCATGCAGCATGGGCAGTGAGATTGGGACAGATGTAATGATAATTCTGGCCTCACTGCTAAGGGACATAATAAGAGTTTGTCTTATCTCCTTGCTTCCCTACCCCAGCTCCCCCCCTCCCATACCCCAAAACCAACAAGCTCAAATACCTCAATTTGAATTCTTTCTCTGTCTCACTATTCAATCACTTTTTTTTTCCTGTTCTTTCTGTTTTTCCAAGTTTTTCCAGTCAGTCCAGATTTCAGTGATCTTATTGGCCTTGAAGGCTGCAATGCCAGAAGGTTAATTGACACATCTCTGTCAAGGATATTTTCTTTGCAAGCAGAGTAATACACAGATATCAAGGTATCATATAATCACCTCATCATCCATTGTTGCAAAGAAAAAAAAACTAGCAGCTTGGGAGGAAGGCAAGTGATTTAAAATCTGTGTGCAAGCAACCAGCTGGCTACTCCATCACAGGAGAGATCACATAGACTCTTTCAGTTACTCTTAAAATCTACTTCAACACTGCATTATGGTGGCTATGCTTCATAGTAATCTGCTGACAGCTCTATGTCATTTGTCACCAACATATCCACATCCGATGCTTACTGTGCACACATAAAATGCAAAAAAAACCAACATCTACAACTTTTATCCACTCGTTCAAGTACTTGTACTCAAAAATATTTTTTCAGTGACAAAATCCACAGTGTTGCTTACTGTACATATCTGTACAAAATACCTTTCACAGCCATGCAGACTTATCCACTCTATAAACTGCTGGAAAACATTTTTTGTAGTGACAAAATTTATTTCACTCTTAACAGGAATATATCATACATATACTCTTATTTTAACCTGCTAGACCCTCTCCATGCTAGAACTATATACTCGTGTTTTGGAAATACTGCACTGTGTGCAACATGATGCTGAACATTCGTGTAAAGGCCATGAAAACGTAATCATACACAGGAGAACATCATGAGAACTGAACTCACAATCTCAAATTCCCATAAAGTTTTGTTCCAATGTCCCATCTCAGACGCTTTTTAAACAAAATTTTTAAATAAGGTAAAATTTGCACCTTTATTTACCCTGAAGATAATAAGTTTAACAGTGCCATATAAATTTATATATATCATTCATGACATACATAATGACAGCGTACATTTCTACACATTAAATTTACCTTAGGATTTCAAGAACTTCATAGTTTCAAAGTTTCAAGTTGGTTCCACATAGTTCAAAATCTTGAGATTCTGTTGTTTACGTCAGACTCAAGTTGTGACCTTTATGTCGGCATGTATATTATGTATTATGTCTATCTTTCATGGACAGATAATCATTTTGCAACAGCAGTTCCTCGTTACATGATATATAAAATAATACATATCTAAGAATTTATTTCACAGACAGAAAATCATTTGACAACAGCAGTTCTCCATCAAAAGATATACAAAATAGTACATATCTCAGAATTTGTTTAACAGACAGAAAATCATTCAGAAACAGCAGATGGGGCGAGTTGGTGTAGAAGGAGTCAGTACATTTCTTGTGGCGCTGTGCGACTAAGAATGGGGTGAGATCAAATGTTTTTGGCGGAGTTTAAAGAGCAGATATTGCTTAGTATTATGATACATAGAAACATTTCATAAAATACCCAGGTAGCATTTCGTCGGCACCAGATGTGAAAAGTACATCAACACGCCCCGCCCTCCTATAATACATATCTAACAATTTGTTTCCCATGTTTTGTCCTTGAAGAAGGACATAAGGTTTTATACCAAGTGACCTTATGTGTCACAAGGAAATTATATCCTCGTTGTTAGTTGGTTATTTGGAAAGCACATTCAAATGCATTTATTATGAAAACATTTAATACAAAATTAGCAATACTGCAAAATCTTCATCAAATCCCAACATTTTGTTATATGATTCATTATACATGTAACAAAATGCAACTGGTGGTAATAAATACTAATCAGATGCATTTATAAATTCTTTCCCAACTTATTTTTCAGATTAGACCAGTCTTTCACTTGCAATATATCAGCCCCTGTTCAAGTGTCCATTGCACAAGTGATCCCCATCCTTGATTTCCTTCATGCCCCACTCATTATTCATTTTTAACCACTTATAAAATGACGACTCTTGATTGTCATGCTTTGAAATAGGCTGAGGAAAAAACGTTATATTTCCTTACCATGGATAATCTAAAATATGCTTATGCAAACTGAGTTAATGGATCCAACAGATTTTATATTAACTCGTATTTGAGTGTTTTGAAATTCCAAAACTCTTCCAGACAAACCAAAATAGTACTTCAAGTGATTTTCCCAAGCAATACTAAAGTAGTTGACAATGACCATACCAAATTTTTCTTGTCATAAGATAATATAATGATTGATTCTGCAGAGGGCATAAATAACTTCAGGACAAAATGCAATATATCCATTAAAATCAGGCAGTCCCTTTCATGTATTGCACACCTCCCTCCCTTTTCCCATTAATTGCTGAACTTTTTGAGAAATAGGTATATCAAACTCAAATTAGAGTTTTCATTGAAAACCACTTCTCTCTGTCCTAAGAAGAGCTTAATTTTCTAAAAAACATAAGAAAAGCTGCACTTTTATTTTAGTGTACAATGAATGGTACAAAAATGACTGAGATCTCCCTTGGGGTGTAAAGAGTCACACAAATTTGAAGGCAAACATTATATCACAGATATGAAATGGAATGTGATGACTTATTATATTTGAAACTGACATGGTTTTTATATATAACAATAAATGTGGAGCAACAATTAGTGATATGAGTTGATAGATTCTAACAGAAATTGATGGGAAATACTTGATAATGCTTTGAGAATATAGTAAAGGCATACATAATTTCATTGGTTTGAGCAGGCCTGTTTCCATTCACACAGATAACTGTGAAAAGGATGAACAGAAAACTCTTTGTGTATAATGTATTCTCAAAAATATGTCAGATAAAAATAATGAAGATAAATAAAAGTAAACAGAAACACTGGTCTTAAGAATTTGGAAATAAGTACGTAAGTTGTAGAAGAAGCCTTCATTAAAATGTACAACACTGGTGCATGCTCATGCCAGTTTGGGACTAAAATAGTGAATGTTTCATTGTTACTCATTTAAAAAAAACAACAAGAAAACGGTAAAAGATCACAATAACCAGTAACATATAACCACGTACAAACATTTGTTAATAAACAGGACATAACGGTGGTTACAACAAAGTCAATAGCATTATCTACTTTTTATGTAGGACATTTGATAGCTCAAAGCATAGACTCTTGTTATTTAGTCTGTTCCAAGAAAGCTAACTTCCTGTTAGGGCAAAAGTATGGAAATAGTAGCATTACTGCATCATCAAATCTCTGTTCTGAAAGCAAAAGAAGCATAACCCAAAAAGCCAATGTAACACACTTAAGATTGTTATATTATGCTGATGTCCACAGCAGAAAACCATTTGCAAACAGAGGAAGGATGGAGTCAGTTTCATCTATTGTAGCAGATGTCCCTTGCCCCCTCCAATCCTTTCCCCCTCCCCACAAAATAACGTAGGAAGTTCCTGCACACTTGTATAAATGGCAAAATAGTACAGTATTTGAATTACACATTTTAAGGCAGTTTTACTTTTTTTTAAGATGCCCCACAGTTGTAAAACAAATTACATGAACAGGAAAATGTACCTCTTCAGTAGGAATTTACATATGGCTGAATATTACTTGAGATTAACTGACATCTAAGTTCTCAGATCAATAATTTAGTGATCCTTCTACCATTACAAGTCCTTACAATCATGTGAAGTTCTGAATCACACACAGAGTGATACTATTATATTTTAAGAGAAAGTAGAGTGGAATTCCCTTCTGAATTTATACAGGCCTACAAGGTCTATGTCTCCTGCAAACCTCCTTTCAAAAAAAAAATTGTATCAAATCACATGGCATGTCAAGGCTGATTGACAGTTGGTTTTTTTTTAGCACTGTTAACCATGACATAAATGTTGCATCACATATACTACAGAATGGGATGCACTGCATTACCCCCACACAGATCTATAAATGATGGATATCCATGTTACCAATCATAACAGTTATTCTTTGATGTATGAATTTATTCAATGCAAATGGCAGGGACTATGCTGAAAGACAGGTATACAATTTACATAAAATATGGCCACAAAAAAAAAATTTAAACAAAATAATCTCAGGGACAAGCAAATCAAGAAATAATCTTCTCTTAGGAACATTCAGATAGCCAAGAAAAACATATCAATGTTTGTAGCAAAACTCCTGTTAATGACATTGTGGGGTATTTCAATTGTCAGAGTACTGTTGCAAGCAGTTGATCTGTAATAATCTGTATTAATTAATTAATGCTTACAGTAATCTAAGTAATCTTAGGTTTGTTATATTATGCTGATGTCCACATTTGCAAACAGAGGAAGGATGGAGTCAGTTTCATCTGTTGTAGCAGATATCCCCTGCCCCCTCCAATCCTTTCCCCCTCCCCAAGAAATAATGTGTACTTGATTCAAAGTCCACATAAAATAAATGTACTTGCTTCAAAGTCCAATAACTTCAAGAGATAAAAAAAAACTGGGGTAAGATTTTACACATTATCTATTGTTTGTGGCAAATTTCACTGATCTGAGTGCTATACTTTTGTCATGTCAAGAGAAATGACATGTCAGGATCAATGTGTAAGATGTATCCTGTTACAAATTTATATATTTTCAAATTTCAGCTGTGACATAACCATAGCGCCTATATGTTTGAATTTGAAGGGTTAGCACCAACTGCTGAGTACCAAATTAAAGCTGTATAAGAATTGAATTATCAAGATTATTAAAGTCTGAGCCTCAAAATATGCAGAAAGCCTTTCGTGCATTTAAACAACACTTCCACATTCACAAGTGTTAATAATACAGTTGTATTTACAAAGTTCCGACTTCTGACAAATGCCTGTGGTTGGAAGTTGAAAACAACCATATGCTTTTAACTATTTTAACTGGTAATGCCTACCTTGCTCAGTCATACATATATTAGCCTTAAAATTTGCAACAATATAAATGTTTCTTTATGAAATGGAAGTTAATAATGCAAGCTATGGTGTCAATAAATCTAATGTAAGGCACTTAAAATGTGAAATATTTCTTAACACTAGAGCAGGGATGTGGTCAGAAACTGCTAAGCATAAACATGTAAAGTCCTGAACCTAAGGGATTCAGTCCTGTGAAGCTCATATAGAATTCTGTCAACTTCCCTCATCTACTGAGATCTTGCATCAAACTGTTTTCGTTTCTCTGCAGAGCAAGAAAGAAAAGCAAAATCAATGCCCTTTATTTCACCATAATGCATAATATACTGTTTGAAGCAAGGACAGCAAATATTTTCTTGAATGCCCAAATAAGATGTAAGTTCACCAATGAGGTTCCTAGTTGTTGTCTCACTTGAAGATCATCCATTGAGTCCACAAGTAACTCCGGTTTTGCAAATGAGTTCTACAGGGTTCCTGTCTGGCAGCTCACAAGGGTTCCAGCTGATACAATGAAGGGACAAGGATACCTTGTATCCTGAGATGAGGTAAACTATAGCACTCCATCTCTTTGACTGGATAAATATCTTACATTTAACGGAAAGTTATCCTGTCAGAATTGTGTGCCGTATCTTAATGATGGATGCTATCAATAAGGATGGCATGATAAACTGGATTTCACTATTTAAGGAATATATTATGTCGGACTTTGAGTGTGAGAGATATCTGACAGAGATTAAAGAAAGGCATCTTAGGATAGCAATTGCAAAACTTGGATTGGGATCCCATAACTTCATGAACGAAAGGGGAAAGCAGCAAACTCCAAAACTGACTTACACTGAAAGAATATGTGGGACATGCAGTGAAATAGAGGATGGATTTCATGGTTTTGATAACTTGTCCAAAGTTTAACAAAATGAAAAGAAGATTCTCACTACAAAAATTATGTATATGATTGAGCATGTTTAAATTCTTCAATTATTTGAAATGGGTGAAAGGTGACAAACTGAAATTATGTGGTATTTTTTGTTAAAAAGCTTTGAAACAACACAATGATTTAGTTCCATGATATCTCCTGGTGAGATGAATCACAGTGTTAATCTTAATGGCCTGTGTAAATGTGTGAGTTTGTGCTTTGGTAATTGTGTGTGACTGCATCTCTCTGTGTGTGTATGGGTGTGGGGATGATTCTGTGTCAGTGAGTGTATCAGGGTATATGTGTACGTGTAGGAGGGAGGTATTCTCGTAATAGAGCAATGACTGAAATTAAGTGAAAATGGATCACAGCAGTTGAGAGCTGAGTGCATCAAAAACTACAGTGTTTTGATTCTTTATGATTTATAGAGTGTGATGTGTTGAAATGGCCTTCAAATAAACAAATCTTGAATCTTGAATCATGAACCCTTTCTCCAGTCTCATACACACTCACAGTACAAGTACATTAGTCCAGCACCCATAGCACAAAATTTACTTTCAATCATTCTTTTTCTCAAATTTTCTCTTACTGCCCCTATCTCTGGGTCTCCACTATTTTCCCTTTTTTCCCCACTACCCTTCTGTCTCTCTCTTCTTGTCCCTGAGATTGTCTTCTTTTCCAACCCAGCCCCTCTCCCCCACATCTCCCTTCCCCCCAACTTAAATATACACCAGACAACAGTTAAAATGAAAATGGTTCAACCAAAAGTACTACAATGAAAGAAAATAAGAGGCCCTGTTTATTTTCCTCCTTTTAGGCTTCTCTGTCTGTCTGAAACTGTGTCTAAACTGAAAGTTAAGTCACTGAAACTGTGTCTAAACTGAAAGTTAAGTCACTGGTCCTACAGATTTCAAACTTAATAACTGTCTGCGGTATTAGGAGATATTCTTTCTACACTATGGCATCAGTCCTATTTGAAATGCAGAAAAGGCAAAAGTAAGTTATCTCTGGTCATTGTAGATGGAAAGTAAAAAATGCACAACTTACCAGGATCTGTCAAGACATCTTTTGCCTCTCCAACTTTTATGAACCTCTTGTGGGCCCTGTCTTTCTCAAAACCTGTGTGCTTGTCTGGGTGCCATATTCCTGCCTGCTTGCGGTATGCCCTTATAATCTCTTGTGCATTTGCATCCCTGACAGTACAGAAGAAAGAGGTGAGATCTATCGTCCCTCGAAAGACTGTCTTGAGCACCAATTTGGGCATCATAGAATTGAGAGTTTTTGGCATCTTATAGTATACAAACTTTTCAACATTTTTTATCCCCTTACAGACAAAATAATCTGAGTTTGTTATGTTAAATATTTTTTATGTACAAAAAGTAATGGGATGTCAGAAATTAAACTGTGTTTTTTTTTTCTCAGGAATGTTATAGTGGCACTTGGGACATGCTCTCAAGGGGTGATATGAGAGCAAAAATTATATGATGACAACTATGACGTCTGATATGATTATGTGATAATGATTATCTGACAATACTTCAATCCTGGACCACGCACTGTTACTGCCATTTTCAAAATGCTCTTGTCTTCCTTCGCAACAGCAAAATATAATGATTCATACTTGCTGTGCCATTAATGCCACACACAAAATTCAGTTATATGCTCAATGATACTATAGAAATTACAGCCCCAGATAAGAGTCTTCTTCCTCTGGACACATCCATCCACATAAACAAATATATAACAACCTAGTTTGTGGCTTTGCATAAGTACAGTGGAGTCCGCTTAAGATAAACCTCTCGGGACCGAGTCAATAAGTTTATTTTAAGCAAGGTTTATCTTAACCACTTTCAAGGAAAACAGCCTGTTTCATGGTATTTTTATCCACATCTTTGAGATGCTTTATTTTGCTATCCAGACTCAGCGTCTTTTTTTTTCAACTCTGTCATTTTGGAATGCAATGCGAAGGATTTTACGTTGAGATCGGTTAGATGTTTACTGGTCAAGCTCAGGAAAAGAGAAGAAAGGAACTGCTCGTGTACACACATGTACTGGATGGATAGTCTACATTAGGCTAAGCCACTTGTTTGGGACTGGGAAGAGAGAGATGGCACCAACTGTGCGCAGATGCACGCATGAGAGGTGATGTGGAAGGAGGCTAGTCTAGGCTAAACTCAAGTGGACCTCGCATGCAGAGACTGAGTGTACTAACTAGACTAATACAAGGTAAACGAAGCATCGCCCTTCCCACCCTACACTCTCTGCCCCAACCCAACCCCTCTCCGCACACATGGTCCTATTACATCATCAAGACGGCAGGCAGTGCGTGTGGGCTTGACTTTGGCTTATAAAGCCACTGTTTAGTAACTTTAGTATGAATCGCATCTGGTTTACACTTACGGGCCAACAAGAAGGGTTTATTTTAAGCGGAGGCTGTGTTGTCGGCGTTTATATTAACCAGTCGTTGATTGGTAATGGTAAAGAAGGCAAAAATCGGGACCATGAGCAACGTTTATTTTAACCGAGATTTTATCTTAAGCGAGTTTATCTTAAGTGGACTCCACTGTATCAAACTTATGCTACTTTAAACTGTTCTTCTTCTCTTCCCTTAAAATACCCCCAATACCTACTCTTCAGGCTATTCTTGAGACCTCGCTTTTAGCATAATTGAGCTTTTTATGTCATCAGTATGATATAAATCTCCAGATTTTAAGACACATTTTGCTGTTTAACTACATAAGGCCACTGATCTTACCTGTGTCTCATACTCCCTGAGAAAGCTTGGTGGCTCAGTAAACTCTGCACCACCCATGGCACTCTGATAAACCTTGAATCTCTTCACAAAGTTGGAGTACCTGTTAAATAAGATATAAGTAGGGTTTTTTTTAACAATCATTTGACACATCTCTATGGACACAAGCATCTTGTTACATGTTTCATGGAAATCCTCTGGAAACAGACCATGGATTGAAGGGTAAATATTGTGAAATAACAAATGCCCCTCAAAACATCTGCCTCACTATACTGATTCTGAATGCACTTATTAAAGTTTCGAATGATAGTAATGATAGTACTAACATTAACCCGTGCGGCGGTGATCAGTCTTAAATGAGCCGGGGACGTCTTCAAATAGGTGTAATTTTGTTAAAAATCATTTCTCAGATCCGAAATTTCNATTTCTCTTGCAGAATGGGAGGAACATGCACTACAAACTTGTTAGGAGAGTAACATAAAAATATTTTTTCACTTGACCATTTCCAAGTTAAATGTAATGTAGTTGCACTACTTTGCAATGGTATGCAGTTCCTAAAACTGTATTACAGATCATTCATCTCTGAAGAGACATCAATTGAAATTTAATCAATTGCTGTCAACACATTTTTTATCACACTGAATGCAGTGTTTTCTTCAAACCAAGTGCTTATTCAGTGAAAGTTCAATGCTAACCTGAGAAAAGAACTGTTTCCAATTTATAAAGTAATACATGTAAAATAATAATAATAAAATTAAATTACATTTTTGGAGTGCTCATGCCACAGAGCACCCACTTTATAGCAAAACCCCCCAAAAATGCATCCTAAACATCCAGGCATACACTCATGCACACACACACTGCAATGATTTTGGTTAGATGAATATCAAGAGATTTGATTTGGTAGGCAGTAAACATGAATTAAAATAATGTTAGAACAAACATGTCTTCAACATTTTCTAAATATTGTTTAGATTGTATACTTTACGGAAATTTTCAACAGTTATTCTAAACAGATGGTCCTGTGACTGTGAAAGCTTTCTTCCTCAAAACTTTTCATGATTGTTTTTTGCCTACGAGAGTACATCAAAACTTCTGTTTAGTTTCCATACCTCCTAATATTCAAAATGTCATAGTAGTCAAGTTTCTTCGACTGATTCTGTAGCTGTGTAGCCTTCCTTAGTAAAGCTTTGGTCTTGGGGGACTTTCCATACTTCTCCTGAATTGTCTGTATCATTGCTATAGCTGACAAAACAGAAACAAAAGAATAAAGTCAGTGTTATTTACAACACTGTTGCACAATGACAGGATACTGACTAGTCATATCTTTCTCCAACGTTACTACCGTCTTGTCACTGCATAGCAAGACTAGTTTTTTAATAACTATGAAATATCCTCTCAATATTTCTAATTCAATAATTCTGGAAATTCAGCACAATCTCCACTAGAGCATTCTAGAAGTTTTGTTTTCATATTTTTTTGCACAGTTCTAATTTTCATGTATATTGCGATTTGAGCTTTATTCATGAAGATTAGTCTCTGCCAAAAACAGAGTGGTATCCAAAATGGAAATGCAAAATGTAGCCATTTCTAGTTACTCCCCATCATCATTTGAATATTACTTATTTCAACAAATTTTTCTATCACTACAAAGTAGGGTTGCCAGTCCTGTAAAATCACTCTATTCACCCTTTAAATTCAGATCCTGATGGAAAAAGAAAAAAAACAAAAACTCTTTACGAAATATCATGGATTCCAAAAATCGGGTATTCAGTGATATCTTTGAAATGGAATTTACTGATAAATTCCACAATCTGATCAATTAATAAATCTCAAAGGCTGTGGAGGAGGGGAATAATGATACATTAAATCAAATAAGCTTCACCTGGGACTGGTTACAATTATCAAATTTGGCAGCATTTGTTCTAAATATGTAGGGAATGGATATACTGTATTCTGAGTATTTTTTTTGGCTTTTTACCTCAAAGAAAACCCAGAGCACAACAACACTGTGAACATAGCACGGAGAAACACATACCTGTTTCATAATCCTCATTAACAACATGTGCCTTTGCTTTGTTTAACATGGCATCTACGTTGTCTGGATCTAGATTTATCACTGTCTGACAGGAATACAGTGCTCCATTTACCTCTTCCAACTAAAAATATCAGAATATAAGAAAGCCAGTTAGGAAATTACTTTCCATGAATTGCTGACTAGTAACGTTACATATTCCTAAGTAAGATGTTCAGGGACTCCATGCACAATTTCCAAGTTTTGTACCAACACATGAACAAAGAAGTCAAAAGTTGATGAGTCACAGCATTGGTAGAGGGAGTAGTATTTGGCAGGGGGACCAGCTAGAAACAAAATGGGGCCAGAAATTGCATGTTTGTGGCATAAAGCATATTTTCAAACACAGAGAGGGTGGTGGGGGGAAGAGCGGAGTTACATTTCAGGCAGTTATGAGGTCGCTGTTAAGGGGGAGCAAGTGCCAACAGTTTGAAGTAGGATTCTAACTAGCTCAGTATTAAAAATTTGAAATTGAAGAAGGTTCTGCCCAGATTTGACATAACCTTCTGAAAAATATACAGTGATTTAAGTTTAATTAAAAAGATGGTCAATGTTTTGTATCTACGCACTTTATCAAGACTGACACTTGACATATCAGACATACAAAGAAAAGCAAGTGAATAGGAGTATGAGGGCCAGAAATAGAAACAGTATAGATAGTACAGTCAACTCCGCTTAATTGCCACTTCCGCTTAATCAAAACTTTCTCCACGGAACCAAATTTTTCCTGTATAAAAGTCACTGGATAATTGCAACTCACTCTAGATAATCGCAATTCCTCAAAGGCGGTAAATATCAAAGATCAGCAGAAGAAGGATTACAACTGATAAATAAATATTTACACTAACATCTGAAACTGCATGATGTAGGGTGGACTGAGTGACAGCTGCAACCCAATGACAGGTGTGATAAGCCCCTCCTCTCCATCTCCCCC
>JAWQUT010000625.1:176842-192007 GCA_033807755.1 Ellobium chinense
GGCTTTTAGATCAGTTTGCCTTGAACATGCTTTTGCATGCAACTCTAATGCAACTCTCTATGGATTTGACATATAAAGTTATACGCCAAGTAAAATGTTGCATTTTTATGGTGATGTATTACTCTCGGCAAGTAACCAACGTGGCATACACCTGGAGCACTGCATAGACCTTATTGTCTGAATAAATTTTTTCTCATGAACGCCAGCACTTCATAGCCCCAAAGCTGTGAACTGGTTCTATGGAATTTTACACTGTCTGATGCTTTTGTGGCTTCTTACTCTATAAAAGTGAAAATGGATTGCTGTGGAATGGTGCAGCTTTCCTGAAAGCTGACATTCTTCTGATATTCTAAGAAGATGGAGGACGCACTGACGTCATCAGTTTGCTTTCTTCCTACTTACTTCCCTGACAAGCTGTTGGGCTAAGGTAAAAAACTGGGTTTTCTTGTTGGTGTTCTTACGAATAGTCTAATCTATTAATTATACATTAATTGTTATCAATTAATAATAATAATGCAATTAATTATCTTTATCTTCTTTCAGTCCGTGATCCCAAATAGTGTTGCTTTAATTTAAGCTATAGTGGTCGGTGAAGTGACCATTTCATTAGGACATGCAACAGCTAAGGTTTAGTCGATTCCTAGAAGGGGGGAAAAAAAGGACTCGACAAAAATTTCCCATCAATCATGAAATCTAGGCCCAGATAATACAGATGCTCGTAAGTAATCTTCAGCTTTCGGACAATGTGACAGCAGTGTATAATTGATATTCTTTATGCTGGTGTTAGAAATTTTTGCCCCGTTAGCTGAAGCTTTGGTCAGGTTGATGGTGATAAATGATGTGGAGACATAACACTAGATTCCTCTAGCATGCAAAAGTGATGCTCGCTGCGATGATAGCAATGAGTAGTGGTGAGCCTTTCTTTATCCATCTCAATTTAGTGGACACGATCAACGTTTTTTTTTTTTTTGGTTTATTGCTATGGAAGGTCCTCCTGCCAATTCGTTTGAAACCTCCTCAGCTCCTCATAAATTTAGCAGCCCATCTCTTGACTGTGACATAGGAAAGGACATCCTTCTCAAAGGTTAAAACTATATCATATTATGTGACTATGAAGTTTACTTCTTTGAGAGGCAAATCTTTCACAACTTCATACTTGTCAATACTGTCCATTTTTTCTCATAAATCCTGACAATATGCTCTGTATTATCTGTGATCAGAAACTCAAAGAAATTACAATGTGAATCTAATCTAAGTATGTGTGTGGACCAATGATGACTTGAAATTACTGCATCCTAAGAGTTGCTGGTGTTGGAGGCTGTACTTCCTTCATGGTTAAGGCCAGAACATGTACTGCAGCCAACCCTCGAATCTAAATCGTGCGGTCGCTGTCGATCACTGAAATGGCTTATCAACTTCTTGGTGATATTTGATATTCCTAAACAGGTCGGACTTATGATACATGTCTGGGGATAATTTTATATCCCCTTGTTTTCACTACAACAAAAAACACCGAGCCTTGTAAACAATGACTGCACGACAACCACTATTTATATAATGGAGTACACTTTGTACGGACACGCTTAGAACGTAAACACAAATACTGAGTACAATATTTTTTATATCACGATTTTTCTTCTCTAAGGGTATATGTATGATAAATAGGTATTTCTTTTATAAGTACACATTTGGTCGTTTCCAAAGTGTACGCCTCATCCACTATATTCTATAGATTCTTGTAAGATATAATAACAGGTTTTCTACCAGTACAGACAAAGCATCAGTCTCAGTGTTGTCATGGTAACTGGAAGATAAGGGCGATAACTCTATTAATCGGCAATATTCAGCTTGGTAAAGGCAATATTATTCCAATGCATCATATATGACGATTGTATCTATATGTTTATTATTTCTTTACTACCAGTGCTTAGACTTTGGCAACTCACAATTTTAAATCATTCATATTATATGAATAAGTGCATTATTTCATGTGTGACATATTCATTGTCTGTGTATTTTTCAGACAAAGTGTCAACGTGTATTTTTATGAAAGGGTATATCTTGGATGACTTCCCCCTAAAAAAAATGTTCACTTACATTCAAAGCTTAATAACTTATACAGTTACAATATACCATACCTTAGCAAATGGATATGCCTGTTAATGCTGCAATTTTCGAAAATCTAAGTGCCGTTGTTATGCCACAACTGAAATCTCAAAAATATGTCTAACAATAGCATCTGCGTCTATTACACGAGGGTGGCACATACTTTTTTTGACTTTATTTTTTTTGTTTGGTGTGTCAAAAATATTCGTAACGAAATCAATGAAACTTACAACTATTACAGAAAATATCGGTTTGTTAATGTACTTAATGTGCTATTCCAGTTTCTCTGTAGCTGTTGATGTCACTGTAAACTTTTTAATGGGGCCATCCAAGACACTCTAGATGTATACTGTAACATAATATGGCATTGTAGCACCTAATAACAAGTTGTCTTTGAACATTTTTAAATTAATGTTGAAATTTTGGACATAATATTACACAATCGTGCCATGGGTGTATTCGATAACATAATTTCATGGAGAAAAAAAAGATAAAATAAAAGAAATGTAATGAAACTTTGACACTAGTCTGTCTACTTTTGTTTCAACAAATTATGCAAAACATAGGAAAAAAAAACAACTACGTAATTGATCTTCTCAGCCAAAAAAAAAAAAGAAAAAAAATGAGGTTACCCTCTTCTCTATTATGTCAAACTCTTCGCAAGAACAGATTTTAACAACTGACAACTGTTATGTGTTATTTGTTATACTGTATATAAAAATTATGCCACTTTGAGATCGTTCAGAAACTGAAGGAGAAGACACACCACACTATATATCTAACAGTCCTCATATTACGGTACCTCAGTCAAGGATACACTAGAGCCCATAAGGAATGACCAACGCATAACATACGAAGTCTCACAAAACGCATGTCAGGAACTGATTAGGACAGACTAAGAGAAGGGTTGCTCGACTATCATAGGTTGCATATTCCTGTATATATGTCTCTCCGTTTGTTCAAAACAAAAATCTGCATTCGAGCATGAAGCTTCCACTGAGACCTAAAGTTATTTAATAACACCAATTAAGAAGTTGCGCATTAACAATGGCATTAAGTCTGCATATTGAATGCTGCCAAGGGTGCATTTAGCACCGAAACACTAATGTAATTTTTACAACACTTTTTTTGTCAGCAGCAGGGGGAAACACTCGCCCCCTCTCATTAGTGCAGCCATAGTCATGATCATAACTACTCACATCAAATCGGTAAATACAGCTAGTGCTATATCTTTATTTCAGCACACGTATACACTTTAGAATGCTTGACTCTACTCAGACATAGAGTGTCCCCTTGTGCCATCTAAACTGAAAATATTTACCGTCTCTCTTCGAGATAATGATAGGCTGTCACTATGTTAGTCATTACGCTGCCCATCATATTTGAATGTAAGGTTTGTTAGACAGTATATCTTACAGTATAATTAAAAAAAACCTCAAATCTCAAATCAAATTACAAGATTGCCATCAATATTGACAAGTGGATTAATTTAGTCCATCTGTATCACGTCATCATTTTCCAGTAATGTTGTCTAGTCTCCCAGCATTTTCAACGAATGCAATTCCTCCAATTACATATTTATTGAAATTTAGACGATACAAAAGTAGAAATTGTTTTTTAGACGATGCAAAAGTAGAAACTGTTCTAACTTATCAAAGCAACAGATATATTAAATAATATCTTCTTTTAAGTGCCTGACATAAACACACAAGCGCATGTATTATTAGGGAAATTTCGCTCTGTTATGACATAAACATAATTCAATAAAATACAGTGTTATGATTAAAACTGAGTTAGAAACAGGATGCCGCAGGGCAAGAGAGACTTGCATACATTAACATACTATCAAAAGAAGTCTCAGATTGTAAACATAATATAATTCATCCTCCCTGAATCAAAAAAGAAAAGAAAAAAGAAATTCAACATGACATAGTCTTATCTAAATATCCTTTGTGTAAATGTTAATGCTGGAGATTCTCTAGAATATCTTATTTAATACTTTGCAAACGGATCACTTTGGGTGAGCGGTCGCTCTACTCCGGGGTTATTTCTTTCGCCCAGGGTTACGACTGTATCACCCGTTGCGTCCAGATAGCGTCTTTAAACTTTATATACTATCATCGCAAAACTGCGTCCAATTTTAATTTACTTTAGACGAATTTACGTCCTAACGGTGGTATCAAGAACCGACGCAGCCCCAAAACCCAGGTGAATCAACTGCTAGACTGCATTTCGGAATATATCGAAAAAAGGATTATTTTGATATAGAATAGATTTACTATGACTATTTTGGTGAGGAACTATTCAGGGGATGCTTCAGATGTCAGCGACACGACGCAGGAAATAGTGCAAGCATCGACAGACCTCGAAGACCTGGCCATTCTATTGCTGTGGATTAACTACACCATCCTTGGTGAAATGGTCGACATATTTGGTGTCGTGAGTCGTGACAAACGTTATTAACATGATCTGCTTTGTCAAGCAAGGACTAAATGACCCTATCAACGTCAGCTTCTTAGGTACAAAAAGCCTCTCTCGTTATCTGCATCAATCTCTTCTCTTTCTTTCTCTCTCTCTCTCGCTCTCTCTCTCTCTCTCTCTGTTATACCTATTCCTACACAGATAGTCTCTGTCTCTCGCCTGACGGATGATCGTTCGGGATCTCAACAGCTTAATCGGTGTGCAGTTGAAAAAAAAACCACCTCAAAGAGCAAGAAACAAAAAAAAAGCAGTCCATCCATCCATTTCCACACGCCAAGAATCGATGGAGAGACTTAATTGCCCGATGCAATTCCAGTCACGGGAAAGCGTTTGGACAATGTAACACAGATCACTCCTTAGTACATTGACTGGTAGGGTGGTGGAATCTCATGCACGTATTTGTCCATACTAAAATGCGAGTTTTTCGATGTTATTCTAACGACAAACATGAGATGGGCCTCTTACCCATGTCTATCCATTATCTAGGGACGAATAAAAATGTAAAAAAAAAACAACTGACCGACGAAGCAAAGCACTCTTTAGAACCATCGGAGCATATATTAACCCTCACCACGGGATAGAATTCTGTAGTACCAAAAAGTCTATATCAAATCATTAATATCATTTTAATAACTGATAGGACGAAGACATATCCACAGTACTATACTGCCACAATTCTTAAGCCCTTATCTTTCCCCTATTACCAGATGCATTGCTTATTATCTACGTGAATATTTTATAGATCTATGCTGTTTTGGTGGGTGCATAGCAGTCTAGAAGTTGTCATGTGCGTGCCAGTAAATAGATTATATTATCTATATAATAAAACTATACAAGTACTTTTTTTTTTTCTTAGCGAGGGTTTAATTTTTATGACAAGTCAGAAATGGCTTTTCACAAGAATCTAATTTTTGTGAATCCCGCATGATAGTCTTCTCATGCGTGTATTAAAAATCTAACGTGATCTGTAGTGATCTTACTAGACTCCCAAACAAAAATATCTGGCCTTTTCGTCATCTTCTCCTCCTCCTCCTCCTACTTCTTCCTCTTCTTCTTCTTCTTCTTCTTGTGAGGTTTCCATATGAAAAGGGGTAGTAATTAGGGATGACTGCATTTGTGTTGCTCTGTGCTTACCTCCCGTAGTCTTTACCAAAAGCAGTAGGCAGTCGTCTTCTTAGTCATATGAAACTATTTATCGCCGGAACCAAATTTTATTTTACAGCTCAACTCGCGAAGTTCCCGAAAGTTAAATCCTCGCGAAAAGAAAGCATTTGTACAGTATGTAGAGTTTGTTTGTGTGTGTGTATGTATGTGTGCATGTATGAATGTGTGTGTGTGTGTGTGTGTGTGTGTGTGTGTGTGTGTGTGTGTGTGTGAGTGAGTGATTGCACAGGATTCTGGCTTTATGCTGAGACGTGTTCTTGTCAAGCTTTTTTGATTGTTTTGTTTGCTCTCTCTCTCTCTCTCTCTCTCTCTCTCTCTCTCTCTCTTTCTCTTTCTCTCTCTCTCTCTTCTATCTTCCTTAGTATTACAAGACAATTTCCATGCTCACAATATGACTCCATCATAGATCTGAAAGTAATTTTCATTCTCCTATGAGTTTGACTAAAACTCTTTTTAGACTTTTATTTTCAAAGTGTTTATATTTTGAATCAAGCCTTGAATCATACCAAGTGGCGGTATGCATAACCCACACGTTATTTCACGTATTGCGTTAACTGCGGTGAACACCATTAATGTTTTGGGAGTTTCCCATTGTTATTCTACCGCAGTGCGTTAACTAACGTAACGATTATGCATACGGCCACAGGTCTCTCCATCTCCGACTTTGGTGGTGTGCTCACGTTGATCTGGACAAATCTCTGCTTAACCCCTGCCTTTGAAGAAGTCATGATAACATTCGAGACCATAGAGGTCGCCTACCTGACCACATCATGGCCACACGTCATGTTCAGTCGAGGCACGGGCTGGATCACCGTTCTCATCAATCTGGAAAGATGTCTGTGCATCACGATGCCACTGAAGGTTTGTGTTAGTATGAGCAGTTGAGAAGTGTGTCAGGGTCACGGGTGAACATTAGGCTCACACGTGGACGTTTCAGAACAATTCAAACAGTAGGGTAGGTATTTAAGATTTAAATTGCTGTGAAGTTAACGTCCCTGTGGTATAGTGGTAACACGTTCAGACTTGCAAGCTGAGAGACCCTGGGTTCAATCCTCGGCAGGGGCAACAAATTTTCTAGTGATAGTTTTTTTTCAACCTGCCTTCTCAAAATTGATCTCTCACAGTAAAAATCCCAGGTGACACACTTTTTATTAGACAATGGGTAACAGCGCTAGATAATGAGTAACGGCTTCTAAATAATATTAGATCGAGCTCACATTCCTCCTTCTTAATAATGAATATGAATAAAGGAATAAACTTTACTGCCCGGGTACAACAGTGACAGATGTGAAGAACACACGTAAGGTATCGAGCCTGTGCTAAACCAAATCATTTTAGTTTAGTTCCGAACACCATGAATCTAAATGATGTAGCCTAATAAACTGCTGCAGAGTCCTGAAGACAATTTTTTATGAACACGTTAGTTTAGAAGCCTGATTACGTTTGTTTGTTCCCAGCAATTTGACAAAATAGGAAGCCACATCTCTTCATCAACAAGGAAAGAATCAGTCTCTAGGCAAGCAAAGATGGCTGCGACTAATACGGAAGAGACAGAAAACAATGCGCTGACTTGTAAGCGGTGTTTGCTGTACTTATATCTTTGCCTCATTCATTAGCATTCGTACCACCGACGATTCTTGCTACACTCTCCTCTGATACAAGACTGTTGATAAGATGTTCCACTTACGAAGTTGAAACCGTAGATGGTTGCCGCCATGTTGATAAAAATGTGTAGTACGCGTACGTGTGATTGGCGCGTACTAATAAAAAATGTACCCTTTGCTAAGGACTGCCCACATAATGCAAGGACGACTCCTTTCGCTATGCTCCAGGGACCAAACAAACCTAGCCTACGCTACATTACTAACTTAGGGTTTGCTAAGAGTTTTTATATTTTTAACCTGTACCCAGGGTACTGAAAAGAATACAGCAGTTTGCAGTATCTTACAGTCTTAAACTACAGAAAGTAGTCTACGCTTCCTTTCTACCAGCATTCGGGCCAATCCATGCAAAGTATACCTACAGTAATGATCAGCTCTTAACTTGCCCTTCACATTTAAACGAATTTTTTTCCGCAGGTCAAGAGCATGATAACTTCAAAACGTGTAACCATCATCATCGCCTGTATCTACACTGTGAGCATCGGTGGTATCGTTCCAGTGTATTACGCCAACAAATTTGGTATGAAATTCATCCCTGAAAGAAACAGAACTGTTTTGGGACTTGTCTACACTGACGACAGAAAGGTGGTCGAAGGCATCTCTTTCGCCATCAACAACATTGTGTTGCCTTTTATTTCCTACCTGGTGGTTATTATCCTCACAATCACTCTTGTAATTAAAATGCGGAGCAAAGCAATGTGGCGCAGAAAGTGTACAACGTCTTCACAAGCTGAGATCACGGCGGTCCGAGAGCAGAGAGTTGCCAAGATGGTGGTCGGAATTTCAGCGCTGTTCATTAGCTGTGTCGCACCGACCTGTGTTATTTTTATCGTCATGATCACAGTTCCTGGAGCGTCCGTTGACGGCAAGTATTAAGATCTCATGTTTAGCCTTGGTAGTGTTTCCCTTCTGCTGGAGTCTGTGAATTCCTCTCTGAATATCCTTATCTACTATCTTATGAGCAGCCGGTATAGGGCTGTTTTCAGGCAACTTTTTTATCGACAAGGAAGACACATTGAATAGTAAAATTGGACGAGGTTTGAACTATTTAGAGAAAGCCTGATCTGTCTCGTTTTTGTAAGAGAGTTGTTTCTAGTGTTTGAAAGTGTATGGGCATACTGAGTGAATGCTAAGAAGCATGTAGGGTTGCCAGACTTGGTTCCTTGCGAGCCATACATATCAGATTTGTAGCTCTTTTAAAAAGCCCTTGGAGCCTAAATATCTTCTTTTGTTTTTATATATATATATATACACCTATACACACACACACACACATATATACACACATGCACACACACACCCACATATATACACAGTATACACATCTATATATATACATACATACACACACTTTTCTTGTCTTATGTCAAATCCTGTGTAAATAATTGTGGGAATAATAGCAATTGAATGCATTGATATTCTTGATGTGTTGTTGTCTGGCTATGTATGCATTTCGGACGGTTGGGGTTAGAGAGGGAGAGTGAGTGAGTGTGGGAGAGAGAGAGAGAGAGAGAGTGAGAAAGCTAGAGAGAGAGGGACAGGAAGATTGTGTGAATGTGTCTGTGTGTGTGTGTGTGTGTGTGTGTGTGTGTGTGTGTGTGTGTGTGTGTGTGTGTGCGTATGTATGTATATAGATGTGTATACTGTGTATATATGTGGGTGTGTGTGTGTATATGTGTGTGTGTGTATAGGTGTGTATATATATATATATGAGTCATTGCCAAATGAGGATAGTGAAAATCTATCACAGTATCACATTCTTGCGCATTATACGTGTTTCTGTACCTCCCCATAACTCCTTATCCACTTAAAATTGTATATGTCTCAAAGAAGCAAAGTTGTAGAACAGGTCACAGACTAGCTAGAAATGAAATACTATTAATACCGCAAAATGCTCTGCAGAGTTATTGCCCTTGTTTAAACATACTAATACTACATCATCGGATGAATTCCACATCAATAAGTCTTATTGGGTACTGAATTCAATACTTTACGAAGAAGCAAAGTTGTAGAACAGAGCACAAATTGCCCAGAAACAGAGTTTGAGACCACATNTCTTGAATCTTGAATCTTGAATCTTGTCAAATCCTGATCACGGTAGGCCCTTTCCCGGCATGGTTTGGCTCTCTATTTTTTTTTCTCTTTTTCGTAGGCAGTTTGGCTCCGGCTCGCAAAAAAATGTCTGGCAACCTTGCTGAGGAGATTGCACAAACCATAGAATAGAAAATCTACAAAAGCACTAGTCTTTGAAAAGGAACTCTCTCTTTAATAAGTCTCCACGTTATCCAAACTGATATTATCCATCGTGTCTATGACAGCCGTGTTTGTAGATTGCGTGTTGTGACTTGCTAATTGCTGCGTTGAAAAAGTACATGTCTCCTGCCTATGATGAAGTTTTGTGATATCCGGAATATTGCACACAAGATAAAAAAGTCTTTGGCACAAACGTAGATTGTCTTTGATTGGAAATTCTTTGTGAATGGTATTGGCAGTCCATGGGACATTTTGTCGTGTGTTGTAGATCGCCCAGCATGACATGGATGGATGGATGGATGGATGGATGGATGGATGGATGGATGGAAGGATGGATGGATGGATGGATGGATGGATGGATGGATGGATGNCAGTCCATGGGACATTTTGTCGTGTGTTGTAGATCGGATGGATGGATGGATGGATGGATGGATGGATGGATGGATGGATGGATGGATGGATGGAAATTAAGGTGGTAATCAGAAAGAAGAGAAAGAAAAGAGTGAGTAGGGTCAACCTCATGAATGAATTAAAAATAGCATGCAATCAACACACTTGCCAATCAATCAGTCAAAGCGAAACTATTTTATTTCAGGATTTCTCTGTAAGAATGACAATATTTAGAGCAGCAAATGCAGAATGACGTCAAGACGTGATCGATAACTCTTTGATCTCCTCGCAGGTGCTTGAATACCAACAGCCACACACGAACATATACTAAGCTTTTATATATATATGATAAGCTAATCCAGAGCTTTTGCATTGTGTGTCACAGAACTAATGCTGGAACTGTAAAGTTGCAGTATGAAATTTCAACGTCATGAACAAAATAAAAATTTAAAAAAAAAGACAGATGAAGTTACATTCGTTCAGAGTTCAGTTAGCCAATTTTAGATCATTTTCTAAAGTGCAAATGGGCAGAAACTGAATAAATTCAGCTCGCACGTACATGAAAATCTACAGATGATCCTACCGACCGACCAGTCAACCAGCAAACATAAACAAATAAAGAACAGCTAATGAAAATATATCCTCCTAGCAAATAGGAAATAGGACATTTACTTACCCTACAAGGAAATTGTTTCACAACGCTATACAGTGCTAATTTTTCTCACTCATAAAACAGATAAACAAATAACAGTAAACATTATGCATATTAGTCTACAATGTTGCTAGTGAAATCTTGAACGAAGTCATTGCGGGTGGCCTCAGTGTAGCGCTTTGATCCCCCCAGTTGTAAAAACAGGCACTCATTCACATCTAAATAGAGCGGGGAAATAGGAGTGTTCTGAAGTGTCGTTCCCAAGCCCACAACAACTTAAACCTGGCCCGAGAGTCGATCACACAAATCTCAGACTGGATAGTCTTCAGTTTCGGAATACGACTCACAAGCCGCACAACCACCCTGCCTCCAGTGTAAGAGGAAGGAGTAAGAGTCACAGGTATAAAACATGATAAGAGTCACAGGTATGAAACAGAATAAGAGTCACAGGTATAAAACATGATAAGAGTCACAGATATAATACATAAAATTGCTGCAGTCCACGATACTTTACAATGACGTTTGTTCGAGAGCTTGCGCATTAACAATGGGATCTCTTACCATCGTGAGAGTTATTTAGACGCAAAGATGCATTCAGCATTGATGCACCAATGTAAATCTTTAGATGATAAGAGGTCCCATCTCCCATAATAATAGACATTCAGGGATGCGTAATCTCTCAGTAGTCAAATTGACTGTTTTGGGGGCAATGACATCTATATATCAACAATGAGAGAGCCAGGATTCTATTTCCTAGGAAGTGAGCCCAAAATGGCCATCATTTTCTTATCATATTCCTGGGTAGCCAAACAGTCCAGCATAAATTTGGCGACGTCTTGACGACTAATGGTGTAGTGGGGTGACTTGGGGATGCACTGACCCTCTTGCGCCGTTACTTTTTCACCTGGAGGAGAGTGGACATAGGAAGGTGTAAAACACAGTCTCTTTGTACAGTGAATTATAGATTATATCTGACCCTCATTCACCTATCTCCTTTTTTCTTGTTTGTTTGGTTTGTTTGTTTTGTTTGTTTGTTTGTTTGTTTGTCTGTTTGTTTGTTTCTTTGTTTGTTTGTTTCTTTCTTTCTTTCTTTGTCTGTCTGTCTGTCTGTCTGTCTGTCTGACTGTCTGTCTGTCTGTCTGTCTGTCTGTCTGTCTTTCTTTCTTTCTTTCTTTCTTTCTTTCTTTCTTTCTTTCTTTCTTTCTTTCTTTCTTTCTTTCCTGTGTTCTCTGCCTTTGTCACCTTTCTTCCTCTTCTTCTCTTCCCCGTCAGTTATTGATCTTATTGTTTCCCTAATGTTTTTTTATTTTTCTAAACAAAGACTAAACAATGTATCATTTGTGAGCTCAGCTATGAAAATCCCGGCAGTGAAGAACACTCTTTGTTTCAAGATTGCTGTGTCACATTTCTGCTCTTGTGTAAGTAGTGTGCAGAAGAACCTCCATATTCAGTATGCTCTTGGTACATCGCAAAAGTTTAAAAACAAATATATACATACTATGTATATTCTTGTTATTGAGATATGCTTAATATCGAGGTCGCCTCATGAAAGAGTAAGAATTCGGGACATGTGACCTGAGACTTCAGCTCTTCATGCGCACATACTTTGTTTCTGGTCAAGGCTTAGTTGGTCAGATGAGAAATCTGCCAGCGAGACGTTGTGAATGTGTGATAGACAGATACGTGTGCTTGTCTGCGAGAGAGAGAGAGAGATAGAGAGAGAGAGAGAGAGAGAGAGAGAGGGAGAGAGAGAAAGAGAAAGAGACAGAGAGAGTGAAAGAGAGAGGAATAAAAGTGTGATTGTTGAGAGGATGAATTAATTTGTAGATCTGCCAATGTAGTAAGCACTCAGATCCTGTCATTGCAATGAGCGCTATATAAATGTAACGTATTGTTATTATTACTATGTTAATATTCATATACATAACAAAATTAATGTATATATAGGTATTTACTAAATTACTTAATAGTGAGGTTTCTCTGTACACTTTGGGTAATTGTCGTGTCGTACGGCCTTTTACTGGCTCACCAGTCTACCTCTTGATATCTTTACTTACCGGAAGAAGGCTCCTCTGTGAGTACCGGAGGTCTGACGCACGTGTAGTTTATATCTGGACATTCTGTGATCAGGTAGTCTTCAAACTCCGCCATGTTGTTGAGGACATTCCGTAGAAATGTGGGCTTGTAGATCCACCTCCATTTGAACGGAAGTCCAGGGTCATCTGTGTTTATAAGCGAAGAGACTTATCAGCACTTCAGTTCAGATCAACTTCTATCATACAAACACAGAAACAGGGCCTATATCCGGGGATATAAAAGTATGTAATAATGTTTTGGTATGTCGCAAGTTACATAAATTTGACCCTTGACCTGCTTACGAATACTTTGATTGGAAGCATTGGAAACCTCTGGGCATATGAATATGTGACAGCATTTCTTTTATGACGTCATGAATATGTGACATCATTTCTTTTGTAACTACTTTCACTGGCGTGGGGCTTCCCTCTGTCTAGATTTTAAAAAATTAAATCCTGTCTGTCTTTCTCATCGCTTGTCATCGCTCTCCTCACGTTTCAGTTTCATTGAAGTTAAACATTTGAATTAAAGTACGTGAAATGTCACAGTGGCTCGTGAATACGATAAATTCTCGATATACTCATTTCATAAATCTGATATCAAACAAACACTCATTACAGATCCTCTATATAGTCTGAGTTCGCAGCAGTTTCTGGACATTGAATTTTCTCATTTTTCCACTGATTTGAAAGCAGTTCTTACCGAGGCTCAGGTTTTGAAACTTTGTAATGAATTTGATCTATGAACCTACATGGATTATAGGAAATGAACAAGATAAAAACAACTGACGAAACTGTACTGATATTCATCAACTTGGTGAGTTTTGCTCCGCCATCACATAGCAAGAAAAGTGAGCCCATTACGTCTTGAGAGAAGTGAAGTTTGGGCAATATCTCCAATGGCAATCTGTTCTTTTGATTAAGCGATACTTTCATTAGACATAGGAGTTATTGGCATCGTAGACCTTTCTTAATGAGTTTGGACGATCCCATGATTCTCGAGCCGATTTTTAAATGGACGAGGGTGAGAACTTCCGGTTTACAAAATGGAAGGGAGAGATCTTCGTCTTGCGCCCCGACTGACGTTTTCAGACTAGGATAACTGTAAAATCAAGCAACGCTAGCTATAAATATCATTACACTGAATGGGCAGAAAAGGACCTGGCCAATGGAATAGGCATTCAAACTCTTGCCGATAATGGCCTTTACTTTTGACAATGGGAAAATAGCTATAACATGCTCTTCTATACATTTTTTATAGGTGATAGGGACTGCTGCTGCATTAATTTTAGCACCTAAGGAAACTATCGAACGTACCTTTGGTACCCCACGCCGTCACAGCGACCAACCTCTTCACCCCTGCGTCTCTCATAGCCTGCACCACAGCCTTTCCACAGGAGGTGTAGATATCACACGGGGTGAAAATACCTCCTCGACCACCAACAGCTGTCATGACTGCGTCACATCCTGTCATGTGCTCGGCCATCTCGGAGGCTTCGAAGATGTTCCCTTTCACAACCTAGAAATAATGTTTAAACACACTGTGTACGGTCTGTGACCTACTTAATTCGACAGCTTATAGGTTTAGAATGATTTACGGTGCTCACCATATTGGAAGAGTAAAATGAAGAGGAATATTTCATTTGCGGCACCATCTTGAAAAGGAAAAAAAAAACAAACCAAAGAAACGTTTATTTTGCGATACTTATAATTTTCAGTACAAGGCAGGACGAGGCAGAAACATTTATAAATATTGTAGGAATGTGTGTGTAATGCCTCATACATAAAAGATACTAGACTAGTCTAGATGACTTGTTACAAAGAAGAAGTCTTTACTGGCATGAAACATCGCAGAACGGATTTTCTCTTCAAATAGGTAGATTTGCAGGAGTCTCCGCGTACATTTGATGAACATAGTCTAGTACCGTATCTTAAGACTCAAAAACCGAACAGTATCCGTGAATTGTCAATTGCTATGGCATCCTTTTATCGAGACTGAAAGAGATATGAAGAGGGGGGCACAGAAAAGATGCTTTTGTGGGGGGNGGAGAGGTGGAAGGGGAGAGACGGATGGCAGAATGTAGACCGTGTGGCGGTAGGCATAATCCTCTTGTTGGTTCACGCACTGCGGTAACCACAGGAAACTTCCAAAACATTCGTGGTGGTCACTGGAGTTAACGCTGTACGTTAATTAAGGTATGGATTGTGCATACGTTCACACATAATATTATGGGCAACTCAAACCCGTCCAGTGTCACCAATTAAGAATAACCAATACTATTAATTTGTGAATGCCTGCAAAGTATCCTTAAGTCCAGTAGTGATGGTAGAGGGGAGAGCAGTGGGATGGTTGTCAGCGTCTGACCTGAACAGTTCTTCCCCC
>JAWQUT010000625.1:194436-213304 GCA_033807755.1 Ellobium chinense
ACACACACACACACACACACACACACACACACGCGCGCGCNCATACATTATTACTCTCTTTCTTTTGTTCTCACAAATGCACCTATATTCTCTCCTTTCCCACTCATCGCTATCTCCCTTCCCCACCTCCCCCACCCCCTCCACCTTCTGAGAAGTGTGCCTTCACTGCTGTGGTTCTATGCGAGAAGAAATAATATTACACTTTAGCACATGTTAGTAGGAATAATAACTGTGCTAATATTGGATCTGACGACTCTAGTTGAGCCAATAAATATGCTATTATGGAGTTTTAATGACGAGCTTTGATTACTGCCCCGGTGTTATATCTAAAGGGAAGGAAAAGGGATATGTTAGGTGTGAAGGGGAGTGGAAAGCTGATATTGAATGAAGAGGAGGAGAGGAGAGGGAAGGAAATTAAGGCAAGCGGACCTAGAAATTGCCAGCTAGCCATTCAGCTTGTCAGCTAGACAGACAGACAGACAGACAGACAGACAGACAGACAAACAGACAGACAGACAGACAGACAGACAGACAGACAGACAGACAGACGAAGTGTTATTTCGTACTTTGACAGACAGACAGACAGACAGACAGACAGACAGACAGACGAAGTGTTATTTCGTACTTTGACAGGCAGACAGCCAGCCAGCCAGCCAGCCAGACAGACAGACAGACAGACAGACAGACAGACAGAGACAGACAGACAGACAGACAGATTAAGCGTTATTTCGTACAGTCTCACGCTTGGTCTGCCTCGACAAATGGAGACGCCTCTGACAGCCTTGTTTACACTTAGTGCTTACGCAATACTGGACGTTAAACAAACCTCCGCTGAATGTGTAGCAGGCGGAAACGATGCAGATGGTGTGGGGCGAGGGAGGTGAGATAAAGGATCGACGGTGGATCCTTGTAAAAGTGCATGCTGCACTTTCGGAAGCGTTTAGCACATATCGCTGTTTTTAAAAAGTTTTTTCAAAAGTATAGATCTACATGCATTGTATTTCATCTGAAATGACTTTCAAGCAAATTACCAAAGTATTAATAATATTTAAATGGCCCATTTATGGACATAATAATATCTGATTGACACACACCGTTCCTTTTGACATAAAACGTCGTATGCCAAACCAATAAGATTTAGAGAAAAGCATGATCGCATGCAAAGTTTTTGTTATCATAAAGATACTCAAGTTCTTATCAAGTTTCCAAGTATCTGAGCACATACAAAAGTTTCGGGGATAATTGTCACCAGATTCGGTCTAAACAAATTGGTTCCAAATTTTGCGTTGACATTGTGTGCGGAGTGCAACCTTGAACTTAACTCGTACGATCATGGAAGCGGGATAACTCGAAAAGGCAACCCTGCAATTCTGGGGTGATGTTATCTGTTAAACGTGGGCGAAAGTAAGACCAATCTAGATATGAATACTTCCCATAATGATATACTGTATTATAAAACTCCTTTACAACTTCGACAACGTCCTAGTTCTGTGCTTGTTTGTATGAATGGGAGTAGGGATAGGATGGAGTAGGAAGTAGTCCATTTTGATTTAAGTGGGGAACACCAAACACTATTATTGTATAGACATTCGATATTGATTTTGGAGGAGTGTGTTCGTGTCCTCTGGTTGTTTTTTTTTTTTTTTTTGTCCTTTNTTTTTTTTTTTTTTGCGCCTCTGTATCTTATGCTCGTCGTATTGTAAATTGCTTTGTTTTATCTATATCCTTTGCTCATATGTATATTATGTACACGTGAGCTAATGAAGTCCAGACATCCAAGCCCAGTGCAACACTGGAAACGCAGCAGACCTTTATCCTCTAGGGCTACGTGTGAATGAACGCTGCGCGCTATACTTGGGCTGCATAATCCCTAAATTATGTGTATCCCTCCTCCTGACGACGATGTAGTCTTTCAAGAACTTCGCGTCCTTTTGTAGCCAAGTCTCTCTACTCTCTCTCTCTTTTCGCCACTCAAGATTCTTAATGCATGAATTGTTTAGCATCTCTCTGATCTTGTGTATTGTTTAAATTAATCCATAAGACTCTGCAAAAATATAAGCCCTCTTATCGGCTTCTAAAACAACATGCCCAAGTCTTTCATTGCAGATCGGCATTCTGATCACTGAAAGTGCGAAATGTCCAAATCGCGACTTGTTCATTTATGGCCGTAAAGAGACACTAGGATTCTTTCAATGTATCTCCACATAAGTAGTGATACTTTTAAACCGATAGTCCCTTTGCGAGGACGACATCACTTTGGTAGTTAAATCTGTGGAAGTAGCTAGGAGTCAGCTTGGCCGTAACGTAATGGCCGTAAAGAGACACTAGGATTCTTTCAATGTATCTCCACACATGTATGATACTTCTAAACAGGTAGTCCCTTTGCGAGGACGACATCACTTTGGTGGTTGAATCTGTGGAAGTAGCTAGGAGTCAGCTTGCATGCATATTATAACCTCGTGCTCCTTTATACTTCTCAACAAGAACACAGCATTATATGACACGTGGAGGTATGAAGATGCCAATGTTTTTTTCATTGTTGGCTATATACGGTTTTACACCTCTCATTAACTTATCCAGGGGTCCCAGGGCAAAATACTTTCCAGACATGTTGTTTAGCTCTTCCTCCAAAGTTTGACACACAAAAAAATGCCCCTGAACCAATTAGATTTTGAGAACTTAGGCAGTGAAGCAGGCTGCCTAATATTTTAGGCCTTTTCACTCAGTAAACACGGTAACCTTACCCACCTAACAACAACCACAAAGTTTATACTTGAGTGGCTAAACCTCATTTATTCTGAGTCTACAAATGTAGTTGCATCTATCTAAGCCTTTGAGTTTAAATCCACCTCCTTTCCTCCCTCCCCATGGCCAGTTTTCTGATTCTATAGGGACTATTTAAAATGGCATATTTTTATGCCAGATGCTGTTGGCATCTTCATACCTGGAATGATCAGCCGAAGATGCTACATATGGCCTGGTCAGGAAGCTCACGTGGTTTCCTGCAAGCCCTGCAGAGTTAGATTTGCTTCTTTCTCTCGTCAGACAGTAAGCTTATCTATTTTTTGTTTTTGTTTTACGTCAAGGCCATAACCTTCGCTGGCACCAGAATCGACAGAATTTGACAAGCGTTATCAAACAACTATCAAAGATTGTGTTGTGGACATCTCAAATTTTATTTATGAAAGTTCGTAAGTTTGCCATCAATGGTACGTTTTTTACTCCTGCGTGATGGACGCGGTGGAGAACTATAAGGAGCTTCGAGGATTACTTAAAAATTTGGAATCTTCTGCCGTACACAGAAGTGGGAGCTCGACAAAATGGCGGTCACCATCTGCAGTTTCAAAATGTTTGTGGAACTTTTGCATCCATGATCTCGTGTCGGAGGAGGATGTGGTAAAAATCAACGGTGGTATTTATGCTAATTATATGAAGCAAGGTATATCGGAAGTAACTCTTTTCTAGCTCTTCTGCATCAGCCGCAGCCATCTTAGCCTATTTAGAGACTAACACGTTCGTTGCTTAAAATCTCCGAAAAAACGCTCACAGAATAAAAGAACCAATCCTTTCGTTCACTGGCGGGAATCAGACAGACATAGCCTAGATTCTGTAAGCGCTTCAGCTTTTCATGTCTAGACCATTGGCTAGTGTCTTCGAAAGATAAAGAGCTGCTTGAACATGGTCCTGTACCGGCTGCTCATGTGATAGTAGATGAGGATGTTCAAAGATGAATTCACAGATTCCAAGAGCATGCTGACACCACCGAAAACAAACATGAGATTTTGGTATCTTCCATCAATGGACGCTCCAGGAACTGTAATCATGACGATAAAGATAATACAAGTGGGCGTGAAGCAACCAATGAACAGTGCGGAAATCCCGACCACCATCTTGGCTACTCTCTGCTCACGATCCGCTGTGATATCAGCTTGTGAGGACGTTGTACACTTTCTACGCCACTTTGCTTTGCTCTTCATTTCAATTACTAAAGTAATGGTTAGGATGACGACGACCACGTAAGAGATGAAAGGCAACACAACGTTGTTGACGGCGAGAGATATGTCCTCCACGATCTTCTTGTCCTCTGTGTAGACAAGCCCCAGCATGGTTCTGTTTCTTTCAGGGATGTGTTTCATGCCAAATCTGTTGGCGTAGTATACCGGGATGACACCACAAATACTCACAATGTAGATAAAGACGATAATGATGGATACGCGTTTTGTAGTCATCATGCTCTTGACCTAAATTAAAAGACAACAGCTTTATATATGTAGCGATAGGTTAAGAGTCCAGCAACTTTCAAATAAAAATCACCTTACAGCTGATAGGTTCAAAGTGAAAGTATGTACACTATTCTATGGCATGCCAACTGGCGTAGATGATAATGGAACTCAACTTCTGTATATCCGGTGCCCACCCTAACATTTCACTTTTGTGTTTTGTCCCTAACCAACTTGCCACAAGCTTCTCATATTGATTTCTTCTGCATTTATATACCGTTAAGTTTCCATTTGCTACCAAATGTTCTAGCTGTTTTCATCTCATTCCATGCCCTGCAAGTCTGACTGTCTTCGCCTGAATGTTGTAATATAGCAAAAGACAATTTATTTACTGTACTAATCCATTTTGGTTCACCGTTCACTTAAATCTTCCATGGTTTCTACAACCGTTTGAGGCTCATTATAAGTCCCAGCTCAGCTATCCCTAAAGTGATAATTACTGACCTCTGAGTCTTGACAAGGCCCGCATTCCCCATCCTCATTGCAGAGGTGTTTTCAGTTAAATGTTTGAGTTAAAAATTGAAGCCCTGGTCCAACTCTACATTCCAAGTGGTGATGTGCGTGGAGAGGAGGTGGAAAAGTATCAAGATTTGAGAAATTGCGCATTAACGGTGGGATCTTTTGCTATGGTAAGAATTACAATGACTTTACATGTAGTACTCTATTCGGCATCAATGCCCTAACATTATTCTTCAATGCTAAGAGATTCCATCGTTAATGTGCAAGCTCTCAATTGCTTCTCAGCTATCTCCAGCTCAAACCTTAAGTGGCATTGTAATGCACAGACATCTCTCCAATGTGATGAGGACGGTGATCCAGCCTGTCACGCGACTGAATGTGACGTGTGGCCATGACGAGGTCAGATAGGAGATCTCGATGGTGTCGAATGTTACAATGCCTTCTTGGAACGAAGGAATGAAGCAGAGGCTTGTCCATATCAGTGTCACCACACCGCCAAGGTCTGAGATGGACAGACCTGATGATAAGTAAACAATTTTACTGTAGAGTTTAGATAGACATGTCCATATCAATGTCACCACACTGCCAAAGTCTGAAATGGACAGACCCGATGATGAATAAACAATTTTAGAGTTTAGATAAACATGTCCAGATCAATGTTACTAGATCGTTAAAGTCTGAGATGGACAGACGTGCTGATAAGTAGACTTAACAATTTTAGAGTTTAGAAAAGAAGTTGTTCGCAGTACTGCCTTATGTAAGTTCTGCGTCTAATATTCCTAAACGCCTGCTGTTTCGGCATCTGCCAATTTTATACCTCAGCCAGTATATTAGTATTATTCTTGCTGTATTGGCTGAAAGGATTGTGCTGAGATAAAGTTCTTTTAAATGGTTGGCTCGCAAGGCTGGCTACATTTCTGCTTTGACATCTTTGTCTTTGCTATATTTTTAACTACCTAAGACACTGCAAATGCCAGCGAGACCTGCCACAGGCAATGAGAATACTAAAGCAAATTTATTTAAGTAAAGACATGATTAAGAAGAGCGGGAAGATACAGTGGAACTCACAAAGTGGACCGTTCTACACAAGCAAGATGATTCCTAGAGAAGGAATTTTTAATCTTTTAAATGTAAACATTAAGTGGGATGCTCGGGATAACGTTCAGCCTAAGCTAGACGATTTGAGACGCTTTACCATGATTTGTTAGATAGGAATGATGTCTTGATTTCAATGCTCAATGTTTTATTTTGCCCGCTTACTGAACATGCAGTTTGTTAAAGAAGGTGTGTCTGCGAATCGGCATTTACGACAGCTGCCATTTATCGTCACTTTGATTTACTTTGGCAGTGATTGGCGCTGATATCACACTAGATCATTTCAGTCAGTCGAGTTTATTCATGTCGGTATGATCATTTCTTGCTCTTTATTAAAGTGAATGTTCTAAGAAACATGCCGCCTTTGTTTGCCAGATGGTCCTTATTGCTTAGTATTGCTAGCGGTTAGGATCATAATTATAAACTCGATCCGACAATGGCTTTGGTCAGGCAATGAGCAGCGGCAGAACACTTTAGCCTAATAGATGTTAGAATGTTCATGTTCTCTCTCTCTCTCTCTTCTCTCTCTTTCTTTTCAGATGTCGTCTATCCTTTCCTCACATCTAAAATGTCTGGACTTCTTTTAGAGATATTACTTTGGCTCATCTCAGTAGCAGTGTACATGTATAGTTTAACCCTTAACCCATACGAAACAGTGGATTCTAAAAAAATCTCTTCTTGCCGGCACAGTCTGCATAAGTGGGACGATTTGTCAGAAACAGAACCCTTCCGCTAAAGCGGGTTTCACTGCAATGTCGACTGCATGAACTGCCTTTGATTTCTTGTAGTTTATGTATTGAATTAATGTTATCGGCCTAGAGCCTGATAGAGACTATGATACTTAAAATTTTTAATCTTGTTAAGCATTTGCTCTAAAAAAATGTGTGACTGTTTTCGGTGAAAGGGAAGAGAAGTAAATTTAAGACCACTCTGTTCACAAAAGATCCATGAAGTCTTACTATGTAGGACGAGCTGTCACGTTTTAGACTCGTAGCTCCTCCATTAGGGTAGTGTCTAGTATCCATTTATCCACAAAGATATCTTGGCAGTCAAGTTACTCCTACGAAATAAAATAAACTACACAGAGAATAATGTGAAATATGTTAAAAGTCTAACTCAAAGTGAACCTTTCTTCTGTCATTTAAAAATTCAAGATTAGAGGAATTTACTTCTCTTTGCCAAAAAACTCTTTTAAGTGTTCACCATTTCAAGATCAAAGAAGATGATTACTCTGTAAACAAAACAAGGATCAAGGGAAACACCACGAAATCAAATATCACGTTCAAAATGTTAGTACCTAAAAAACTGACGTTGATGGGGTCCAAGAAACCTTGCTTGACGAAACAGATGATATTGATGATGTTTGTCATTGCACCAAATATGTCGATCATCAAGCAAATGATGTAGTTGATCCACCGAAATATAATGACTGCTTCGTCACTGCCCAAGTCTGTGGGCATCTCGAAGCTGACCTCTTGCACTATGGCAACAAGGTCCGAGGAGTTCCCGAGCGAGATGATCATGATGGCTTCTGGCACTCACTAATAGACCAAGTCACTGAGAGTGTAGAATCCTATTAATCTGGTTATCTATAAAATTTCAGTTTTGGGGTGCCCTGCCAGCCATTGTCAGGGTGCAGAAATATGCCAAATGACCTGTGACCTAGATAAAGCATCCAAGTTTAATTTTTTAGGTATAATTTGAGTCTTATAAATATAAAAATAATGTTAGGGCTATGTATTAGCACGCACTCAAAACCAGCCTAATGAAAACTTGCGGACCAGGTCAGTAGAAGAGACGACTATCTTTGAGAGAGATTTGTGACAAATTTTGGGCAGTGACTTCCCTGTTTCTTCCCTTTGAAATATAGGACAGTGGAAGAAAATATTCGAAATCACAATAGAATTTCTGGAATGACTTATTTCATATAATATAATATTATATGGTCGAAAGAAAGAAAAAAAAATCAATAGGGGCCAAAAACCTGATAATGTCATTCACATTTATGTATTAGTTATGCTCAATTTGCAAATTACTCACGGATATCTGGTGTGGAAAACTGTATGAAGGCTAGGTTATACTCTTTTTATGATCGCACAATATCGTACACCTGTTTGATAATCCAGTCATGTTGCAGATGTGATAAAGTGGTGGACAAAGTAGTTTTGACGTTTAAAAAAATGCTCACCAGCTACTACTAATTAGGCATACTCCAAATCCACTCTTGTAGGCTTGAATGTTTTGTTTCCTCCTGCCTATTAAATGCAACGTAACGTCTAAGAAAGACAGAAATTAAAATTATTTTAACTGTAGACATGATTGTAAGTGATGTAAGTCATTGTATAGTAGTAGAAGAGACAAAATTATGTTCATAACTTGTAATCCCTTGACGTTTTGAGAAGTGTCTCTTTTCTTCTACTATTTAGTGCAAAGCAACGTCTACAAAAAAAGACAGAAATTGAAACGCGTTTAACGTGTAGATAAGTATCGTATGTGATGTGCCCCATTGTATCGTGGCAGAAGAAACAAATCATGCTGATAACTTGTGACACTTTGACGCTTCGACAAGTCATTCTTTTCTCATACTTAGTGCCACGTAACTTAAGAAAGAAAAAGACAGAAATGAAACGCGTTTAATTGTAGCCATGTCATACTGTAATTGGTGTACCCCATTGTGTCGCAGTAGACGAGACAAATCATATTGATAGTAAAACTGACATTTCGATAAGTGTCTTCTAGTACCGAGGGCTGTGGACATCTCAGCATTTAAACAGTTCAAAACTCTTGAATTTTCTTTATAAGATGCTGTCCACGTGTGTCATAGGCATATTGTTTGATAATTATGTGTATGTGGTGACAGTTTAATTTATATGCAAGCTCTAGAATTTAACATAATAGGTTTGTTCGCTTCACGTCCCGACTGTATATAATTATCTTTCCATAACACATTATTATGAATTTGTTTCTAAGCTACTTTGTACTGATATTTTTCTCGCCATGTCGTCACACTCTGACTGTACTAAGTTTAACAAAGCTCCGGAACAATTTTCCAAGTCTCAAACTAATAGATGACCCAGGTCAGTCCTTTGGATATTACAAAATGAGTAACATTTTAGAGCGTGTCTTGAGCTTCATAAATAACCTGGTTGAGGTTGTAGCTAATCAGATTCAGATTTAAGATTTCACAAGTTTATTTCCATTGTAACGATGTTACAAAATATAGACATATAGCTACCACTGGACCGTACTTAAGCAGATAAATGAACGAACATGCAGACAAATGAACAGACAAGAGGGAAAAAATACAGACAATCAGATAGACAGATACACATATTAATATTTTAACAGAAGACGTGTCACATCAACACTTGATAAACCAGTATTCAGCGAGTAGAGCTCAGGCAACATCCAGTTGTAAATGAGCATGTGCAGCGATTACGTTTTGAGTAATAAATTCTTTCGCTCACTCATCCCTGACACTCTACATTCACACATCTACAGACCAACAAGTTCAGGCAGAATTAGTTTTCAGCTGCTCTTTATTTCTCTCAAACTTATCAATTCATTCATTGAGTTCCTCCAGCAACACCACTGAAAATGCCCACTGTCAATTTAGAATGGAATATCTTAAAAGTAACTGTTATAAGCAATTTTTGGTGGGTCACGTCCTGGTATCTGAGTTATTGAGTGGCAGACGCCATAGCACTCATATTTTTTTCTGCGTTTTCTGAGTAGAAGTTTGTAAAATGCCATTGTTATCTAGGTCATTGATACCATTCTGTGCTTCTTAGATATGCTGCCTTCTGTAGAGATTTTTATTAAAGAAATTATTTATTGATCAATATGTGGATGCCTCTGGCTAGCCTAGACTATAGAGTTAGCAGTGCTGAAATGTACAATATGCTGGTCATTCTTATCATTTAATCCTTAGTCCTGATAAAACTAAATTTTTTCCAGCCTGACTGTCCCAACGCATATTATGTTATCCAGTGGGTTTATTTCTTCTAAGAAACACCTGCCGGAATATAGCCCTGTATCGACTGCTCATATGATGGTAAATTAAAATGTTCAGAGATGAATTGACAGACTCCAAGAAAACGCTGACTCCTCCGAGGGTGAACATCAGGTCTTTGTGCTCGCCGTCAATGGACGCTCCCGGAACTACTATCATGATGATAAAAATGATACAAGTCGGTGTGAAACAGCCAATGAACAGTGCGGAAATTCCAACCACCATTTTGGCTACTTTCTGTTCACGGTCGGCTGTGATATCAGCTTGTGAGGACGTTGTACACTTTCTGCGCCACTTTGCTTTGCTCTTCATTTCAATTACTAAAGTAATGGTAAGGACGACGACGACCAGGTAAGAGATGAAAGGCAACACAACGTTGTTGATGGCAAGAGCAATGCCGTCGATGAGCTTTTGGTCATCTGTGTAGACAAGTCCCAGCATGGTTCTATTTCTTTCAGGGAAGAATTTCATGCCAAACCTGTTGGCGTAGTAGACTGGAATGATACCACAGATGCTCACAATGTAGATGCACACGACGATGATGATTATGCGTTTTGAAGTCATCATGGTCTTAACCTGAAATTAGAGACATCAAACGATGATAGGTTAAGAATTGAACAATCTTCCACTAGAGGAGAAAGAGAAGGTGGTCATGGAGGAAGAGGAAGTGGAGGAGGTGGAGGAGGAGAAGGGGGAGAAAGAGGATACCTGGAACAACAATACTCTTCAGTGGGTCATATGACGGAAATGGAGGTTGTCCAACGGGAAGTGATAGAAATTGCAGACTCGCTGGAAGGAACAGAGCTGGCCTAAGCATAAGTAAACCCTGTGCAATTGGTGTGTTTTCTCTGAGGTAGCTTTTGGCTTAGAGATCAGAACATCAATGGACATGTCCGCAGTTCATTGGTGATATTTCCAGCACTAAATAAACTAGTAAACATTTTCCAATTACGACAACATCAAAGACGTGAGGTATGGAATGGAACAGTCAAGGAAAAAAAAATACAGTATTTGCATCTTCTTAAACAGCTTAGTTCATTCTTTAACATTCCCGTGCTTGCGTTAAAAAGACGGTTGCTTTGATATTTTGTGAGGATATCCAAAAGGGTCAGTACTGACCACTCAGGGTCAGCAAAATAAATCATCCATAGTTCCCCAGAGAATAAATTGGAGTTCCATTACAGGTTAAAAGTCAAAGACTGACAATCATAATATATAAACTGTAATCTAGGACTAAGGTTCTTGTGTTTACGGAAAGGAAGTGAGGTGGAAAGAGAATCAAAGACGTTTTATGAAAAGACATATGATCGTAATTTCTGTTATGTTCAGCTCATACCTTAAGAGGCATTGTGATACAAAGACATCTCTCCAACGTGACGAGAACGGTGATCCAGCCCGTCACGCGACTGAAGGTGACGTGTGGTATTGATGAGATGAGATAGGACGTCTCGATAGTGTCGAACGTCACGAAGGATTCTTGGAATGAAGGATTTAAACAAAGGCTCGACCATATCAGGGTCAAGACACCACCAAAGTCTGAGATCGACAGACCTGTGGATAAGTCAAAATAAGCTGTTCAGATGCTGAATGAGATGCTGAGTCATCAGCACAGAATTTTTAAACAAAATCTACAGATGCAGACTCTGAACACAGAAGTTTAGCAAGCATCTAAGCCCAGTTGGATCCATGTGTTTCTCAAATTTTAAACCTAAGAAAACCATAGCTAGTCCACAGAAGTTTAAAGCTAGGTTGCATTTGTAAATACACCATCTCATCTTCACTACCCTACACCGGGGGAGGAAGGAAGTGGGACTTTTTAGCCTTATTTCACCCCTCTGGAAAGAAAGTATATGCCAATGACAACAGCCAATATAAGGCAAATTGAACAGTTTCCCAATAAACCAAACTGCGGTCCAAGGGATCTTAATCTGTGAGAGCAGGGCGTGTCAGAAGAGGGAAAAAGAAAGTCTAAATATACACCCTCAATTATAAAACCCAAAATCGAAAGTAGACTTACAGGCTTGTAACCTGGAAAAGCAAGCAAGTTTCCAGGAATGGCATCCATCATCCAATGACTTACAGATGGGTGAGAGGGACTGCACTGCCGGAACAGCAAAACAAAGAGGAAAGTCCAGTGCGACAGTAGGCGACAGTACTGAGACTGAAGGAGGTGGAAGTAGAAGTGGGCAGTGACAGGAAAACAAAAGTGGAATAGAAAGGAAAGATTCAGAATTAGTCAGACAACATCGCTAAGAGATCTCTGGTATGGCCTCTGCGAGCGAGGATGGGGCACTTCTAGTTGTGCCATGAGATCGATTCTCCGGAAAAGTAACTACAAGTAAATAAATCAGGTTCAACGTAGCATTACCTAAAAAACTGACGTTGATAGGTTCCTGGAATCCTTGTTTGACAAAGCAAGTGATGTTAACGATGTTTGTCATGACACCAAAGACGTTGATCAACAAACATATGATGGGGTTAATCCATCGAAACATACGGGCTGCCTCGGCGCTGGTCAAGTCTGTGGCTGTCTTCGATGCCAGAGGTGAGTCACTGACTTCCTGTACCTTAGCTATAAGGTCAGAGGAGTTTCTCGGCCAGGCGGCCATTGAAATCTTATTCACTATCCAAGTAAGATAATTCTACAATACGGTATTTTGTTATTCTCAGTGTATGAACTACTGTCAAAACCTGAGTGAGGGAAATTCTATGTTCTGTCTATGACTTTGAGATTTTTTCGTCGTGATAACACCAGTGGCCGTATGCATAACCATTGCGTTAATTAACACACTGCAGTAACCACGGGAAACTCCCAAAACATAAGTAGAGTTCACTGTAATTAACTCAGTACATAAATTAATATGGATTATGCATACGGCCACAGAGTCTGTAGCTCATAACTTCTCTTACGTTCGTAAGGGCGTCAGTTTTTGTAGGGCAGATGGAGAGGGGGAGGAGGGAAGAGAGAGGGGTGAAGAGAGAAAGAGAGAGAGAGAGAGAGAGAGAGAAAGAAAGAGAGAGAGAGAGAGAGAGAGAGAGAGAGAGAAAGAGAGAGACTCCATCGTGGGGAGAAAGTTCACTGCTATATACTGACAAATAGTGCTGGGTCGATCCCTCATTTTGGTAAGTCGGATCGATTCGAGTTTTTCCTAGCTCGGAGCGCAAAAAAGGATTTAGAGCCCCATCATTTTCTAACTCGAGTTCTCTCGATTGCCGTAACATGCAGTGACCCCCAAGCCCAAGAATCACTGCTACAGCTCAGATCGCAGATCTTGAGGCTCGATCCTCAAAATTAAAGTGTATTACATATCGAACCTGAGGAAAAGCTCAATCTTTTGAGTCAAGCTGCACAGCCTCATTGAAAAGACCCTCATATTCCCCTCCCCTTCCCTCAAAAGAAAGTTTATTCTCTCAGATTGCTGGCGATGTTAATCCTGGTGGCCATACTTTTTCTTTCTCTCCCTATGAGCTGTGTCTTGCCCTACAAAAACAGCGTCCCAACTAGCAAGATTTGACTGCCTTGCAAACGAATCGAGTAAGGACACCAGTGCTATTACTAGCTCAGTGGACCTTCTCCCATGGAACATGTCAATTTATAATGTTTTAGTATATGGTCCTTTCCACTGTTGCATTCGTTATTTGATGCCCATGACTTTCAGAGTTTATGTGATGCAGCGACTGGCAAATTAAAGCCATGAAATCAAAGTAACTCTCATGCTCGAAGTGACTCAGATCCAGCCGCCCGCTGACTGCGTGACCCTTTGTGTATTATAAATAATGACCATTCCGCGTATTGTCTGCCCGCTGATACGGTCAGTTCACTCTGGGCAGCAAAATGTACACGGTTGGCGCTGGCATGCGAATTTATTCGACCATGCGGCTCAATGTAGTGACATGAAAGCGACAATGGTTCTTTACGAAGGTTAATAAAAGTTAAGTTTGTTACATAGAAAGGCGTCAAACGCAAGAAAACGTCGAGTAGAGGAAAATATGGCTTGGAAAAGTGCAAAAAAGTAACCAAGACGCAGAAGAAAACAAGCTACAATGGAATCCGGATTTGGCCACCACCGTGCGTTCCTCATAAAATCGATTGCCAAGTAGATGTGGTCGCTTTATGCAGATTGATTGGGAGTCAGAATGTGAGGAAATTATATCGCTCTGATAAGTTCTCCTCTTTTGCAACTTTGGAGCTATCGAATGACATAATTGAGAGCTTGCACATTAACGATGGGATCTCATACCATCGTAAGAAGGACATTCGTGTGTCAGTGCGTAATGCATCCTCAGCAGCGTTCAACATGCAGAGTTTACTTATGTAATTCTTACGATGGAACGAGATCCTACCGATAATGCGCAAGCTCTCAATTAAAAGGCAATTCAAAAATATACACAGGTCAGGCCAAAAAAAAACACAACTTGTGGTTGGCCTGCGAAACCTTAGAATAATCATTACAAGGCCTCAGGTTGGTCAGTTGGTGACCGCTCTATATATAATATATTTTCTTGTGTTTTGAATAGCTCGGCTATGAGAAAGACCGGCTCCACCTGTTAATAAAGTTATATTGTGCCTCGGGATTGGGGTAACCATATGGCACATTAAAAGAACAATTACTCGTATCTGTTAAGCTAGAAAGAATATTCATTTTTTTCTTTTTTTTAACTCTGAGATGGGACACGAAGCCTTGACTAACACGTGCAACCTTCGGATCGGGCAAATGACGGTCGCCTCATAACATCAGCGGTTGCAATCACGTAAGACGAGTTTTCGCGATGTGGGGGTTAAAATATATACGGGTTATGATCAGACGTCCCCGTTATCTGGTAGCCTCAGTAGAAAGTCGCAATATAGCGGTACTTGCTAGACTAAGTTCCACTTGTTACGGCTGGGAAGACAGTTACTGACAGAAGAGAGTATCGTGGGGGATCACGGGCACCACCGAGGACTCGAAAAGATGCGATGTATAAATGCTGGCGTGAAGATGAAGAAGGGGCAATGACGGACAAGACAGAGTTTGGTCAAAAAAAGGTAATCAGCACACCACTGCACCAACTACGCGAATTTTACCTCCAGTTTTATTACAGGCTACGGCATGGATTTTTTTCTTCATAACATGCTGTTTTTCCTTCTTATCTATAGTGTTTAACATAGAGTATATTGAAAACAAGATAAACAAAACAAAGCAAAACAAAAAGGAGAGTTTCCTGTGTTGACATGTCAGTGAAGATAAATACTATTGACTTTATTGTTATTTCGGCAAAAAACTTGATAAAGTGTACAGACAGTTTTAGTAGCTCTAAGACTTTTTGGCACAGAGCGCAAGTCCCTTACATGATGGAAGACTTAAAATCAATTTATCTGGAGACGAAGACCTCATTACGTGTCATAGCATTATTGACTGAAGACATTATTTGTGTCATAACAATTTACTGTCTAAAAGCTCATGAATTTAAACACATCATGCTTAAACTGTTAATGTGTAAAACATGTGTCTACATACATAGAGTCATTTTTTGCCCTAACAAATAACGCGAACACCAAGTATTGCTACTACGTTCTTAGTAAACAAGAGGTAATCGCTGTGACATACATTAGAAATGTAATTGCTCACCCTTTCTGCACTGAAAGCTGTTTTGGAATGTGAGTACTTTCTTTTCCTCAATATTATGCTTTTTGCAGTGCTCTCCAAATAAAGTACATGCAATTTCTTGGGGGAAAAAAAGATGACCACCCTGACAGTGAAGTTATGAGTATGAGCTGACAGGCTATGAAATCTCTGTAGCAGGACAAAAGAATCAATCAACCCGATGACAAACAGCACTTCGGTATATTTTAGTTTACTTTATTGCCATGGAAAAGGGAGGCTGACTCAAGCACTTCAGTGCTGGCAAGATGGCGTCTAGTGTGCTTAATCTGACCACTTTTCAAGATCCTTGGCGCTTTTTTGGGGGAGGCTCCTTGGCTACCTTTTGTCTATTTTCTAAGAGTTATGTTTTCATCTAATTTTTATAAGTTAGGTCATTATTTCCAAGTGGGAGCAGCGTATACTTTTCATTGGAGACCTAGGCCAAGAACTTTGAATGCACACTTCAATACTGAGATGAGAAATTGTTTTATTTTTATGTCATATCTTGCTTTAAAACAGTTGTCTACGTTTTGGCTAATTTTGAGGGATTTGATTCCCCCTTCCCTCCCCCCTCATTTTTTTTTGTAGTGCTTTTTTCAAGTTTGGTTTGACCACACTGGTCCCTGCCGCAGGCGCCATTTGCACCGAGTCTTAGCAAGGAAGGACAAAATGGCATCTTCACCGGGTAGTAGTTGAAGTGATTGTAGTACGAGTAAACTTGGTATTACTTGATTGAGTAGTGACAGACATTTTAGAGACATCATAAGTACTATAGCAGTAGTGATAGCAATAGTAGTGTAGTGGAAGTAGTAGTAGTAGTAGTAGTAATACTTGTTGTGGTGGTTTCAGCTGCACGACCGCAACAGTAGTAGTTATAGCAAAGTAATGGTAATGGTATCGGTGGAGGTTGTGGTGGTAATAACAGTAATGGTATTTGTGGTTGTGGCAGTGGTGATGGCAGTGTTGGTGGTGATGGTAATAGTCGCGGTGGTGATAGGGGTAGTGTAGTCTCCTTTGGGATGGTCGGTAAGCTTTTATTATGACTAAAGTTGTTACACTATCTGATCTAGATCTAGTGCAGCGGATATACTTCTGGATTGCAGTAGAGAATAGATCTGTAGCTTCTATTAAAGGAAAGTTATCCTACGTACGTTATCGTTAGTGAATAGATCTAATAATTATGTTTATTGTTTTGTCAACATAGACTTCATTTTTTTTTTCTTTTTTTCTGCTGCTTACAAATTTGCCGCACACCACATTTTTATACCACTGGAAGGTTGAACATAGACTTCATTTATTCCTGCGACACCCATAGTCATTTTTAGGGTGGCTGTTCTAAAATCAATATTAATAGCAATTTCAGAGTTCATCGAGTTGAGAGACAATTTTGTAAATCACTCTCCTTCTGCTACATCATCATCATCTGCATGCTATAACAAAGCTAAGCGGACGCGCTCATGTAACGTATATACATTCGAGGGGGGAGGNGGGGGGGGGGTAGCGTCCATGTAATCTGTGAATCTGAGATTACCAACATATTATCTATTCGTCTAATACAACTTAATTAATCTTCAGTGTTAACTAATACATTCAAACATCACCTCAGTCCCATTCCACAAAGGAGCCATTTACAAGCACTAGCATAACTATTGTTATCAGTGTTAGCTAGTTTTCTTCGCCGATAATCTGAGAGCCTAGACATTGTCTCACAGATTCAAAGCTTCCATAATATCCTCAGTGCAGTGCATCCAAAGGCAATCTTAAAAGAGAAAAACTTTTTTTTTTTAAAAATGGCTAATTATCTGATTTGCTTACCGCTGTTCTTATGACGCAAGATCCTTTTCGTGCATGATCGCCAAAGTTTTTTTCCTTACGACGACGAGAGGTTGATGGTCTAGACCGTACCAGGGTTGCCAGATTTGGTGGTTTTAGAGCCAAATACCAAACTTTTGACTTTTTAAAAGCCATTGACTCCCATGATAAAAATGAAGAAAAATACAAATGCTAGACTACCAAAAAAACTCATCCTCGCTACGTTAGTTTGTGTATTTAGAAGGCTGTCTATTTATTTTTTTTTAATCCTCTTCGCAAATGTTTGTGTTTTGAATTAGCTGAAACAAAAGTTGTTCCCCTTGATCAAGGTTCACGAATGGAAAATCGAGCCATGTTTTGTTGTCTATAGTCAGATGTCCCGTATAAGAAAGCTTCTGTTCATGCAATAGTGCTGGGCGGATATGATCTTACATACCTTGTGAACGACATTTTATAGATATCGATACTGATACTAAGTACCTCACTTCGTATATACCATCAACTGTGCAAAGTATTCCCTAAGATACCTCAAAAAAACCAGATCAGCTTACCATCTTCCGATTAAGGACTGGGCACTGCAGGCTCAACAAGCACCTATACAGGATAGCTACGGGGAAACTATATACAGGCCTGCAGCTGACCACCCAATTCATGGCCCATAGCGGTCTAACCAGGGAACGCAGAAGAAGAAGAAGAAAAAGAAGAAGTAATTACCATACTAAATGTGTCTGGAATCAGTCAGGAATAAATAAGTTTGTCTGTTAAGAAAGGTAATAATGCAAAACCAGATATATTGTTACAACATCAAGATCTAATTAGAATGTTCCGATTCTTGTCATTTACTGCGAACTTAACTTACCTGCAATAATAACTTTCGTTTTCGTGAGAATGCGGCTGTACTTAGTCTACCAAGGAAGTGACATGCAATACTTAGTCGGCCAAGAAAGGGACATTCAAACATTTTTATGTTGGTCCACTGATCTATGGAAAAAGTACAAATTCAGATCTGTGACAAAGAGATACGTTGAGAGTCAGAAAGTCACAAAGACCATGTAGTTGTGCACTTTTGGGTATTGGACCAGTGATTGAATGACATTTAAGGCAAGTGCGGCACCCTGTAGGGGTAAAATTGAGTAAAATTGTGTAAAATGAGTTTAAGGCAGTTTTTTAAACAGCAACATGTCCTTTATTGAATCCTGAAGTTATTTTCATGATACCTGTCTCAAAAGGTATATTTTGATGCAAAAGGAAATGATTACCCTTTATCAAATGCATCTATCGGGTAATCTTTATCGTCAATTATCTCAAAATCACAGTTTTCATCACTCTATCCCTTCGATCTGACTTTTTTCTGGTCCAATTTACATAAAATTTTGCATAGCAACTCTCCAAGTCCCTGTTTTGAGAATGTCTTGGGCTTTTTTCGATATCACGTTTTTTGGGTGTTTTTTTTTAATTTTTAAAGTTGAAAATTATCAAAAATTTCAATGTTTTTTTATGATATTTTTAAAAAAATTATTTAAAAAAACCTATCCAAGAAATAAAAAAAGGCCCGTGACATTCTATTTTAAATAAAGTGATCTTTC
>JAWQUT010000625.1:236062-252275 GCA_033807755.1 Ellobium chinense
ATTCCTGTGTCAGGGTGAATCACTCGGATGATTACATACCATTTGCCGTGATTTATACGTTAAAATAATTTGAAGTCGTAGCATAAGGCATCATTCCTGTCTGTCTGTCTGTCTGTCTGTCTGTCTGTCTGTCTGTCTGTCTGTCTGTCTGTCTGTCTGTCCGTCCGTCCGCCAGCCCGCCCTCCTGCCCGTCTGCCTGTGTCTGTCTGACTGTTGTGTTTATCTGCTTACCTGTCTGTCTGTCCGTCCGTCTGTCTGTCTGTCTGTCTGTCTGTCTGTCTGTCCGCCTGTCTGTCTGTCTGTCTGTCTGTCCAAAACTTCAAGAATTAAGAAAGAAACTACCACAAAAGGTAAGGCACCGATACAAGCAAATATACAGTGTACTCTATACATGTTGCATGTGTCATTAATATAAGTGGTATTCTTTAGTCACAACAACAACAACAACAACAACAACAACAACAACAACAACAACAACAACAACAACAATAACAACAACAACAATAACAACAACAACAACAATAACAACAACAACAACAATAATAACAATAACAACAACAATAACAACAACAACAACAACAACAACAACAACAACAACAACAGCATCAACAGCTATAGCGAAAATGTTAAAAGTTTTCATGCCGGGCGGGGTGAATATAATAAACGCATAACGTGTTTCTCAGTTTTCAGCTGTGACATACCCTAGCACATGGATATTTGACATTTGAGGCATTAGCCGAGACTATTTATCTAATACAGCGAAAGTTCAACTGCATAAAATGTGAATCATTGAAGCTAATAGATTCTGAAATTAAATAGAGTCTTTTTGTTGGGAGGGGGTAGGAGTGTGCACCCGGCATTTTGTCTGAGGAGTAAGCGAGTAGACTTAATGTGAGAATTATAATTCTTTTTAACCGTCTTATATTTTATTTTATTCTATTTTTAAATTTTTTAAAATTTATTTTTCTTCTTTTAATTTAACCGTCTTTAATTGTCTTTAAAAAATAACCATTGCAATAACCAGTTGACATACAGGCCTTGTTTGTGTGAATAGGTTTCCTATATGCACAGTAAACACTTTAATATCCTCTATTCCCTTTCTTGGCCCTTATGTCTTTGTCATGAGAGACGCATTAGTACGTGCACTTAGCTTGTGGTTATAACTCGTTTTGTCACGGTAAAATTCAAATAATAATTTTACAGGCAACACCCAAAATTTGACTGCGCTCGGCATGACTTTAAACCATGAAATGTGCAAGATATTACGAATTCTTTATGGACTAGAACACTAAACGTGTTGTAGCTTCCATTTCCAAATTAAACGTATAGCACATTCCACCCTTTTGAACGCTCTCGTTTCATACGTGAGACGTCAATGACTGTTTAGGCTGTAGACTAGAGATTCTTAAAGGAAGAGTATAATGCCAAAGTACCCAACCGTGGATGTATGGGTTAGCTGCACAAGCGTAAAAGGACAAAGTTATAGATGCTGAATGAGACCTGAGGTGAGGCATCACACATCATAACTTTCATGTCAAAATAATAATAACATGATAGAATACTGAGCCCGGGCATGTAATATTTACCCTGTGAAGTTTACAGAGGTAAAAAAAAAAAAGAAGTATGCTGGAAGGAGAATGTGTTGGGCGTCTCCCTTCCCAAAAACTTCATGTACTCGTAATTTCAATATTTAGTATCTTCACTAAATGAAGTTGTATGCATTTGAGATATAAACTACATATCAGCAGAAGATTGGTGTGTATAAATGCAGCAAATTTTAAAAATCTAGGTGTGAAGCATTCGGCTAGAAAATAAAATTTAAAAAGAAAGGGGGTAAAACACGTTTAAAGAAAATACGCCAAGTGTCGGTTTGACACGTCGTCGCCCCGTTTTAAGACTGTTGTAACCAAGTTTTGGTCCCTAAATTATTTTTGGGGCCTAATAGCGCCAGTTACACATCCGGTGAAAAGAAACTTTTTCCGACTTAACGACAGAAGAGACACATGTGCATTATGTTTCATAGTACAGAATTATGTGCAATTTTGTCATAAGACGGCAGAAATCGGCGCTCTGCGTCACATAAAAAGCGAGATAATGTATTTCCATATTTGGTTGCAAGTCCTTGGTTGGTAAAAATATTCCAGACACAATCTGTCAGCAATATAATCGTTAGCTTTCAATTAAGTTTGTGAACATTGAAGTTCAAAATTTTCTTTGATCATGCAAGTCAGGCAAGTTTATTGCCTCAGCATAGTTTGTTTGTCGCATCTGTTGCACACAATGTACTTACTAGATTTATACACACGTATTACCACCCATCTGGATAACGCTGAAGAGACATCTGGCCTTAACCCCTATCTGACGTAAGCACAGACATCAAAATTAAAATCTTTTTCTCTTCGAATAATACGATACCATATTATTTCCTTTCATTTGGGAGGACGGTTCAACTATGCATTAAGAACACGATGCCCAGGAAGAAATAGGAAGAAATGTGGGAGGAAGTGGCGGAAGAGTAACGGAAGTAGGTTACTTATATAGGAAAAAATAACGCTGAAAAAAATATGAGAGTGATAAGACTTGCAGGCCATAGAAGACAGTCCGATAGCATTAAAGAAAATCTGAATTAGAAAAGAAATGTAAAGAAAAAAAATGAGGAAATAATTTTAGCAATAAATACGTCCAAATGACGCTGAATTGAATAGGAGTATTCGGTTGAGAGAACTGCATAGAAAAATATCATTAAGGCTATGCTTCGTATTGCGTGTTTGGGGCTACGCCTGTGGAAATATGAAATAAAATCGTGAAAGTTAAAATTAGCGTAAAAGCTGAAAAGCCCCGATGCGTGCTTAAGGAGCTGAGAAATAGAAATAAAGAACTGATCATGTAAGTGGAAGGGGTTGAGAGTGAAGAGGGTTTTATTATTATTATCATTTGAAAAGAGGGTGGAAGTGTTTGGAAACTGGAGTTTGGAGCTGTAAGACAGGTTCCGATAACTTGCTTGACAGGAGGCCATAGTCCTCATCCAATAAGTCATCCGTTGCACTAAATTCCACGAGGTGGTAAAGAGCCAAGGATAGATAGTTAGATAGATAGATAGATAGATAGATAGATAGATAGATAGATAGATAGATAGAGAGTGAGTGAGAGAGAGAAAGACAGACAGACAGACAGACAGACAGACAGACAGACAGACAGACAGATAGACAGACAGACGGACGGACGGACGGACGGACGGACGGATGGACAGACGGACAGACAGACAGACAGCCGGACAAACGGACAAACAGAGAATGGCGAAACATTACTACTAAAGTTTAAGAAATATTGGAAGAGAACATGCTAAACTTCTAAAACATCTTCCACGTGTCTTCATCAGATGGTACAATTGAATGATGTTAAAAGACATATCACCAGGGGCACAGCGGCAGAGAAGCTGTACTTGACACAATATCTACATGTATACAGTCACGCGCACTCAGACGCAAACCTCATATATGGCCATATGCATTCAGACACAAACTCATATCATAATATGACCATATGCACTCAGGCGCAAAGCTCATATATGACCATATGCACTCAGGCGCAAAGCTCATATATGGCCATATGCACTCAGACACAAAGCCCATATATGGCCATATGCACTCAGAGACAAAGCCCATATATGGCCATATGCACTCAGGCGCAAAGCTCATATATGGCCATATGCACTCAGACACAAAGCTCATATATGGCCATATGCACTCAGACGCAAAGCTCATATATGGCCATATGCACTCAGGCGCAAAGCTCATAATAATATGGCCATATGCACTCAGATACAAAGCTCATATATGGCCATAAGAACTCAGACGCAACGCCCATATATGGTCATATGCACTTAGACGCAAAGGTTATACATGGCCATATGCATCCAGACGCAAAGCTCATAATAATATGGTCATATGTACTCAGACGCAAAGCCCATATTATATGGTCATATGTACTCAGGCGCGAAGCCCGTATATGGTCATATATACTCAGGCGCAAAGCTCATATATGGTCATACACACTCAGACCCAAAGCTCATATCATATGGCCAGCTGCACTCAGACACAAAGCTCATATATGGCCATATGCACTCAGATGCAAACCTCAAAATGGCCAAACCCACTTAAGTGGTTGAAATATGAAGTACTGACTCTCGAGAGCTGATTCATATTTTTTTTTTATTTGCAACATCTATGTTAGAGGGTTGTGGCACTGCATGTATAAGACTATATCAAACGCTCTTGAGATTTCGATTTTCTTTGCACCAGTCCCTGAACAAACAGTGACCCATTTATTCCAACCTTATAATTTACGATCGCAAAGCATGTTTCATGCTAAAAGTTCACTTTTAGACCCGCTATGCAAGGGGCATGAGGAATGATGTTTGTTTAAAAAAAAAATGTTTAACGTTCTTTGTTTGTAGGCCAGTGGAAGTAGCCACGCCCTTCAAGGTCACCTAATAAATATTATGTTACTTATAATAATAATATGCTTGAGGAAGATCTTTTCGGGGTCGAAAATTTGCGATATCAAATCTGTTTTAAAGAATTTATGTGTGAAAACATATCTTTATATCTGTTCCAAGATTCTCAAATTTAATTAGTCCTACAGTATGCACCCCTATGAAATAACACAAGGTAGAGTATTACTGAGGTAAGCTATATGTTGTCCCATACTCTGATACGGGCAGTTCCATGGTGCATGTACCGATTTTGTGTAATCTCACAGTACTTTTTAGATACTCATAGGACGTGAGATGGAGACCTTACATCTTAGTAATAACATCTGTCACCTTATTTTATCGCAAACTAGTTGATGCAATTGCAAGAGCTTTCAAGAAACATTGTATTGTGTGTACTTAGTATGGAAGTTTCCTTTCAAGCAAATAAGCCGAATATCGCATCTTCCTCTTACACGAAACATTCCATGACCCAATACTGTCTTGTGTATTATGAGACATGAAATTGTCATTGCACTGTTTACCCCGTGACTTTTTCCTCAACCTCCCTCCCCACTTTCCTGCGAGGAAGGTTTGTATAGGATTTCCTCACCATTACAAAGTCTACCAAGGCACAACTTTTCCAGCGACTGAAACGGTCTTTGGGCGGGGCCTAAGTAAATATTCTAGATTCTGTCTCAGAGATAGATCTTACGATCATTGTCTCCATGTTTTCACTGCCTTTTTTTCTTTCACTTTCTCTCTTTATCTCTTTCTTGGTCTCTTCTCTATGTCGCTGGGTGTCTTGCAATCTCCAACCGTAGTCCAACCACCCATAATCGGCACGAAAGTGAACACTGGGTGGCATTGATCCCATATATCTACGTGTTTGTCGGTCAAGAAATGACCTAATTTACAAGTTACGTGTATAAAGGGACATTCCTATCTAAAATATTAGTTCCAAAGATTGGCAAAATACATTTTCTGCGATTCTTTCAGTATCTATTTCGGATGAAGCTGACCTTCTGTAGTCGTCAACATATTAATGGTTCTCAAAGCTTCCATAAACGGTCAAAATCGCTGCATCTACATGCGCAAGACGTTGTTACTGTGTCTATCTGTCTATCTGTCTGTCTGTCTGTCTGTCTGTCTGTCTGTCTGCTTGCCTGTCTGTCCATCCGCCCACCCGAATGCCTGCTGCCTGTCTTCTTGTCTGCCTGCTTGCTTGCTTGCTTGTCTGCCTGTCACTTTGCAACACAAATTTCCGCATTCATTCAAGACAGTCTTGCTCCTAGAATGGTCAGTTACTCCTATCACATTGCCAAAACTGAAGGTTTTTAATTTGCATTTTGGTGGCATCGCTTGCTTTGGAATTCATAAAAATATGTGGGCTCCTTACAGTGTGTTGTGAACGCAGAGCCAGTTCCCGATTCCTTTTTCGCACTACCCTTTCGATCAAAAGAACGATTTGCTCTACAAACCGAGTATCATAATTCAGACAATCTTACTATAGAAAACGGTGTCTTTAGATCAGAAGGCCAGAGGAACCCTTTTGCCACAACACGTGTTGCATAATTACATTAATACAACGAACCGGTCATGTCAACAGCTAGCGCTTCCCCGTATTGCCACTCTGGTAATGTGCTTCTTTCCAACAGTGAGTTTTTTTGTTTTATTTTGCTGTACAATATCTTACGCACGATGTTAAAGGAAATTTAGTTGGGGAATATCCTGTAAGCGTACTGTTTAAAAAAAAAGGAAAATGGGCATTTTACCTACTTTACCCTAAACTCCAATATTTTTCCAACAATTTATGAAAAGTGATTTTCCCCTACGTGAGTGGGGAAAAATGGCTTTTTCGTAAAGTACCTTACGCAGCTGTTGGGTAAAATCCCTACAGGTGGCAACACTTCCTATATCAGATACCTCCTGTGATAAAGGCTTTGATACAAAGACGGTTTTTATGAATAGCGCCAGTGAAAGGCGAGGCCCTGTTGCATTCATTAGCTTTGCCGTGAAAGTCACGCCTATTCACCGAATATTATGTGTGCATAACTCCTGCATTTTAATTTCAATGTATCCGAACGCTGTGCAGTCCCTGTTGCCAAAAGAGGATGGAAAATAGGTTCAATGTCACACTTAACGCCACATGGTTTTCTGTGTCATGTGAAGATTGCATAAAAATTATCATCGGCAGCATTTCAACCACGGCTGACTGAAAATGTCCGCCCAGAAAGGAGAGCTCAGAAGTTCATGAGTGATAACTGCCAAATTTTGTGTGGAAAAAAAGCTCACTCATCATCCTCAAAGCCGCTTTTGTCTTAGTATTATGAAACATATCTCCATAATGTTTTTATACTCGTTCTGTGGACATTAATAAAAAACCTGCACAAAAACCACTCACTCACTTTCAATGCAAAGCTGCTTTAGACTTTTTGAACATTTACGGCGTCAATCTTGCCGCTGACACGATGATCATTCTCATCCCATAGTACCATAGTTGGAGAAAATGCAGGCCACTCCCTCAGTTTAATTCTTGCAAGAAAAGGCACGACCACGAGAGTGTTGAATATGCTCGCAGTACGCTACCAATAACAAGAACAATAATAATTACAATAGTTTACTGAGCTCAGACAACTATCTGTTGTAAATGAGCAAAATAATAACACTATTTTTAACAAGCAATTCACATTCTACCCTTCCTCTCTTTCTGTTTCTCTCTCTGTCTCTCTCTCTGTCTCTGTCTCTCTCTCTGTCTCTCTGTGTCTCTCTCTCTGTCTCTCTCTCTCTCTCTCTCTCTCCTCTCTCTCTCAGCTTCACACACTCGTTCCGCCAGTTAACGTGCGTAAATTCAGGAATATAGCAACTTCTCGGCTTTGTATACGCAATATGCCTGACTTTCGGAGTTCGACCCAGCCCCTAACCATCAACACAGACCTTTGGGAAAATGTCATGCTGTGCCTAAAATCATGCCTAAACCTATAGTCTCAATTTACAGAATATGAAGGCTGTCTGACACTGGCAGCACGTATATTCGACTGTTCGACTTCCTTCATGTGCAAGTTCATAGGACACTCCCGCCTAATGCTTGGTTTAGAGTCAGAGTCAGGATTAGAAAAAAAAAAAGCGTACATAAGAGAGTTCCAAACAACTATAATGTCTAGAGACCGTCGAAAGTTTGCTATTCCCCCCCCCCCCCCCCCCCCCCCCNCAAATTGAAGAGCGTTTTGTTCCAAAACTCCGTATGTGGTTTCTGAACAGTTTTGAAATAATAGGGAAATAACATTAGGGTAATTGCTCTTCACATATGTATTCACTGTAAAATGACTTAAAATTTAAAGGAATGCAGATTTTGAGCTCATGTAGGTTTTGAATGAATGAGCACAGAAACGCATGTCTGAATAAACCACCAATTCATTTTTCAACGAAAGTTCATTTACTGAGGTTTGGAAAAATGCTCTTCAACTCCGCTCTTAACCCTAAGCCAAGTTCTAGGTGGGAGCGTTCTGACACTTTGCCTATGAAATTTGAGGGCGTTACGGGGTCAACATGGGTGCATTTAAGACCATATGCAAAATGCAACGCTTTGCTGCACTGGGATTCATACAAACTTTTTTTATTTAGCCAGTGATTAAAAGACTAATTTAAGGCAAGAAGGAGACATGCCCGCTACCAACTGGTTATAAAATGAGATAACCTATTGTAAAAAAAAAAATTCATTTGACCTTTTTGCATCAGAGAACAGCTGTAGAAGTTAGAGACTTCATCAAGATGTTTTTTTTTTTTTTAAATCTGGAGTTTAGGAAAGAATTCGTTTTACCAAACGCGCTAGGTTCAAGGAAAAAAAAAAGGAACTAGTTATTTTTTGAGTGTTGCGTTTTCAAAGTGCCGCAGCATAATTATAAACCCATAAAACCACGGTTTTCTTGAACCGTCCATCACATTCTTATCTCTGCTGTTATTATCTGAAACGAAGATTTCAAGCCATTTATAAGCTATTGGGTGTGCCCAGTCAATGGAAAGGACTCATAAAAAAAAACGTACATAGATATGTAGCGAAATGAGGGTATAAATCAGTTTACAAAAATATACTTCAGCAACCCAGCAACTTGTAAGACGGGTGGAGTCATGATATAGACCGATCTTAGTTCCTACACTCCGATGAGGTTTTCATCAAAGTAATAATCAAATCTCGCTTTCAAAAGTATTTTGAATTCAGTTTCAAATGTCATCTTATTTTGAACCCAGGTTACAGTGAAAGGTATAACTGCCAATCAAAGGCAGTGTAGCAGACCATATTATGAGCTATCATCTGGTTGTAACTGGAAAGCGAAAGTTGGAGTTGTGGCGTGCGATACCCCAATAACTGAGATAAAAACTGAGATTATCCGAATGGTCCGTTTCGTTTACAAGAGGTCACTTGTTGCTGAGCCAGCCATCTGACGGTACTGCTCACGAAAACATGCACACCCGATCCACCGCAAGAGGGAGAGTCCAAAGGGTGGATTTTGCAGGTCATGATGTCCAAAAGGACTTCAGGGTAATTCAGAGTTTACGCATTGACGATGAGATCTCTTACACGATACACATTTGCCACTTTCATGACATCTATAAATCCCGGTTTTCAGCTAACGCCGGGCGAGTGAACGTAATGCCTTCCACACCAACATTGCGATGCCTTTTGCCAGCTCTTGCTATGAGTATGAAAATGCCAATACTAGACTACCTGGAATTTTGAAATGCAATTTTGAATAGTTCCTATAAAATCGGAAAATTGGCAACGGGGAGGGGGAAACGGCTGGATTTGAATTTTAGATGCATTTTTGTGGAATAGGTGAGGTTTAGCCACACAAGTGTAAACTTGGTGGTTGTTGCTAGGTGAATAGGGTTAATCTGTTACTGCCTGAAAAAGATCTAAAATGTTAGTTAGCCTGATTCACTGCTGAAGTTTTAAAATCTACTTGGTTTAGGGACGTTTTTCTGTTCATCAAAAGTTAGAGGGAAAAATGAACAACATGTGTTGAAAGTATTTTGGCATGGGACCCTTGGATAAGTTATCGTGAGATGTAAAATCTTATGAGCCAACAGTGAAAAAAAAAACGTTGGCATCTTCATACGTACATGCCGTGGTACTTGTAGATTAAGTATAACAGGTGACTTCATTAAATTAGGAGAATAACAAAAAGATTGCTTGCCACAAAATAGGTACGCGAATTTAAGTGAGTTTTGGCAAGACATTTACTGTAAATGTAAAGGTTCTTTTCCGCGAGGATCTAACTTTCGCGAATTTTGTGAATTGAGCTTGACTCGCCACACAGGTTATTTCCCGGGAAAGAAAGTTTCGTTCTAATTTTTTTTAAAGGGCTCACCGCCAGTCAGTTATTTGTATGAGGTGTTGGTGGTTGGGAAGAGAGGGGTTATGGAACGGTAACCGGCGAGGAAAGCGCAGTCGAGATTATTTCTTTAAACTTATCATTAATATTTAAGCATCATTGATTACCGTACGTCTTTTTCTATCGGTATAAGGCAGGAGCATAAGTTCGACAGACCTGTAACATCACTCCCTAAAACTTTTGATTTTTGTGCTCATTAACAATTGAGAAAACTATCACGCTGAGCACGCGAAATTCAGATCTTCGAAAAAAATCCTTTTTCTGACTTTTCATGAAAATCACGAGTAAACCCCCGCAAAAACAAAACATCCACACTTCTACAGCAATTTCAAGACAAAAAAATATCTCACAAAGAGCAGATTCCCTGCCACATTCTGCAAGAGTGCCAACATTTGGACATCCCCAGGAAAAGTCCTGCTAGCAGAGATCTTTTGTGAACCAGGGCTGTGGGCTGATCTGCAGTTGCGGTCACTGGAGTTGGACGTGCTGTTAAAGGTGATGTATTTATCGCATAATTTCATTCTCTCTCTCTCTCTCTCTCTCTCTCTCTCTCTCTCTCTCTCTCTCTCTCTCAGGAGCCCGGTGACCGTAACTGTGGCCTGTTCTAATGCATTTGTCACTTTCCTGGCCAGTTTAGGTTAAACTGAAACAGCGCTATATATGGGCTGCCACTGAGCTAACCCCTTGTTATCTTGAAACAGCCTGAGGCCTGAACTAGCTTTCCACAGGGGTGGTCAAACGAAAGATACAGCACAAAACTTCACTTGTCATGGGCTATTAAAAGTAATGTATTTATTTTTTAGATCAGATGCTTATCTCCTTTACTGGTGAAAGGGAATAGACCACGAAAATTAGGATTGGAGTGACGGCAGTCGATAGTGTATAGTAATATATATAGCAAAAAGATTTGGCGTGTGTAACCTGTAGGGTAAAAAAAAACTGGCTTACCGGAACCACTGCAGCGGCTGCAGAAGAAGAAGAAGAAGAAGATGATGAAAAAGAAGATGAAAACAAAGAAGGAGGATGAGGTAGAAGAAGAAGAAGAAGAAGAAGAAGGAGAAGAAGAAGGAGAAGAAGAAGAAGATGAAGATGAAGAAGACAAAAAAGAAGAAGAAGAAGAAGAAGAAAATGAAGAAGAAGACGGAGAAGAAGAAGAAAAAGTGGAAGAAGAAAAAGAAGACAAAAAAGAAGAAGAAAAAGAAGAAGAAGAAGAGAAGAAGAAGGAAAAGAAGAAGAAAAAGTAGAAGAAGAAGAAAGAGAAGAAGAAGAAGTAGAAGAAAAAGAAGAAGAAGAAGAAGTTACACTCCAGTTACTATTCAGTTACTCTTCTTTCTCTACATCTGCACATTCTCGCAATTTTAAGTCACCAGTTTCTCGTCATACATCATCTACAGAGCTGAACGGAAAGATCGACTCAGCCACCCATGAATCTGTTTTCATAGCGGATTGCTCCTGAAAAGGTGTCATAAAATATGCAAAACTTAAAAAAAAAATGCCCACGTATACATTCATCCTTAGCAGTGAAAGAACCAAAGCACTGAAAGAACTAAACGCTTCTTAGACAAGAAAAATGTATCGTCTTCCTCATGAAATTGTAATATTCATTCTAGGAGGAGAGCTTCCTTTTTTTTTTTTGCTCCAGGTTTGCCACTTTGGATTTTGCCTTTTCAACAAAGTGCCAATATTTCATCAGATGGCAATCAATTTTACCGGTACGAGATGTCTAATTTCAACTTTGTTGAGCTTCAACCTCAAACAGAAGTAATTAACTCGACTTACCAATTGCTAAAATGAAAATTATACTGTTTTATTTTGTGTACGAACACTACTGAAAATAGGGAAAGAACATTCACTTTGTTTATCAAGAAAGCACGGAGAAGTTTAACAAGACAACTGACCGTAAATCGTATATTTCATTGTTGGCCAACGCTTAAGCCTAACACAGTTAGATTCATAATTCTGAATCAACACACACGTATGGGAAATGTTGTGGTTAAAAAGTAAATTAGATCTACCGTCAAGATCTATATACTTCATGAGATAAATGTAATATAATTGCATAAAATAAAAATGGCTATAGCCAAGCCTACATGTTTTACATTTTAAAAAATGTACACAGGCGTAGTTTAAATCTTCACTTATAACAGACCTAGCCTAAATGTAGATATTTTATCGGTTGGCTAGTCCTCCTTGCCCAGAGGTTTTGTGGTACACCCTAGGCCAATTCTTTTCTGTGGTTTTGTAATGTTTGTATTTTTTTTTTAAGGATTGCATTTAGCTATCCCTCCCCCCCCCCCCCNCCCCCCCCCCCCAAAAAAAACAACAACAACAAAACTTCCACTTCCTTAACCAAATCACCAGATCCAGGCTGATTTCACCAGGGTGAAAAATCCACAAGAGTGGCAACCTGCTCCATCAATCTAGTTTGTGTCATTTCTAACGTCGATGTTGCATGACTTATTAAACATGGTGGGGGTCTGCAATTGCAGAACGTTCCTACTATCTGTGAACAAAGATATTCTTCCTTAGCCTTTCTTCTTTTTTTATGTGCTCGAAAAAGCCATCTCATATACAAAAAGGTATCCTGGTATTCAACGTAATTAAGCGAGACGCTGTAGATTAAATGTCTATACAAATAAGAATGTGAAGGGGTAGACGAATTTTAAACAGTTCCCAACTACAGGATCGTATTTCCTTAAGTAATTACCAATGAACCTCTGTTCATAGACAGGATAAATTTACATCTGGTGAATGCATCAGGACTTTCCTGCCATGGAGTTGGAAATTTGGCCTTCATGGGTTCATGGAGCATTCATCAGGCAGATTATAAAGATTTTATTTTTCCCATAAACGGGGAGGGAGAGCACAACTCTTTTCCAGAGACTGTTATGCACTTAACTTGGTGTGCATTTTATTCCCATAAGTGCAGTGGGTTTCTATGTAAATTACACACCAAAGTACTGAATGGGTCATTCTTCTCCCTCAAGGGTAATGATCTTAGAACAAGTATCATTAGCGATAGCACCAGTTGGTTGACACCAGGTTTTACTCAGGTCTCTGAGATATCTTTAAGCATAATCCTGTGGAGGCATTTTGTGGATTTTCCGCCATGACGCAGAATATCAGAAACTAGCAACATCCTTTGATGATGTATGAAATAACTTTAGTCTATACCTGGACAGAAAATCAGCAAAAACTTTCTTACGATCTTGCACAAAGTTGTCCAAGAGATGTTGGTGAAATCTGGTGTCAAACAACTGGTGCCACCGCACCAGTCAGTTGCCATAAGATCACCACCCTTGAGGGAGAAAATTAATGGGCCATTCAGCTCTTTGGTGTGCAAGCGTGCATAGGAATCCACTGCCTTCGTGGTAATTAGTTGTACACCATGTTATGCGCCTTACAGCCTCCAGAAAAGGGTAGTGCCTCCCTTTAAAAAAGCTGTTTTAGCTGAACTGCAGTGCGAAATAGCATGTGGAATTTGTATATCTCCCATGATTTCGAAATGCAACGAGCACTACTTCCTTAATGAAGTCCAGTTCTCATGTTGAATTTTTTTTTTTTTTAGTGGCGTAGTACGAAATTTAGAATCCGCACAGTCTGTCAGCGGGCAACAAACTGAGGCTTGTAGATAAATAATTACATTTCGTTCGTGTTGATGTTTTATTTAGAAGACGAATGGCAGAAACATAATCTTAGCCTTGTATAAGGAAATACACCAACTTTTCTGAAAGCTCTACGTGTTATATTTTCTCGCGTTTCCTTGAAAATGGAAAAGTTCTCGCCATAGGAGACATCCCTGGATTCCCTTACACATAGTGTGTCATTCTCGATACTCATGTAAAGACGTTACCTGAAGAATTGTGTGGGAACGGTTTTCAAGTTCTTTGTGAGGTGTCCCACTGAGCCTATATTTAGTCTTGTCCTGAACCTTCCATCCCTCTCATGTGATATCCACATTGAGTCATTCGCTGTAGTCCTGCATCGTTTTCTTCACGGTTAACTGACTGGTTATTTAGGGAAATTGATAGTTCCTAAAGAGGGTCTCCTACTCGGAGATCTCTAAACAACCCAAAAATAATTCCCTGGATGAAAAACGTCAGGTGTGCGATTAACTTCATGCATTTTCTTCATGGTCTACCTCTTCCTTTCTTTCATTTCCTCTTTATCCAAAATAGCACAATCAAAATAGAAGGGCTTGGTCTAAAAGAAATCAATCTGTTTTACAAGTACACAGCCATGAACCCCACCCTCTTTTTTTTCTCCTCTCCATCTATAATTATACTCGTCAAACGTCATGCTGAAGTCAAATGTAGGCAAGGCAATATTGTTTGTGAGTATGGATACTTTCGATAAGTAGGAGTTTCGAGTTTGTACTGAAATTCAAGCTAAGGAGTTGCGATGCAATTCCGATACTTTCGAAGATCTAAAGATGATTCTCATCCTTAGCCCCCAACCTTCGTCCCTCCCCTTCCGCAACATTTCTTAAAAAGTATCCTCTTTCATACCTTGTTTCAATTAATCCGGTACAATGACGTGTTGCGGGAAGTATCAAAATTACATTTGATTCTTATCCGACCCTCTTAAGAGTGACAGCAGTACATAGGATGCTTCGCCAAAAATCATACAGGATCTGATATCAAAACTGTTTTTAAAATATCTAAATTTATTTCGACACGCTTTTGATCCTCAATATCAAACTTAGCTATCACCGGAGCCCACCGGATCCTCATTCCAAAACCAGTTAGCTGTATCAAAAGGTGCTGAAAATATCGAAAGAATCGAAATAACTACAGCCTGTCACTAAATATCGGACGAAGTAGAATTAATAAATTTGATTCTTAGCCTTCACGAAAGTAAAACTTCAGGTGTCAGCGCAATACCTTGGCATCGAAGTTTCTCATTTGCCATCCTTTAATATTCTCTTGGCTGGTTGATTATTAGTTGATATTTATAGTCCTATAGATTAAAGCTTACACTCTTATGATCTTAGCTCAGAAAACATAAACTCTTCATACTCACTCAAGAAAGATTATGACGTATTGATACATGATACTACATGTATCTCTATCATGATACTACAATAAAACAATGGGGACATGGTTATGTAACACCTATATATGCAGTTCATAATAAAGCCATAACATCTGACCAGCCGCCATCTTAGAAAGTGTGGAGGGGCCTAGTGGCCATAGTTTTCATACTCAGAGAGGCTTTATATCTTTAAAATACAATTCTTCTTTGTACAGATTCGTATAACGGCCAGTTGTTGTTTTGAATTCCGATGAAATAAAAGTAGCTTTGCTTTTCTTGATCAGAATTCACGGGTCAAAGGTTGCAGCAGGCATTGTTGCTTATTATCTGTAGGCTTATGCCCCCTATCAGAAATTCGCTGTTGATGTATGTATGATGTATGTATCCATTCTTCGAATGTTGAAATTTGAATAATTAATCAAAACTGTCTCCTTAAATTTTCCAAAGAGTGGACACTAAGACTAGGTCTAGCCCGGTAGTGAATCCGTGTCCCATCCGATGCACTGCAGACTTGTCCAACAACCAGCAGGTGTCCTTCATCCATTCTTCTATTTATGGAACAAACAATTCAACGCCCTTTTTATAATTGTTGCCACTCGTGGGGAGTATCCTCCACGACACGGTAAAATGGCTTTACGATAAACCATTTTTCCCGTTTGAAGGGGCAAAGTACATTTCGAAAAAAAGGAAAAAAAATCATGAAATTTAGGGGAAAGTGAGCAAAATGCACAGGTTTCTTCTCTTAAACAGTACAAATTTTAGGATAACCCCCCCCCCCCCCCCCCCCCCCCCCCCCCCCCCCNTTTTGCTTCAGCATAGTGCATAAAGATACGTAGGAGGAAAAGACACTCTCACTGTAGATGAAAAGCACATAAATTGAGTGGCAACACGGCTTTCTATACTTTCTATGCTATGTCATTAAGTACTTATTATGCCGATCTGAAGGACATGCTCAGGTGCGCATGAATTAACGATGGATGCTCTCATCTCACCAAGTTAGTTTTATTGCCGTGAACAGTATGTTGTTGTAACTATCTCACCAGTCTCTTCATCCATGGCCACATGTTATTTGAGCCTTATAAAATTACTCTTTTTGTTACCACAACCCTCAAGCTTTTGGGTGGAGTGTTGTTGTATGTATATCAATCTGTGTGCTTAGTGGTAATAATAGTGAGAAGGCGATGTACTTTATAGGACACAGTGTGTGTGTGTGTGTGTGTGTGTGTGTGTGTGTGTGTGTGGTGTGTGTGTGTGTGTGTGTGTGTGTGTGTGTGTGTGTGTGTGTGTGGATTCTTTCGGTATGGACGGAAAGTGA
>JAWQUT010000625.1:252515-271390 GCA_033807755.1 Ellobium chinense
GGGGGGGGAGGCATAAACATTTTGGAGAGGGAGCCGAGGCACATAGACTAGGCCCAGGGCCCTGGGACCTTTGGCTAAGCTACTGTGGTCATTCCAGTTCCCCTCTTCCTCAACCTGGTCCAAATGACCCCCCTTAATCACAGTGCAATTAGTCGCAACTTCGTCATGGTTCCTTGAGGGCTGAATGTAAATGGAGTCGAGTGTAAATTACACACCTGTAAATAAATAAGTTTACCATTTTTTACTGAATGCTTCCCGTTCGTTCAGCGCCATATCGTGAGGCAAACATGGAGACAGCTCCTCTTCTACGTCGTTCAAAACAGGATAGGATAATTTCACCCATGCCTTCTCATATTAATGATGTAAATGCATAATTACATATCATCGTAAAAGTAAAGTAAGATGGCAACAATTTTCCAGTACTCTAGATTCCCATATCTTCTCCACCCACCCCCCCCCCCNAGAACACCTATATGTTATCATGTTGTGTAAGGAATAGGACATATACAAACAACAACAACAACAACAACAACAACAACAGCAACAACAACAACAACAACCGGAAAAACTAAGGCTGAATCTGAATTAACCCCTTGTACTAGATCTTAGATCGAAAATGCATTTACACGACTCCATTGTGCACAACAAAGCACTGGAACCCTGTGGCCACTAAAACATCATTTACTACAGTCTTATCTTACGCTGGAATCCTGTCCTTAGCCTCCCCTCTCCCCTTCTCCTCCCTCCCCCCCAAAAATACACCTATATCTGTGAATGTAAAGGAATAGAACATATTGTACAAACACCACCACACCACCACCACCAACAACAACAACAACAACAACAACAGCAACAACAACAACGACAACAACAAAAGGAAACACGAAGACTGAATCTGAGCTAACCCCTCAGTACTAAGATCTCAGATCGAAAGTGCATTTATTCGTCTCCATTCTGCACTACAAAGCACTATAAGCTTATGACGACTTAAGCATTGTTTACTATAGTCTTATCTTAGGCTGGAATTCTGTCCTTAGCCTTCCTCCCCCGCCCCATGTCCCTAAACAGGTGCAAGGGAGACGCAATGATTATCGTGTATAGTCTAAGCCGTCGAGATGAAGCATTTACTTAGGAACTATTTTTTTTTCTTTGTTACCAAACTCGTTTTTTAGGGGTCTGAAGAGAGAGATCGGTGAAGCACAAAAACACATCACGAAAGAGTGCAGAAAAAGAAAGAGAGGAAGACCAGGGTGTTAATAACATTAGACACGCCTTACCAAAGAAGACTTTTCTTCCCCTCCTCGCTGACAGTGAATTCCAGAGGCGCAGTAATCGGGTGTAAGGCAGAAGAGCATGTGAAATTAGGCATAATAGATCAGGGGGAGGGGAAATTGCATGAAAACAATGGTAAGATGCCAACAGTAGGATCTTTTTTCTTTTGAGGANNNNGGGGGGGGGGAGAACAGATAAGACCCACCTCAGCTCACGGAGAAGGGCATCTTCGGGTATTGACGTTTTGCTTAGAGACACAATACCCCCTCCACCCCGATTCATCAATAGCTACGCCACTGGTGAATTCAGGGAGGGGTTCAAAGAGAACCGCAAAAGCAGATAAGGGCAGTGTTGCCACTCGGAAGGATTTTCCCCTATGATAGGGTAAAATGGTTTTATGAAAAGCCCGTTATCCTTACGTTGGCGAAAAACGCATTTTGTAAGTTTGGAATAATCGTGAAGTGTAAGATAAAGTGGATAAAATGTCTAAATTTCTTCTTTGGATTTCCTTCACTAAATTTGCTTCAAAATTGTGCATAGGGAAGTGTAGGGGGGAAGTATAGGGAAGTGTAATCACGCTCCCTGTAAGGAAAAAGCACAAATCAGAATGGCAACATTAGAAGAGGGTATGCTGCTTCCAAGATGACGACAAGGGCGCGTAATGCTGTCCTCACTTTCTCGCGTAGATTTGTGAGCCCTTACTCTGTTGCCGTGAACAGAAGCCACTCTTTCGGGGCGTACGAATTGCATCAGTTGCAGGGATCTTTTCGGAAGCCGATACGCAGGTAGGCGGGTCCTCTTGTTATATAATATATAATATACTGAGACAAACTAATGTAGAGAATACAATTCTGTTAATGTTTGATTAATTGACAAATTTATTAATTAATTTTGCGGTTCATTTATTCACTCATGCATGCATCCACTTTCTCCTCATCTGAGGACACATGAGTTAGGTTATCCCTGCTTCTGGGTGTCTATGTGTGTGACTGTGTGTGTGTGAGTGTGTGTGTGTGTGTGTGTGTGTGTGTGTGTGTGTGTGTGTGTGTGTCTATCCGTCTGTCTAAGCTGAATGAATGAATCGATGATGACAAGTGTACGGTATTATGATAACGTGAAAAAAAATGTTATAAGTGTATTGGTTAACTGTAGATTTTACTGGTCATTAGCCTACAAGAAATAAACGGGAACTGAATCTTTCTAGCTTGAATATACGGCTGATTATCCTTTTAATATGCCATGAGGTTATCCCAGTCCTAGGATCAAGGCACATTAACTTTAATGACACGGCGTGGGAACGATTTTCTTTACACTACCAGCCAAGAAATATCACCCTGCTGAAGAAAACACCTTTCCATGGCAAACGCTTTCAATATAGAATGAAAAGTGGCTTAGTTCAAATCCAGTGGCCTCAATTTCGAAAGGTGTTTCTTAAGCAATAGACTAGAGTGTTCTGTGAATTTATTTCAAAGTGTTTTCCAGTGTATTTCTAAGAACCTGCGACTAGCGTTTTGTTTTGTTTTGTTTTTGTTTCTGTGAATGTTGTGTTGGAGGGGATAAGGACCTTGCAGAACTGTAGGAACCATTTGCATAATGCTGTGTTTAACTTTGCGCTGTGGAGATAACGAGGGGACATCTGACTGACGTTTTTGGGGGTTTCCCCGTTGTTATCGCCAGTGCGCAGAGCTGAACAGGAATAATTGTGCGAGATGGCTACCGTACAAAAGACATGAATGTCTTGAAATTTGACAAAAGAGAGTGTGAGACAGAGCTTTTAAAACATGTCTGTCTGTCTGTCTGTCTGTCCGTTAGTCTGTCTGTCTGTTTGTCTGTCTAAGCTGTATAAATAATATGATAATGGCCAAAAAAAAATCCATATTGTTATTATGTGACATAATAATTGTTATAACTGTACTGAGATATTGTATCACAGGCCCTTGGCCTACTAGAAATAAATAGGAACTTGAAGCTTATCTCTTTGGTACTATGTTAATGGAAGAAGGGGAAGGGCGTAGATAGCGAGACGCGTTACTGTAACTCTTGCTGGTGTGGAAGCTCAACGAAAGAGGGGACTTTCACTGCGATAGGAATCTTCTAAATTCAGTAGTTTTAGAAATATGATGAAAATTAGAAACTGTTGTAAGGATGAGCAAGGATGAAAAAGACACAGCATGAATGAGTGCTGGAGAAAGAGGAGGGTAAAGTAATACTGACTAGTGCATGTTAATTATAAGGAAGTGAATTTGTGTATATTACACTATGATATGTTCATGCCGTATTTGGTACGTGCACGTGAAAATTATAATTTTTTATTATAATAATTTTATTATTATAGACAACGATTTTTTTGCGCCTTATTTCTTTCTTTGAGCAGTATTTTTTTTCTTTTTATCTCAGTTAATGTACTTATTGTGTTTTCTTGGAAATGTTATTTTGTAATGAATGTGCAAGTGTGAAGTTAATTGTCTGGCTTATGCCTAATAAAGGTTTTGAACTTGAACTTGAAGAAGAAGAAGAAGAAGAAGAAGAAGAAGAAGAAGAAGAAGAAGAAGAAGAAGAACAACAACAACAACAACAACAACAACAACAACAACAACAACAACAAAAACAACGACAGACTTTTATTTAGTCCGTAGGGAAATTGGTTTACAATGCCATACAATATTATATATCTCATGTATAACACAAACACATAGACTATATATTATGTATGTAAATATATAATAATGAAAAATAAAAATGAAACACGTAATACAGTCATTGCTGATCAACCACTGTGCTGCGCTCTATATCCATCAGCTCTAAAGCCAGATACTGGCATCTAATGAAATTATCAGTATTACATCCGCTTTTTCAGAATATCCTTGAAACTCCATTTAAAATGACATGTTGTCAGCCAGAGATCCTGGCGTATGCATAGGTCGTCGACAGGCCAACAGAATCACACCTTTGGAGTGATGAATAAACCGGTGCAAAATCTGTTTTTGAGGCTCATTCCTACCTTGTCGGACAAAAGAGAGTGAAATGTCTTTCCAAGGACACTACACTGTAAACCGCCCGGCCCAAATACAATACAAGAATACAAGAATCTTTATTGCCCAAGTTATATATAACATATGAGCATTCATAATATTTAGAAAATACAGTTTACAGTCAGCATAATACTATCATTTCCGACTCTGGCGAGAGTTGAACACACAAACCTAGTTTAAGCTGGACAGTCTTCATTTTCTGAGAACGACTCACAAAGCACACAGTCACGCTGCCTCCACGTGACCTCTAACTTCATGTTTGAAAACCCAGCTTACTAGAAATATTGTAATACACTAATATTATAGTTGGTTTTTTTTTAATCAAATTTGCGATGATCCAATTTTTGCGAGTCTCCCATGATAGGTTTCTTATAAGACGTTGCATACTAGAAATCTTTACAGATATCAATATCATTAGGCTTCACAGTGGTCAAAGGGCAAAGGTTTGTGTGTTCTACTCATGGATCGGGCGGCTTCTGTTGTTGTGTTCTTAATGAGGACATTTCACACCCCTTTCACCACTCGACTCAGATGTAAACGAGTACCTGGATTTGCGCGGATGAAGCTGAACTCGCAAAATGGTGGGGCGGTGGAGATCCGAGAGTACTGCCAAATCACCCATAGGGTCTGTATCTGTGTACCCTTGCTAGTGACATATGTTTCTTTAAACATTTACAAGATAAAAGCAGTATTTACAGTGCATATTTTTCTCTACTGCATGTTTTCGTTCCCGCAACGTCTATTATACGCCAATAATCCATTTAATAACAATGACGGTAATAGCTCCTTTCTTTATTTTCGATTTTTCTTTTTTTAATTTATGAGATCCTGTTTTATTTTCCATTTTTAAAATGTACTATTACTTTTAAAAGAAAAATTGTTAGCTCCTTTTCCATTTTTATTTTATAATCCATTTTCAAGTTATGAAAGAACTGACGTCATTGAATGAGGGGATTAAAAACAGTTCCTTCTTTATGTTGGTGACATCTGTCGAAGAGGCGTCTTCTTTTAGAAAGACTGTTTGTAAGACATTTAAGGGATAAGGAGGTTCATCAATTAGTTTGGGAATGAAAGGCGGTTTTATCAGAACCTTACATAAGAGAAAGACTTTCTTCTTTTTGTATGTTTTCACCTTTGTTTTCTTGCTCAATTTCTTTCTTTCCCTTCTCCTTCCCTTATTGTTTCTTCGTTTTTTTTTCTTTCCTTCCCTCTCACATCCTCCCGTCTTTCTTTCTTTTTGTCTCCGTCCACACCCAAAGCCAAGAAAAGTGGCCAGGTGAAACAGCGCGCTAGAGTCTGTTTATTTAAAGACTTGGCTGGCGGTCGACGGCCGTTCTTTTCTACTCGAAGCAGTAACGAGAATAGGGCACGCCACATAGTATACGGACTGCATTTGTCAAATCATAATAGTATGTTAAGTCGGGTAAGGAGTGTATGTATCTCTCACTGTAATACCCTTAACAACGACAGTCTAGTCTATTTCGAAAAGAGAGGTTAGTGAATTCTGCGTGGTGCAACTAGGTTGAAGTGCGAGAATCGAATCTGGGCTCTTCTATACAGCAGTGAAGGTTTGTGTGAGGATTTCACCTTTCATGAAGAAGTGGTAATACATGTATTTTGATGTTGATTGCAAGTTTAATCAAAACAGACTACAGTGAAACTTCGCCAAGCCGAATTCCAGAGCACAGAACTAGCCTTTATTTTTTTTTTAAGTTTGTGGTGTGTAAATTTTTTACTGTAATATTTGATTTAGACGGCAGCAGCATTATGGGCACGCGAGTTTTTTCAGTGCACAAAGTTCAGAATGTGTGTTTCTACAGTAGGCAAAATCACCACCGTACAAACTGCAGCCACTCAAAATAAGACTTAGGTCACACATGAACTTCATCAAGTTTGTGTTTGTGTTTGTTTTTCACCCTTGTTCTCTTGCTCATTTTCTCTCTCTCTCTCCTCCTTTATTCCTTCTTCCGTCTTTCTCTCTCTTTCTTTCTCCCTCATCTCCTTCCGTCTGTTTTTCCTTTTGTCTCCATTTACACATAATCCCTTTATAATTTCTGTGGTAAAAGCCTAATGTGTGAACTATTATTAAATGGAAAAAAATGATCTAGCTTTATTCTGTCTCGAGATAAGATAATAATTTGAAATGACTGACGATCATGCACTGGAAAATATTCTGAGAAAGTCGAAACAGTTTATCACAACAAATTTCATATAGACTAATATGTTTTACAAATGCTCAAAATTTACATCTGCAGTTATTTACTATGCGCCTATAAACCAACATGTTTGTATACAGGAGTGATTTAATATTCTCGATCACTGCAACAAACATAAGATCGAAATCGAATGATCCCATCATATTTAGAGCCCGATATCTCAGTGGGATATAAGTTTCATTTTGACTGGCTGCAAGACATTTTGCTTTTCAGATATTGAAGTTAGCAGTGCTCTTTCTTTTCTTGTTAGTTTTTACTATTGCCTCCTTCCGCCAGTCATAGTTTTTGCTCTTGCTTCCTTCCCCCTGTCATAGTTTTTGCTTGTGCCTCCATCCACCGGTTATAGTTTTTGCTTTTGCTTCCTTCCACCGGTCATAGTTTTTGTGCTTGCCTCCATCCGTCGGACATTGCTTTTGCTCTTGCTTCCCTCCGCCGGTCGTAGTTTTTGCTCATGTTCCCCTTTCGCCAGTTGAATGACCGAGAGAAAAAGCGGTTACCTCATGGTGCGTAAGGTCCCGAGTTCGGGTCTTGGTTAACGGTAGGTTTCCCCTCAGGTATGTTTAGCTATGTGCGGAGAGTCTGACCAGGTGTCGGTGATCTGTCAGGTGTCCAGGTCTAGTCTCTGAAAGAGTCATAACTGTGCTGAAAAGGGACTTTCAAACCCGACACACAGACACAGAGACAGACAGACAGACACACACACACACACACACACACACACACACACACACACACGCACACACACACACACACACACACACACACACACACACACACACACAGACAGCCTCCTTCTCTTTTCTAATCAGTCTGGTTCGTTTCTTATAAGATATTAGAAAGCTTGCGCATTAACGATAGGAATCTCTTATCATCATAAGAATTACATTAGTGCATCGGTGCTGATGCAATCTTAGTAGCGTTCAACATGTAGTAGAGATATCATTCTTAGGAGATAGTAAGAGATCCCATCGCTAATGCGCAAGTTCTCAACTCTGTTCTTGTCAGGTTACTCTGTTGTTGTTTTTTTTTTGCTTGCAGTCGCACAGCTTTGCACGTTAAGATTTGTTATTTTCTTGTGTACAAGAATAACCTGAACGTTGGTTCTCCTCGGTGTGTCCTTGTAGGGACGAACTTGATTTCGCCGTAAATGAGTGAGCATTTGTCATTGTTTAACAAAGAAAGGGGGTTAGGGGAAGGGTTGAATTACGGCGAAATCGAGCACACTGCCTTGTAGATGGTTTATTCTGGTGCCTTTATCTTGAGTATGTACGTGATTGTATGTGAATATAAATTTGTATTGTAAACCAGTGTAAACCAGTCAGTGCCTGTAACCCGGCGGGGTTCGCTACTAGAGAAAGGATTTTTTTTATGCTTATCTTTATTCTCCCGCATACATGCACACTGATGGATTAATAATATTCAAAAACAGGTGAGAAATCTCATATGTCAAACAATATTATTTATCAAAAGCTCCCTTCTGAAGTTTCAGTACAGACTCCACTTAATGGGAAAATGCATAATCTCTACTTCGAAAACACAAAAAATTTAATAGCCCTGCTCCATCATAACATCCGTTTTGTCACAAAAACTCATATGGAACTCTATCAAACAGAATTGACTGTAGGTCTACTTAGTCAACGGTTAATAAACGCCGATGAAAACTAATATTATGTGCTGTTATTGTAGATTTTTTTTTCTCCTCGGTTCTTGTTTTCCAGAATTTTGCGAACTGAGCTTGACTAACAAACATAGAATTTCTGGGAGAAAAAAGTTCCGCACATTTTTTTTTTTTGCACAAATGCCTTCTACGGTGTTGCTCTTATTATCGTGAATAAAAAAGAAAGAGGGAAAAGTTATTTCCTTCTAAGACACATTGATAGGTGGGAAAAATTATGATCCAGTAGGCGGTAGCATACTCGCGCGGATTATTTCAAACGAAGTGGTAACCCGCGAAGGAAACACAAATGCACTTATTTTAAGATACTGCCTCTCATCATTTGGACATTATCGGTTATAGTATATTAGTAGTCAGTCAGTATGAAGAGGGCAGGTCCCTCTAGCAATCCTTTAATGTCAACTTGTACTTCTAAGGTTTTTGAGGCCTTTTGTCTTGTTAACCTTTCAGTAACAATTACTTTGATATCAATGTCTGTATCCATAATCCTTACGTTAGTTAACGCATTGCGGTAAATACGGTACACTCATACCATATAAGTAGTTATCACTGCAGTTAACGCAGTGCGTTAATTAACGCATGGGTTATGCATATATATGGCTATTGGTATGCTCTAAATATTTTTCCTCATATACAGACAAGAANACACACACACACACACACACACACACACACACACACACACACACACACACATACAGACAGCCTCCTTCTCTTTTCTAATCAGTCTGGCACGTTTCTTATAAGCTATTAGAAAGCTTGCGCATTAATTAACGATAGGAATTTCTTACCATCATAAGAATTACATTAGTGCATCGGTGCTGATGCAGTTTTAGTAGCGTTCAACATGCAGTAGAGATATCAGGAGATGGTAAGAGATCCCATCGCTAATGCGCAAGTTCTCAACTCTGTTGTTGTTTTGGGTTTTTTTGCTTGCAGTCGAAAATTAGGTCTTCCCTAAAAGGAATTTCCAAGTTTTTGCCCAAACCAAGCCCTCGCTAAAAAAAAAAAAAAATACAAACCACTTTTACACTAGGCATTTATGTGTATATGATCTTGAATATTAGCTAAAGTTCTACTATTCATGAGATTAGGAAGGCGGGGTCTCCAATTAACCCTGTGTACACAGCATACTTGTTTGCCTTGAACCTGCCGAACGGGATTCCGATACCGGTTTTTATATGCATGTAAATGCGAGCGAAGTCAAGAGTAGGAGTGCAGTCATAAGTCAGTTATGTGTCCTACCTCAGTTTGGTGCTTGGCCATACAATATCCATTCACGTAGTTTTTTCAAATACACTGAATTGTCAAATTCTAAACAGTAGATTAAACTAGTGTGACGTCATCATCAGCCTTCGTTCAAGGCTCTTCTTACCTACCAGTGAGTCCTCTGACAAAATTGAGAGCTTGCGCTTTAAAGATGAGATCTCTGACCATCGTAAGAATTACATTAATTCTGCATGTTGAACGCTACTAATGATGCACTTAGCACCAATGCACCTATGTAATAATGCTTACCCATCGTTAATGCGCAAACTCTTTTAGAGAACAGTCACGTCTCTGTTTGCTTTGCCCCCATGCAGCCTTCTTTTATCCCTCTGACCAATAGTTGGTAGCCTAGTTTAAACTGGAAAGAGCCGATCCTTATGGAGTCAGCCACCCAGATGTATTACTATTTGATGGCGATAATTTCTGGAGAATTATTTTTGTTTGGGGGTGGCTTGGAGGGGGCGGGGGGGNACTAAAATAAATTATAGTTGAACCTGTATACTGACCTCGTTTTTCATTCTTTCTAAAAGCCATCATCTTAGACCTTTTGCAAGTTGATTTTTGTAGGGGGTTGGAGAGGTTTGGCAAACATAAGGATTTTTCCTCCCTGGTCCCCAAATGTGCTTTGGTAACCGGCTTCAAGCAGCCACACAGTTCATCACACAAACAAAGTCGTTCATTCAGACTAGACAGAGGACCATCCTTGAAAAGCCCTTACAGGACTTGAAATGAGCCAAGTGGCAGTTATTTTGCGCAATGTTTTTTTATGTTGTTTTTTTTTTAATTTAGGCCCTCAGATTGAACAATCGCGGTTGCTTCAGATGTGTTATCGTGTTACGAAAGTTAAATACACGTAAACTACGAATATCAACGGTTGGCAACCATTTGCTCTGACAGAATGATGTCGCGATATGCAGATTGTCGTCAAACCAGGTTCGACACAACAGTATGAATAGTGGGTGGACTTATAACAATATGAAAAGTGGATGGGATGTGTATGTCTGATAGACAAACAAAGGCCCTTGTGCAGGTTTAGAAAGCCTGCTTTGACTCTCAGCCGACCAAGGACTCTCTGTGTTGTTTGTTCCCTTATTCTCCCTCCCTCTCTCTCTCTCTCTCTCTCTCTCATTCTCTCTTTAACAATGTCTGTCTGTCTGTCTGTCTGTCTAGCTATCTGTCTGTCTAGCTGTCAATATATCTGCCTCTCTGTCTTTCTGTCTGTCTGCTTGTCTGTCTGTCTCTCTCTTTCTCACGGTGTCTCTCTCTCTCTCTCTCTCTCTCTCTCTCTCTCTCTCTCTCTCTTTCTCTTTCTCTGTCTTCCCTCTCATTTTCTTTAGTATTGTGTTTACCACGGAGGCAAAACTGCGTTCAGTTTTACTCTACCTTAGTGTGCAGATGTTACACAACTGCGATTATGAACGAATTTGTGTCGTATTCCCCAGAGGGGTCTTCAAACCGAAAGGATAATTAACTTGACAAAGCTGTGGTCCGTGTAGTACACAAAAGGTTAGGTAAGCACTGGCCAATTTCCACTGACCATTTATAAACTGACACTGACAATATAGAAGATAATAATAGCATGGTGACCATCATCACCATTATCACTACCACCACTATGATCAGCATCAGTGTTACCAGCACCGTAACCAATATCACCATTACCACCATCGCTACCGAGACTATCAACACAACCCACGACGACCATAATGACCACCTGCAGCACCAGTGACACCCCAACCACCACCTGCACCATCACCATCATCATCATCATCATCACCACCACCTTTAAGACCACCATCAATATCACCACCACCATCTCCAACAACAACAACAGCAGCCACAACAACAAATACAACAACAACATCAACATCAAGAACAAAAACAACAACAACAGCAACAACAACGACAAAGACAATAACAACAAAACGCTAACAGAAACCACAACGAAAGTGATACACATAACATGCATAGCAAATCTTCCAATTTCCTTTCACTTTAATGGTCCTTTCAAACACATTTAGAACTGTGTCCTACCTTTAAGACATCTGCAGATGACCGACGCGAATATAAAGTAATTATATATAAATAAAAACAAAAAAAAAATTGCTAGCGAGAAAGAGGACATGATTTTGTAAAAATCTTAATGTAACGCTGTTGAATACCCCTATTCATGTCATTCACAGGGTAATGCATGTCATTACCACAGCTGACAAACCAACGCCCAACTGATATCAATAGCGCCACTGTCGCTGTTAAGAAAAATTAAAAAAACAAAACAAAATATCAGCAACCTGACATGAGTTTAATATAATATTCTCTGTAACTGATGTTATGTTCGAGTGCAAGGCCGCTTAGTATGGAAATGGGGTCAGGGCGAAAATGCAGTTCCAGGTTCTAACACCCATTTTCTTCCTACATCTGTAGAGATCGAATAGTCGTACAAAGAACCCAACGATTTTTTTTTCTTTCACAGACTGTGCTGAGATAGTTTCTTTTCCCTTTGCAAACCTTGATAGTGATACGAGTAATCATAATAATGATAATAATAAAAATCTTCTAGTCCACTCCACACCCTTCCTGTCTCCAATTTTCCCACTGAAAGTCCTTTTTCCCATGTGAATGAACTATGTATGACATAATATGAGGGTCATGCTCTATGGCAGTATGCATAATCCCTACATTAATTAACGTCCTGCATTAACCACAGTGATCACAATTAATGTTTTGGGAGTTCCCCCGAAATTTCCGCATTGCATTTACTAACGTAAGGGTGATGCATACGGCCACTGATGTATGCGGTTACCTTTACAACATTTGAAAGTGGTATTTCTCACACGATTACGTTTAGTCTCGTAATTTAGGGTTAACTGTTTAACTTTACAAATTTCAAACGTAAATGTTAGCGGTTAACTTAACAAAATTTCGAAGTGCTCAGTCTCATTCATAATAGGCTCCTTATCTGGTGCAAGAAGTTAACTTTGCATAATTTTAAAGTGTGTAGGCTGTCCTTAAAGGTAAATTCAGCAGAATCAGAAGTCACATGCGATTCATAAATGGTAGCGCTGAAGTTTTCAAGTTTCAAAGTGCTTAATCTTACCGATAGCTCTTTATATTTCTTTCTTTCTTTCTTTCTTTCTTTCTTTCTTTCTTTCTTTCTTTCTTTCTTTATTTATTTATTTATTTATTAATTAATTTATTTATTTATCTATAATATATTTATCTATTTATTTATTTACTGACAACCCCTTACATTCCTTACCACTGGAGCATACAGTGAAATCCCACGAACTTGAACTTCAGGGAACTCGTTGAGTTATTCAAATTCACGAGTATTCGATTTCGTAAAGAAATTCTAAGTAGAAATAAGGACCAGCGCTTTGCAGCGAACAAGACAGGTATTCAAGTACTTCAGAATCGGGATCATGGGGTTCTTTTGAATGCAATTACATGTACAGCGTTCCACGTAATTTTAGCCATCAGCCTAAGTAGTTATGTGAAGTATTAAAGGTAACCACAGGGTAATTTGGACTATACCGTCATGAATATTATCAAGGGAAAATGATTACCATTTCGCTGCGTTTACATCACGAGGGAATACGAAATCCCGAACGTCATTAGAAAGTATCCGAACATCAAGACATACCTGCACTGACTGTGGTGATGGTGGTAGTGGTGGTGATTGATGATGATGATGATAACGAAAGGATGACGATGATGATGATTGTGCGGGGAGGGATGATATATTGACAGTGTGTCTTTTGTTGGTGAGTGGTCATCACGTATACTCTGGATATTTTCTAATAGTGTTCAGTTTATTAAAGGTACACCTGTGTGCTTTCGATCATACAATAATTGCATATCACACAATAATTATGCGCTTATGATTCGCCTGTCCGGGAAGCTCAAACAGAAACAAATTGTTTTCCACATGGCTAAACTAGACCGTCCTACGCCCACGTTATGTTTATCTTGTAGCTCTATTTCCTAATCACAAGACTTGTTTGCTTATAATAGTAAACATTGCCGTCATTCACACTTTCGAGCCACACTTTCAGGCCATGACAAATAAGGCCTAACGCATTCTGGCTGGCTGATTCGGAAAGAAAAATAAAGGGGACGGACTGGCCTTGCAAATTTCAGAGTTGGTGACCTTCACCATGAGGTCATTCCATTGCATATCATTGACGTTGCAATGGAATAAGAAATATAGAGATACTTGTGTGCTTTCGGGCATGTCATAGTCTTGGAAGGTTTGGCCTGGAGGTATCACCTAGTTTCAAGTGTGCCCAGAGAGTAATCGAGCTTCGCAGCCGTTGAGTATGTTGGCGGTGGAATCTAGAACAGTGATCTGTTGTGAAAACAGTCTTAACAATAGGCTTAACAAGTATAGTGAATGTAAACCGGCGTAAAAGCGATCGTTCGTTAATACTATTATATTACAAAGAAGTCGACGGCCTCTTTCATGAATGGTAGAATGTGTGGCACATTATTTATTTGTTATGTATAAAAATACATGTGATATGTATTGTGTCATTGAGCTTGGATGTGCTTTCAGTGTCTTTCAAAATGTTCAGGAAAGGCGAGAAATCTCGAGGAAAGGAATAAGGACACAAATTGTTTAGTTCACCGGAAGTTCTAAAAGTGATTCATATATCAGAATTTGAATCGTATGAGAGAAAATAAACGTTAATACTGGACATGTTGCTCAGGTTACTTCACCAGGCACTATGTTACATGTACTTAACTCATTAAGCTACTGCGAACATTAATTTTAATACAGTTCAACCTTCTCGTCTTTCCACACAGCCTAGAAGACGGCGTAGTGGATACATTTAAAGGGGTGCGTTTCTGTTTCTTTCATATTTATCTTGCTAGTCTCAGCCAGCCAATGAGCGGAGTCGAGACGACTTGTGGGTGGAACTTGCACGTTGCATTAGCGTTGTTTTATAGTAAGACAATATACAAGTTCCAATCCATGGGTTGCCAGACTTGCCTTAGTTCTTTCGGATTTTGGCTCTTTTTAAAAATGACTGACTGGCTCTTTGGCTCTTTCTGGTTTCAACAGACTTTAGGTCAATATTGACTCCTGTACCAAAAGTGCTTGCATTTCTCAACTTTCCAGACGTAGTTTGGCTTTTTTTTTTTTAACATAATACAATTTGGCTCCGCTCGAAAAAAAGTCTGGCAACCTTGATCGGACTCACATACAATGGCGGCATTCATTTGTTGTCTCAAATTTGCCTTTGGCACAAATTAACTGTCTGTTACATGCGATCTCCAAGGAACCCTCCTTATGTCGGAAGAGGATGCGGCAAGAATCAACGGTGATCTGAATGCTAATGAATGAGGCAGACCACTCGCAAGTCACTGCATATATCTTCTGTGGCTTCCGCATTAGTCGCAGCCATCTTGGCTTGCCAATTGATAACAACGTTCGCTCTTCGAGGGACGGCACCTTCATACTCAAAATGACGTCACAGAAGACCTAAGAAACGCAGCCCATATCTTCAGGGAATGCTTTATTTTCTGGCATGATAAAACGTAACTACATGTTACAAAGCCTATGACCTTGTGATAAGGTAACTGACTTTTCCCGAAAAACTTAAGTTTTTATATACTTTCCAAGAGGCTGAACTAAGCCAGCGAACGTTAAATTTTTTAAAAAAATTATTTACTTAGCAGCTCTGGTTTCCTGTCAGAGAGCTTGTTTACCAATAACTATGAAAAATAAATAGGAAACTCTCTTACTCGGAGAGCGAGGCAACAGAAATCTTCAGAAGAAGATACCCCTGTCTAACAAGTGTTTCGGTCCTTTAACTTCCTGACACTCTACAGGGGCTGGGCCACACCGGAGTCATGACCCCCGAGTGTCCTTCTGTTGATTTTTCCCCCTCCTCGGGAGAGATTTGAACCCTCAACCTCCAGTTTCTTAATTCCTTGCTTCAGATAATCTCTGCCAGATCTGGCCTTATCAGTAGTTCACTTTTTCAAGCTTCACTCTCAGGCCACGGCAAATGCAGGATTGTCTGTGTCCTAGCTGGCTGTTTCGGAAAGGTGAATTGCGCTTTGACCAAATACAGGATTCTGAGATAGAGAAGACTGCTGATCGTATATTATTAATACATTCACTCATGAGAAATTTAGAGATCCCGATGTTTCATTTTTGTTTAGTTTTTTTAATCAGTCTAGTGTGACAACAATATAACAAATGAAAGCTGAGGTGTTGCTTAAGAGCCAGAGGAATTTTTAGAGGTTTTCAGAAATAGAAAAGCGAAAACAAATTGGTACATAATGTACAATTGGGACGTATATAATGCCTCAAACGATATGGGCAATAAATTTCAAATCGGACTGATCTAAACATTTATCAGAAGAAATGGGAACGAAAAGGCTTTGCTCATGACTACATCCGTGTTTTTAGAATATTCTTGACACTACCTGTACATCTAGAAAGGACAGACTGTCGGTCAGAGATTGTTCCGTAAAATACACGTAGGTCGTTGACAGGCCAGCAGAATCACATCTTTTGTGTGATGAACAAACTAGTGCAAATTCCGTCTTTGAGGCTCGATTCATCCAAAAGACACACTGTACTTTGGTCACCAATGTAGGGCTTGTGTGCATAGTGTTCATAACATTCACAGTAGTTGTAGAAAGACTATTATTATGACATTCTTCCGCGCTAATAATAAAAAGTTTGCCGATTCATGTTACAGCAGAAGAAGTCACGAAATGTGGGTCTTAAATTCTTTGGAAAATGTGTTTTTAATACTCTGAAGTGAATAGCTTCGAGTCGAACAATGAAATAGAAAGACCCTTTAAAACGAGGAGCAAGTAATATGTGTGTAAATGATTGTGTGTATGTGATTAGGGGAAAGGGGAGGGGAGGTGGGTGTAGGGGAAATTGAACTGTCATGCGCTAAGTTTAGGCTGTTGACTTTGATGGACTGGAATAAGATTTTTATGAATGTCACAGCACTAAAATTTGTTAAAAAGCGTGCAGATCATGAAACTAAATCAGAAGTTTTTTTGTTTTTTTTAGGAATGGAAGGGGCTAAGATGTAAATAACTGAAGATGAACGTCACTATATATTTCAAAATGAGGTTAAATTGTGTTTCTCTTTACCGGCACTGAAATATGAGAGGCATTTTGTGTGAGGCTGACCAACTAGGCATTTAAATGGTATCAGTTCTGTGGGATTAGGCTACATGGAGAATGCCATAGAGATTTTAAAAAAGACAAAGAGAGGAGAACCGCAAAACGTGGGATCAAACGTGGGATTCAATAATGACGACCTATTTCATCTCTGAATACTGATACTTTCCATTTCGATGTCAGTATCAAAACTCATGCACTGGAGTTTCGATACCGTTTCCATGCGTTCGGTGTAAACGACAACAATTTTTGAAATGTATCAAAAATATCTAAAGGGATCCAAATGACCTCGACTGAGGATCAAAATTGGATTAGAGGCGACACTTTCGAAACTTAGAACAGGGAGCCTAAATATCACGATATCGAGAAATTAAGATATCGATTCACCACTAGTTCAATGCTATGTGGCCAATCAAAAGACCAAGCTAAGATTCAAATACTTTTTCTTGACATGATTCTTAAAGGCTGCCGGGAAATCTTAAAGGCTGCCGGTGTGACATGCTAGATTGTCCCCCATGCTAGGGTGTCCGGGGGGACACTCTGGCATATGCTAAACTGTCCCCCTCCATGCTATACTGTCCCCCCTATTAACTATACAGAATAAAAGGCAAAATAGGAACTAAATGAGACTGTGTCCCCCTATTTTTTTACACAACTACTCTCTGCCACTATATTTCCACCTTCCATCCTTTATACAGTACCCTTCTACTCCCATTCACGAATGTAAAACGCTCGCGAAAAAAATAGCGGTAATCATTATCCGTGATACACGTCCATAGAGATACGATGATTATAACTTTGATTACAACCCTCAGAAATCATACATCATGGTGAGATGTTCGTGTATCATCACTGGGTTGTATTGTTTTCACTGATTTTTAAAAAATACTTTTTATTAGGAAGGGGGGGGNTTCGCAGATTTTAACATTCAGCAATTTTAAATGGTATTTAATGTATAGATCTTTATCTCTCGTCATATTAGGCTTGATTTTTATTGCATGAAATTGAATACAAATCCTCGCGTCTGTTTACTTAAGACAGAGTCTACAGATGACTTTATTGTCTTTTGAATTCGATATGAAAATAAAGCATCACTTTACCTGTACGATAAATGCAAACAAAAATTATGAATGCTCCATTCTGCAGAAGGTTTGCATTTAGTGTGATTTCCAGGTGGGACGATATTGCAGTTTTATTGAGAAATTATAAAAATTACAGGACAAATAGATACGGCATGTATAGAAAGTTTATCATTAAGTAGCACACATTTGCAACAGTTGAAATATACGGAGTAAAATTGATAACTCTAAAAGAATTTAATTCAGAATTTTTGATATATTGTATACATCGATCTTGACACGGAATTTGTAACGCTGCAGACAGTTCACTTCAAACAAAATGAAAGTTGTGCTTGTATCAGTAAAAGGAGGAAGCCGCAAGAAAGGCGGAGGGTGAGGAGCAGGAAGAATGGAATAACGTAACCTAAAACAATGTAGATCTAATACAGAAATTAGAATAATAATCACATGCGTTGAATGCCGCGTGATGATTTTGGAAGGAGCATGTTGTAAGAGGTCACCACCCAAATTATAGAAAGTTTATCATCATTTAAAAAAGAATCTGTAGTTAAACTAAAATTATCATCATGCTATTTTTCCTCTAGAAGATTTCTGAAATGGAAATCAAATGAGCATCGATATTTCTCTCTTAACCGAAAGGAATTATGACTTTCAAAAGCCATCATACGTTTAATCATGGAAACCCTGTCCAGACAATTCACACCCTATAGACCAACATGAATAGCTTTATAGTGTTCAGCACAAACAATACTATTATCGTAAACTCTTCAGATCTGGAAAACAAGAGATCATCCTGTCCTTGGTTAGGTTCTTGGATTTCTCATAATTNAAAGACCAAGCTAAGATTCAAATATTTTTTCTTGACATGATTCTTAAAGGATGACAGGCTGCCGGGAAAGAATAAGTGCACTGAGGTCATCAATTCATTGTAGTTTACCGGTAGATCCCATAAGAAAATTGAAATATGGTAATATTGTCCTCTGAATAGCGACTCAGAGTAGACACGCTCGTTCACCAAATATGGGATCCCAATGTAATGAAAGGAAGAGCAAACACTCGTACTGCTGTGAACTATGATAGCAAGTGGGAAAAGGAATATAGGTCTAAGGAGCGTACTGTGGAAAGACTAAAGTATAGGGAGAAGGAAGGTAAGATCGTGAAGCTATGGATTGGGGG
>JAWQUT010000625.1:279727-293456 GCA_033807755.1 Ellobium chinense
CCCCGCACCCCCACCCCCAAGAACAATATGAGCGGGTCCGCCTTTACAAATAGCGGAAGAAATGCAGAGAGTGCATAGGAAGTGGTACAGGGTGGAAGCTGTTACTTACCCTCGAACAGAGAAAGTAAACCTACAGTGCTGTAAGCTGACTCTATTGTCTGTGAAAGGATTTGAAAGCAGACCTTTTCACTACATTGTCAACACTGTATCGCTGTGCATTATGATATCGCAGCCTTTAAGAAAGACTGGCGTTTCTGAACGGGTGGTGGGACAGATTTAAATGCTGAGTTGAGAAAGGCCTCAATGGAAGGCTATAACTACTGTCGACTCATATCAGCTTCACGGGAGAATGGAAAAGATTTAACAAGGATTAAGTTTAAGCATACGCAATAGTTAAACTGGAACTTCTATTTCATGTTTTAAAGTGTCGCACCGCGCCCTTGTGGAGCACCCTACTTTACAACCAATCGATACACAGCGCGCCTGTGACGTGCGGACCGCACTGCTTCTATGAAAGGATCGTTTGGTTTCGTGATATTATATGTACACATTGTTTGTTCGTATCTGTAGCCATCAGATTGGCCACATTTTGTTTGATAACTATTTTTATGCCATTTTTCAGATGAAATTCTGGCGGCAAATTAATTTGTTGGTAGGCCTAATTACAAAAAATTCCTAGAAAGCATCAGTTTTTTATTTCAAAGCAGTTCCAAAATCATGACGTCATGCAAAAGGGTTACAAGAAAGTAGTTAACGATGAGACATTTCAACAGGATTCCAACAAAACCTGCTTTACAACCAATCGATACACAGCGCGCCTGTGACGTGCGGTTTGTTGCTATAATAATATCACTGATCAAGGTTTATACTAATACTAAACAATATAGTGAAGTGGGGAATGATGGTACCCAAACAGATGCTCACACACAATAAGATAAAGGGAAAAGTGCTCAAATGTGTGAGTAACTAAGTGTGTCTGCTCACTCACCACTTTTGTAACCAGCTTTATTGTGCTAGAGAGTAAGTGGTTTACACATGCATCCCATACATAAATAAGGGGGGGGGGCAGTCACGGGCCTGAGGACGCCCTAGTCCAAGGACTAGAAAGCGTGTATTAAAAATGTGTAGCTGTTAACAATGGGAAAGCTAAAACCTTGCAGCAGGTTGGGAGGAACGAAGGTGGGAGAGGACTAGCTTTATTGTGCTATACACTTAGTGGTTTATACAAAATAATATATATATCCCACACAATAACATTTCAAGAAGGAAGAGGCTGTCACGGGCCTGACAGCGCCCTAGCCCAAATACTGAACTACTGGGCAGCATGTACTCAAAGCGGTTGATAATGGGAGAGAACTCTTGAACTAAATTCTTGTAACAGATTGTTTTGTTGTTTTTGTTGTTGTTGTTTTTTTTTTTGGGGGGAGGGGCCAGAACGAGGTTGTTGCAGCTTTTCCTACATCAATCCGTATTCAACATCAAAGCCATAATTTACAATTCACGACTCTGCTTCATAGCAAATCGATTAATCATACTCTTCAATCATTTGCAACATTTTTTTATTTATCGGGAGAAATAAAATAATACAGTATATTCAACGTCTCTCCTAAATGCAGTTCTTTTTTTTCCGCGCTTATGTGAAATTGTGATTTAAAATAGTCGATGGAAGAATATTACATGCTTACTCCATTAATACGAGACAGACAACCATAAGATATGAGATTTAGTAACCTCATCAAAGTATATGAATTCTATTTATATCTCAAATATACGCTGTACATTTTTTGACATTGTATGTTGAGGTAACCGTGCATCAGAAGTGCTTGATACTCAGTCAGCATATGATAATGAAGGACGTTTTAGTACTTAAGTAAAGGGTCAAAAGATCAGTTTTGGCAGGAAGTGGAGATATCCACTTGTTGCTCTCAACTCTCGATAGTATGTGTGCTAGAATGCCATGTGTATTTTTGTTTTTCTTTCAAACTGCAAATGTTTATCGCAGTGCCTATGAATGAAGTCCTGGTGAATGCAAGCATTTCTCTCTTTCTTTCCTTTATGTACAATGAAATCGGATACAGTTTACATGTGAATGTTGTTACACTGATCTCAGTTGCAAAAGCAGAATTGCCAAACTCTCTGACAGGGCAGAAAGCTCAGCATGCATGCCTTTCTTTTGAAAGACCTCAAACGAATAAGACACCAAGAAGGAGTGCTTAGATGTTAGAAGTTTGGTTCTTTCTTAATCTTAATATATGATTTTAGCAAAATTTTACTCCAGGAGACGGCAGCGTTGTTGACTGCACGTTCGTGTAGTCCTCAGAACGTATATTGGGGATGTCAGCTTCAGTGAAGAAATCTACGCAGAAATCTCAGCCACCAAACCGTAGTATAATTATCATTGATATAAAGAACACGCCCCAGGCAATATATTCAGTTCTTAGTAACAGTTGTACTTCATATCCAGCGACTTATTGTTTCAGTTAAAATAAAAAAAAGTACATGTACAAACTAATGGAAGTGTTCGTTATTTCCCTCAATTTGTTTAAAGAGTGTTCTTGTAACAATGCTCCACTATATACACTAAATCTCATTTAACGAGTCACCTAGACACACTTACAAAATAGTTCGTTCGGTCGATTGTTTTATCGGGTATTGCTCCCCACTAACAGAGAACTTTATTATTCAAACTCTTTGTAGCAGAGGTGGGCATTCGTATAATTATGGTTTTTCCTGGTGTTTCAATCATATTGCACATTGTGAACTAGAATTAGATTTTAATTGTAACAAACATGCAGTATGATCGTCCATATCACAAACCCATAGTCGACAAGCCGCCTGCAGACACGTATTTTTTTAAGAGACTACCATACCAGAATGTGCAGATGTTGTTTCCACACATGACATCCAACGGCACAGCTTCATGGTACTTCGGAACTGACCAACATCTCACCACTACAGCTTCTACTACTACTGAGGTCCTACGGTAAGGAAATGAACTTATTCAGATTTGCTGGACCCATGTGCAGTGACTTCGTATCTTGTCAGCCACACATACAACACATGTAACTTGTAAGTCTGTTGTATAACTTAGACACAGCCAACATTTCCTGCATGAATACATCATTGCAGAGCGGCTGTCTTCCATTTAAAGCGCATGATCTGAATATAACAGGTCCACAAAAGTCCGATCAGAGATGACATCTTGGAGATCAATGAGAGTATCTCTGGGCTGCGCATCTTAGGTGACGTCATTTTCACATTAAGGGACTGTCCACGGAAGTTGTTTTAGAAAAGCAAGCCAAGATGGCTGGAATACCTGAGGTTCACAAAGAGATTTGAGTCCACACCCCACCCCATCTCCCCACACCCTTCAAAAAGAAAGTATTCAACCCTAACATAAATTACAGGACATAAGACAGACAACATAAATATTTTCATGTATATGAATCATTACTTTATTTTCAAAATCCATTTTTCCTTCAAAGAAATAATGAAAACACATGTGACAAAATCATCATCAAGATAAGGCAATTATAAATGCATAAAACAGTCTTCATCTTGCCTTATACATGTAAATACCCAAAGCAATCCTATCCACTTCAGTATAAATGAGACCAAAATACATGTACTTCTGTGACACACTATTTTCTACCAAAGCTTTTTCACACAGCTGCAAAATGAAGAATGATCAATGTGGGAAAATTTTGGATTTTATAACCTTTGGTACAAATCACAATCAATGTTTCATCAAATGTAAATTATAGCATTTGTTCTATAAAGCTGAATTTGAGCTGATTTACTATATGCCTAGTGCAATGTCCGAATTTTGCATCAAGCAATGTCAGTGATAAAATCCACAAAACTTTAATCTTTGACTGTAGCTCGGTGCATGTACAATATAGATATTGGTAAAGCTACAACATCCTAAACATACATGTACATACTAAACTTATATGATGGATATTTCTTGATTTGCATTTTACCATTCAATACATGAAAATAATGAAAATAAAAAAAAAAAAGACTTTTTTTTCTTCTACAGGTGACTTCCTTCACAATGCCATACAATATTATAAATTTCATTCAAAATACATAAACACAGACAGTACACATCAAATGTGAATTTCACAACTAGTTCATGACATGCCATACAATCGTAACACCAGGAAATGCAGGCTGCACATGCCTACCTCTTCCAAAATACTGTATACTGTGAGACATCAGATTTTGAAATTTAAAGTTCCAGGCACCGTTTGGAAGGCCAAATCACTCATTTTGTACAATCTAGTTAATTCACTATATATAAAATCTCAAAATCTCTTTTTTGGGGCCCAGCCAGACAGTGTCAGGGTGCAGAAATATGTAAAATGACTGGGATCTAAATAAAGTATCCAATTTTAAATTTTCAGGTACAATTTGAGCCTTCTAGATAAAATAACAAGTGTGTAGGTCTNCAACTTATTGTTTCAGTTAAAATAAAACATGTACAAACTAATGTAAGTGTTCGTTATTTCCCTCAATTCGTTTTAAGTGTTCTTGTAACAATGCTCCACTGTATACATTAATTGATTAAATCTCATTTAACGAGCCACCTAGATACACTAACAAAACAGTTCGTTCTGTCGACTGTTGTATCGGGTATTGCTCCCCACTAACAGAGAACTTTATTATTCAAACTCTTTGTAGCCAAGGTGGGCATTCGTATAATTATGGCTTTTCCTGGTGTTACGATCATATTGCACATTGTGAACTAGAATTAGATTTCAATTTCACGTCTAGTTTGTAACAAACATCCATACCATATAGTCGACAAGCTGCCTGCAGACACTTTTTGTAAGAGACTACCATATCAGAATTTGACTATTAACTGTCACAGCAGATATTGTTTCCGGTCCACACATGACATCCAACGGCAGAGCTTCATGGTACTTCGGAACTGACCAACATCTCACCACTACAGCTTCTTCTACTACTACTGAGGTCCTACGGTAAGGAAATGAACTTATTCAGATTTGCCGGACCCATGTTCAGTGACTTCGTATCTTGTCAGCGACACATACAACACATGTAAGTCTGTTGTATAACTTAGACACAGCCAACAGAGTAAAATCTCTCTACCTTTCCTGCATGAATACATCATAGCAGAGTGGCTGTCTTCCATTTAAAGCGCATCTGAATATAACAGGTCCACAAAAGTCCGATCAGGGATGACATCTTAAGAGATCAATGAGAGTATGTATCTGTGGGCTGCTTTTCTTAGGTGACGTCATTGTCCCATGTGTCCACAGAAGTTGTTTTAGAAAAGCAAGCCAAAATGGCTGGTATACCTGAAGTTCACAAAGAGGAGTCCACACCCCGCACCCCACCCCACCTCCCCACACCCTTCAAAAACAAAAGTATTCATATACAACAGACTGAACCCTAACATAAATTACAGAACATAAGACAGACAACATAAATTTGTTCATGTATAATATGAATCATTACTTTATTTTCAAAATCCATTTCTCCTTCAAAATAATGAAGAAAACACATGAACAAAATGTGACAAAATCATCATCAAGATAAGGCAATTATAAAAGCATAAAACACTTGATGTAAACACCCAAAGCAATCCTATCCACTTCGGCATAAATGAGACCAAAATACATGTGCTTCTGTGACGCACTATTTTCTACCAAAGCTTTTTCACACAGCTGCAAAATGAAGAATGATCAATGTGGAAAAATTTTGGATTATATAACCTTTGGTACAAATCACAATCAATGTTTCATCAAATGTAAATTATAGCATTTGTTTTATAAAGCTGAATTTGAGCTGATTTACTATATGCCTAGTGCAATGTCCGAATTTTGCATCAAGCAATGTCAGTGATAAAATCCACAAAACTTTAATCTTTGACTGTAGCTCGGTGCATGTACAATATAGATATTGGTAAAGCTACAACATCCTAAACATACATGTACATACTAAACTTATATGATGGATATTTCTTGATTTGCATTTTACCATTCAATACATGAAAATAATGAAAATAAAAAAAAAAAAGACTTTTTTTTCTTCTACAGGTGACTTCCTTCACAATGCCATACAATATTATAAATTTCATTCAAAATACATAAACACAGACAGTACACATGAAATATGAAATTCACAACTAGTTCATGACATGCCATACAATCGTAAAACCAGGAAATGCAGGCTGCACATGCCTACCTCTTCCAAAATATACTGTGAGACATCAGATTTTGAAATTTAAAGTTTCAGGCACCGTTTGGAAGGCCAAATCACTCATTTTGTACAATCTAGTTAATTCACTATATATAAAATCTCAAAATCTCTTTTTTGGGGCCCAGCCAGACAGTGTCAGGGTGCAGAAATATGTAAAATGACTGGGATCTAAATAAAGTACCAATTTTAAATTTTCAGGTACAATTTGAGCCTTCTAGATAAAATAATAAGTGTGTAGGTCTATGTATTAGCACATGGTCAAAACCAACCTAATGAAAAACTGGGGAACACATCAGAATTTGAGGTGACCTTCTTTGAAAGAGAGCTGTGAAAAATTTTGGGTGTGGAATACCCTTTTTCTTCCCCTTAAACGATCGAGAAGAAGAAGTACTTTAACCCCCATTGGAGAAATTTTCCAAAATCACAGTGGTATCTGTTGAATAACACAAAATGTTAATAAGGCCGAAAAAAGAAAAAATAAGAGGTTCCAAAAACATAAGATTCTCTTCTGTCAAGGGAAGTAACTTACATAGCACTGGAAATACAAGATTGTTACACATTTTGCCTCCCTTAGATATGGAACAGACCCCTGTCTTCACAGGCTTTGAAAGATCGGAAGTCATCTATCAAAAGAGCTTATCTTTGCCAAAACTGTTATTGAATAAAAACTGAGGAGTTTTGCTTGAATTTAGCTCTTTATCTCAATAAAATTCATGGCTATTTTATGTTACCTCATCAATGGCATTTCCAGTTTCCCAGCAATATTTTGCTGTGAGATCAAAATTGACATGAAGGCCAAAAATTTAAGGTGCGAAAGAAAAACTGTTCTGGAATGAAAATCAACACAAGCCCTCTGGCAGAGGACATCAGAGATCTTCAATGCAACCTTAATCATGTATGTACACACAAGCCTTTGTTCAACATACATAGCGACATACAACTTACATAGGTCAGATGAAATGAATAAAGTCTTTGTTTAGTATACATAGTGACATACAATTCTGACACTGGAAGGAGCTTAGGAATGTGATTCAGCTTTCAAAGGTTGCCTCAAAATGTATCAGGGTGAAAAGACATGACATGAGATGATTTTTAATCATGTGAAATCTTATCACTGTGCTTCAAAGATGTCATAAGTTGTTTACAAAACTGAAAGAACACCGAGAAAAATATTTTACGATAAATCAAAAAATGGGTCGGCATGTATTTTTGCACCTGCAACTTTGGCGGGCAAATACGAGAACGCATCATTTTTTTTTTTTCAAACTTATCAACAGGAGCCCTGATCTCAAAAACATAGTGTCTTTATTAAAAAATGGTTTGTGTCTGACTTCATCCACAATTCAGGGCACAATGATATTACCTTGGTTAGTATGTTTCATTTTTTTGAATCACACTTCTCCCCCACTTGAAAACATGATGCATACATATCCAAACATATATAACATGGGAACTGTCATCAAACATTGTTCAAAAATATCTCTCTTTCTCTTGATTATTATGGCAGAAATATTGACATTTCTCTTATCAATAGCACCACTAAACTTCTGGAAAAAGAGACATTTGTTTTGCATGCATAAAACATGACGTCATCAAAGTTCAGAATTGCAGAAAGTGATCCAAGGACAAAAATAATCTGTATTCTAGGGTGAGGTCAGCCAAAGGTTTTGCTATGGCACATCACCAGAAATACTCCAATAAAAACATATGTAGGTTAACATCAATAATAATGGAAGGAGGAGCAAAAAGCATTGGGGACGCATCAGCAATTCTACACACCGGGGCTGGTAATCAAGAAATATCTGACTTTACTAGGAAAAAACAAAAATCACATTGTCTCCATAACATTTTACACAATGTGAAAAGCCTTATGTTGTTTCTTCACATTCACAAGTGAGAACTAAAAAAAATGATTCATTAAAAAACTTTGGTGTGTGTTAAATGCAAAATTTAAATTCCTTAACAAATCCTCTATTAACAAACCCTCACTTCGCTGCTTCCACAACATTTACAGTGGAGCACACTGAATACAGATGAGGTAAATATGGATACTGAGTACAGAATTTTTTATCCTGAGTTTTGTTCTCTGAGGGTAAGGGGATGGTTCATACATATTTCTGTGTATAAGTAAACTTTTGGTTGGTCCCAAGGTGTTTGCATTATTGAAGCTCCACTGTACATGTATTTATGAATGACATAAATATAACAAAACATACTCGCTACATTAAGTCTGATGGATAGTGTAGTTCTTTTAGCTCTCTTTTATTCCTTAAAGCTCTGCATGCTTCACAACAACAGCAGTTGCTGCAAAAGCTTAAATGAGGATGCAGAGTACTCTGTATCCGTTAAGTGTAAAGCTGAATTGAAACAAAAATGCATTTGCTGACACCAAAAAAAATGGAAATTGCAAGAAGCAAACAACTTCTATGCTACCCACATCATTAAGCCAATGATGAAAATTAAAATATACAGCTCAACTTTGATACTGGGCACTTATTTAATAAGTGTACCTTGTTATTAAATATGAATTTCATATGTATGGATTCATTATTATTCTATCACTGCTCAGGGGATCTTGATATTATGTACGTACATCTCACTAATAAGTATATTTTTTCAATACACCCTGCAAGGTATGGTTTATATCAAGGTTCTACTCTTTCACATTTGCGTAATTTTAACTCTCCTAGCATGAGGCCTGCTGGCTGCGTGACCAAAGTTACAAATAATGACAATTGCATGTAATGTCTGCTGGCTGATCAGCTGACATCAGGCTGCAAAATGCAACCTTACACCCAGGGTTTGGTAAAGTGATGCGAATTTATGTTACTGCCGCATTCAAGTGTAACAAGCAGACAGCAGAATTATTTCTATCACAGTACCTCGAGGATTAAATATTGTCAGATTATATACAGTCATTTGATATATGTTTATTAAAGCTTAAATGTAATCAAACATGACTTCAAAATAAATTATGCGGCAATTACGCTCTTTCGTAACTGATACGACTGTTGATTCAGCTTTAGCATAAGACTACAGGCAGGAATACACTATCAGTATGGGAAGGGAAGACTTGGATGACATGACAGATGAGCAACATTTGGCTGTAACTTGATGCAGGACCCCAGGGTTTATCCACTCAAAAAAAAAAAAAATAGTCATTGCCAAAGAACCAGTTTTGTTTTTGAGAATAGATACTTCTACAAGTGAAACAGAAATGTTACTAAATCTGGCAGACTATGACATAATTATATGTGAAATAGTTTTAATACATTGCAGAAGGATTACTGCTGGGCTGAAAATAAATCTCATTAGGTTATAAAGCTTAAAAGTTGTGAGATAATAAAATAAAACTATGCCACAGTCATTATATGTATAACTGGTTCTTATACAATGAAATTCTGCTTTCTTTTGAATCAAAACACATCATCAAAGGGTGGATTCATAATATCAGTGAATATATAAAATCGATAAAAGTTCACTATGAACTAATTAAGACAAAATCTGTGAATATTTATGTTTTATATTGAAATGCAACACTGAAAGACTTATACTAATTTATCTTGACAAACATGCTGCTCACACTAACACATAACCATCAAGGAAAGAAACCATGAAAATATGTCAAAAACTTTGAGTGTGTATTTTCCATTCTGCTTGCATCTGTGAAAGCTGATTTCAGATTTTCCAATACTTCTTCCAAATGCATGCATGATTTTTTGACTCATCAAAACTTCCCATGTCTCCATATCATGATTTCAAAAGATTTGTTTTCCAAAATCAGTTTGAGTCCCAAAACCTATTCTACATGAAAATCCCTGCTCAAACTATGTTATATTACTCAGCTTCATATTCTTGCCTAAGTCCTCTACCCTCCATAGTTATATCAATCATGAAAATAAGAAGCTAAATTCAGTGCCTAGGAAATATAAACTTCCGATGTTAACCAATTTTATAACTTGGCGTGGAGGGTGGTAGGCGAGCAAGGGAAGTCAAACCATACACAAATGTACAAATTACCCATTTCAATACTGCTGATTTGTTCAAACCTCTGTCACTGTAAAATATATAAAAGAAATTCAAATCAGTGTGAAGACACAACATTGCATCACCCCTTGAGAGCATAATTGTCTTAATACGCCTCAATCTGAGCAAAACCGAATTATCACAGGTTTTGAGGCCTCAGCATTTCTTAACAACTTTTCACAATTGTTTTACCCCTATATGGACAAAACAACCTGCATTTGTTACGTTAAACAGTTTGTCTCATATATCACAATTAATGGGATGTCATAATTTGTCACTCCACTTTTCTCACAAACATGAGACACATGAGACAAAGGCGCTCTCATTTACACAATCTTGTAATCGGGCTTATAAGGCAGCAGTCGGAGAGTCAGCGATGAAAAGCCAAATAAGGATGTAGAAAATGCCCATTTCAGTGTGGCAGATATTGTCATGCCTCTGTCACTGGAGAGGAATAAGTGAGAGCTGTTAAAAACATGGGTGGTGGAGTACAACCATTTGACTGCAAGCTCTTGTTTCGATAAGAACAGAGACAGGAAAAACATTTCTGAATGCTTTTTCTAACAAGTGCAAGACACAGCATGTGGCTCTAAACTAGTCTTTCTAAGTACAGTGAAGCACGCTTAATGTGTATACGCTTAATATGTAAACATGGGTACTGAGTAAAGTATTTCTGGTCCTGATTCTGGTTCTCTATGGGTACATGTATGGTAAATATATATTTCTGTTAATAAGCACACTTTTGGTCAGTCCCAAGGTGTACTCAAATATCTGTGCTTCACTGTACCTACATATTATCAGTGTGACAGAGAGACAACAGAGAAAATATAACCAGAATTCTGAAATCAGTTTTATCCCTGCGATGGGGCATTATCAGGATACTATGAGTATTTTTACTTTTCGACAGACTGTGTTACATGAACCACAGATAAATAAGTAATTGAAAAGATCATCATGCATCCTTTGTAAGATAAATCTGAAGTGTGGTGAGATCCATTCAGTGTGCAGACACCAATGCAAGAAAATGTGTCAGTAAGGGGAGAGATTGCCCTTTCCCAGAGTCTGTAATACGGGGAACATGGTGAAAATGAAAGAAAATATAAAGGCCAAAAATTTGATGAAAAAAAAAAATGAATTTTGTATGCAAGCTCTTTCTGAGACTCATGCTGGGGTTGGGGAAAATTTCTGAAAGACGCCAACATTCTCTAGTTTCTGAAAATTCTTTAAAGAATGACATCTTAGAGTAGAGAGAAGACAGTTTATTAGTTCAAAGATTCTATTGTGAACAGGAGCTCAGAGTTTTTAAATATTCACGTAGGTGCACAAGACTAATAATGATCTATTTCTATATCTATAATGATCTAATATGCATGTACCTCGTTACCCTCACTGGCAATATCCCCGAACTCTCTACCCGAATAATTGTATGCGGCAAAAGGCAGCACTAAGCAGAAGGACTTGGAATATTACCATCAGGATTTAAAAAAAATAACATAGCAAAAAGGTTAACTCAACACAGGATATAGGAACCCAAAGTACAATTTCACCATTATGAGACCTGGATGACGCATCTGAACAAACTGAATCAGTCTTTCCTTGAAAAAACCATTGCAAGCTGATTCAAATAATGCACAGTTTTGTATAATTACACTACTGGCTTATCTGGGATCAGTCCATGAGCTTGAGGGTGTGATATGAATGGGTTTGAATTGCAAATTTCAAACGATGAGGGGAAGATAAATTAGTGAAAGTGAGGGAAGACATAACAGATTTCCTGAGGGTTTGTTTTCTTCTGAATTTCACTTACTGGCATACTTTCCCTGCATATGCTGCTTCAAGACTGTGAAGGATAACAGTAAAATAGCATCTGCAAAAGAAAGAGAAAAAAGAAAAACAATGTTAATGGTTGTCTCTTCTTATGTCGTGGTCTCGTACGTTGGAAATGAGTTTTACTAAGCACTTATAAGGATGGAGTGGTAGCCAAGAGATAAAAATATTCAAAGGGAGCAAACAATGTGCTCGTGAACACTCTTGCTACCCTCAGATGAAATCTAGTAAACAGATTGAACCTGGATGATGAAATATAAGTGGAAACACCCAGATGATTATTTCTTCCATCTCATGTGCTTCACCACCCTCTCCTGTGTCTCCAAGTAGACTAAACTTAAATTTAAATAGGAAACATTCTTCACAGGATTTTAAGTGGCACTAGGCTCCAGGCTATGCATCCTCTGAGTACAGAACTCTGAGATAGTGCAGCTCAATTATATAGTCATTTGTAAGAAGCCCACTTATCTAGCAAGCTTTGATTTGCACTGGATATGTTTAATCAATCTTTCTCATTAATTATTACTTAGGCCAATGTCACATGGCAGGATAGCTGAGTAGCTATATTTAACTTCTAAGCCTAGACTAAGCTTTGATATGTCAGGGATGTTACCTGCTTTTCATAAACTTCTCTAAACTTTCTGCATTTCCTCAAAAGAATTTCGTCTAGTAAATGATGTCACTGTAAGCAACGCTTGACATAACACAAGGACAATTCTTAAGAGATGAACTCTTATGTGCATGAATACATATTACATAATTAGATCTTGTTAGTTTTTTTTCTATAACACAGTTCATAGAAAATAAAACAAGAGAAAGAAAAGTGGATGTTCAGACTATGCATCCTGCGTGTACAGAACTCTGAGATAGTGCAGCTCAATTGTAGAGTCATTTGCATAAGAAGCCTACGAATCTAGCAAGCTTTGATTGCACTCCATATGTTTAATCATCTCCTCTAATTAATTAGAATACTTTTTCAGATTTTGAGTTTTCTACTCAAACTGTTTCTCGGACTGATGTCAAACAATAATATCTAATACTAATAGACACCAACATTCTCTGATTTCAGAGACTTCTCTGAAGAATGGCATCCCCATATACCCAATGTTTACTCTAAACGCTCCAAGAGGCAAAGGCCTAGTGTGTCCACAATGGTCAGATCTTGTTTTTGGATCAACCACACTTTGCACAGTTCCATTTGGGTTTTTTTTTATTTTACATTTCTCAGTCATGCTAGTAGCTATAATAAATATTTCCACAGATATAAATTCAGGATGCTTGGCTGGACAAACTGATATTATATAATAAATAAAACGCTCATCAATGCTAGCTTGAAAAAAAAATGAAAGGCATGTGAATTGTATCAAGAAACCTTATCTTACAAATTATCATATAATGAATTCATGTCTTTCGTTCAAAGTGATGAGAAATCTAGAGACTAATTAAATGGCTACATATTTCACTTACATGAGGACACAAATATTATGATGATTTTTTCCCATGTACTTTCCAAATGAACCAAGTGGCCCCAGGAAAGTTGGAATGCTGTCTGGTGCAAATGTTGTTGCCTGGAAATATGGAAATAAACAGCTAAGCATCAACATTATGAACATATGCATGTCAAAAATAATTTTCCGTTTTCAAG
>JAWQUT010000625.1:293931-342175 GCA_033807755.1 Ellobium chinense
TTTTCTCAATTTTCCACCCAACATTCAACTTCATTTCAAAAACGTGACCAAAATCAAGAAAAATGGATGCATTTTATCGAAACCTATGTTATGGGGAATATATATGTCAAATCTGAAGTCAATCGGTTTAGAAATAAGAAAACCTTAGGGAAAAGAATGGAAAAAAAGAACATTTTGAGAAAATCGCAACTGAAGTTTTGATAGCGCGTTTATACAAGGCTAAGATGACCATCTAGAGGTGCCCTTTCAGGGCATAAAACGGATGTTTCTGGCCTCAAAGGTTATTTTTCTCATAGCAGAAGAGGTCAAAGTGTCTAAAAATACCAAAGGCCCAATTTCGATATTTTATCTATTTCTATATCTATAATGATCCAATACGCATGTACCTCGTTACCCTCACTGGCAATATCCTCGAACTCTCTACCCAAATAATTGTATAAGGCAAAAGGCAGCACAAAGCAGGAGGACTTGGAATATTACCATCAGGATTTTAAAAAATAACATAGCAAAAAGGTTAACTCAACACAGGGTATAGGAACCCAAAGTACAATTTCACCTTTATCAGGCCTGGATGATGCATTTGAACAAACTGAATCAGTCTTTCCTTGGAAAAAAAATGCAAGTTGATTCAAATAATCCGCAGTTTGTATAATCACACTTGTTAGAGGGATTCAAGATGTAATTATTTCCCTTTAATTACATAAGCAATTCTCTAACAACACTATTGGCTTATCTGGGATCAGTCCATGAGCTTGAGCTTGTGACATAAATGGGTTTGAATTGCAAATTTCAAACGATGAGGGGAAGATAAATTATTGAAAATGAGGGAAAACATAATAGATTTCCAGAGGGTTTGTTTTCATGTTGAATTTCACTTACTGGCATACTTTCCCTGCATATGCTGCTTCAAGACTGTGAAGGATCACAGTAAAATAGCATCTGCAAAAGAAGAAAGAGAAAAAAGAAAAACAATGTTTAATGGTTGTCTCTTCTTATGCCGTGGTCTCGTACGTAGAAAATGAGTTTTACTAAACACTTATAAGGATGGAGTGGTAGTCAAGAGATAGAAATATTCAAAGGGAGCAAACAATGTGCTGGTAGAGACTGATGTGAAATCCAGTAAACAGATTGAACCTGGATGATGAAATATAAGTGGAAACACCCAGATGATTATTTCTTCCATCTCATGTGCTTCACCACCCTCCCTTGTGTCTCCAAATAGACTAAACTTAAATAGGAAACATTCTTCACAGGATTTTAAGTGGCACTAGGCTCCAGGCTATGCATCCTGTGAGCATAGAACTCTGAAATAGTGCAGCTCAATTGTATAGTCATTTGCAAAACGAAGCCCACTTATCTAGCAAGCTTTGGTTTGCACTGGATATGTTTAATCAATCTTTCTCATTAATTAAGTATACTTAAGCCAATGTCACATGGCAGGATAGTTGAGTAGCTAAATTTAACTTCTAAGCCTAGACTAAGCTTTCATATGTCAGGGATGTTACCTGCTTTTCATAAAATTCTCTAAACTTTCTGCATTTCCTCAAAAGAATCTAATCTAGTAAATGATGTCATTGTAAGCAACGTCTGACATAACACAAGGACAGTTCTTAAGAGATGAACTCTAATGTGCGTGAATACATATTACATAATTAGATCTTATCAGTTTTTTTCTATAACACAGTTCATAGAGAATGTCTAAGGAAAATAAAACAAGAGAAAGAAAAATGGACGTTCAGGCTATGCATCCTGGGTGTATCAAACTCTCAGATGGTGCAGCTCATTTGTAGAGTCATTTGCGTAAAGAAGCCTACAAATCCAGCAAGCTTTGATTGCACTCGATATGTTTAATCAATTTCTCTAATTAATTAGAATACTTTTTCAGATTTTGAGTTTTCTAATCGAACTGTTTCTCTGACTGATGTCAAACAATAATAACTGAAAGACACCAACATTCTCTGAAGAATGGCACCCCCATACCCAATGTTTACTCTAAACGCTCCAAGAGGCAATGGCCCAGTGTGTCCACAATGGTCAGATCTTGTTTTTGGGTCAACCACACTTTGTACTGTTCCATTTGAGTTTTTTTGTTTATTTTACATTTCTCAGTCATGCTAGTAGCTATAATAAATATTTCCACAGATATAAATTCAGGATGCTTGACTGGACAAACTGATATTATATAATAAATAAAACGCTCATCAATGCTAGCTTGAGAAAAAAATGAAAGGCATGTGAATTGTATCAAGAAACATTATCTTATAAATTATCATATAATGACTTCATGTCTTTTCGTTCAAAGTGATGAGAAATGTAGAGACTAATTAAATGGCTACATATTTCACTTACATGAGGACACAAATATTATGATGATTTTTTCCCATGTACTTTCCAAATGAACCTAGTGGCCCCAGGAAAGCTGGAATGCTGTCTGGTGCAAATGTTGTTGCCTGGAAATATGGAAATAAACAGCTAAGCATCAACATTACGAACATATGCATGTCAAAAATAATTTTCCGTTTTCAAGTCTCAAGTTTTTGTCTCTGAGAATTATCTATAGTCAATAGTGAACCAATTTCATGATGAAAAAGCATTGTTCTAAAACTATGTATGTATGCAATAAGGCAGTCTGAGTGATCGGGAAATGGCCCTTGCATATATAGAGTTTATTCCCCTTACCTGAGCAGCAAAGACTTGTGACAAAAATGATGGTGACACTAAAGTTCCAGCAGCTACAAATACCTCTGTCTAATAATGTATTATTCAGCTTTCAATTACGCTCTGATCATTGAAATTCAAAAGTTAAGTTCAACTGTGTAAGCCAGGTAAAGTAGTCCGCACGTTTATTCCCTCAGCACAATTTTTTTTTGGGACACAGCTGCTGGAATTAAAATATCTGAACTGACATGTTATCATCATTTAGAGAACATGACTAGATGCTTGGCTATGTGGCTAAAACATAACGGACTAAAGTTTGTGCCCATGACAGGCATGTAAAAATTTTGGACTTTGCATAATATAACTGTGTTTGCTGTCTAGGGCAGTACAATATAGCAAAAAGATTTGAGTGTGTGTAACCATTAGTAATAGAAGAAAGAATGGCAATGAAATAGGATAAATTGATGCTTCAACGTAGGATAAATAATACAGCCATGGATTTTTGTAATATTAATCTGTAAATATTCTGAACTATAAGATTACATTGTGTTACACAATAATCAAGATTACATAATCCAATATGGCCACCATGATGGCACATAAAACTGCTTTGAAAATAAAAATTAAAATACAACTTTAAATTTCAATAACAAATACAACATCTCACTCATTCATAATACAAACACATACAACACATATCATACATGTATTGTAAATACATATTAGTACAAATGAAATTCATTACAAAGTCATTCCTGGTGCCTGGTTTTCAGCTGTGCAGCGTCCTATTTCCCCCAGCTCTAAGGCCAGGTACTCATTTACACCCGAGTCGAGTGAGGAAACGCAAGTGAAGTGTCTTTTCCAAGGACACTACAACATAAACCGCCCAGCTTGTGAGTCAAACGCATGAACTTTAGACTTATAACTACTTATAAGACTTCAGTTTCTGAGTACAACTCAAAAGCTGCATAGCCACATTGCCTCCGTTAAACACCTTAGAAGCTGAATCGTATCGCTATTTACTATAATAAATAAGTATACATATTATAATTTTTTACTGAGAGTGACAACCAGTAGTAAGTAAGGTTATTTTCAAAGTAAGAGAAATACTGAGATTGACAAAAAAAAAGATTTGGCTTAAAACATGTGAGATATTTGAAGAGAAAGCACTAGTGTCACTGTCAGTGTCACAAGTAAAATAAATCCAAGCTCTTCACAATGCATCATAAAAATCATTCTGAGTATTTATTCAGGAAAACTGTGAACAACAATACTGAGTTTTATCTCTGCAGTGCATGCAATTTGAACCTACAAAAGCCCAGAACTAGCACTAGCAGTCATACGATGCAGATACACTGATTTAGATCTATATACATATGTGCCTGAGAAATGAGTTAACCCGCTCAAGCCTGATTCCCGCTGTAGAGGGAATGCGCTTTCAGCCTTCTGTGCCGGATTCCCGTAGTAGCGGGAATATCGGTAGGCCCTAAAATAGTCCTCGCAAAAATGACATCAATATCTAAATTTAGCGACGAATCAGCTTTAAGCTCTACAATTTGTGCTGAATGAATATCTTACTGTAAATGGCACCTTCTATGAACATGCGTTTCGGTGTTTTTGCGTGAAAATAATTTTTTGAGCCATGAAACAAGCGACAGATCAACCCAGCACTTCCTCTGGGAAATGAGCAAGGCCTACTTTGTATACAGCAGAACAAGTGCTCACAGATTTGTATTCTTCTGACGAGGATGAGCTTGATTTTGATCAAACTTATCGTTACAATAGTGACGACAGTAGTATAAGTGATTCTGACATCGATAGTGAAGCTGAGCCTACATCTGGTGGATCTAGTGACGATGTTGTTAGGCCTACGAGCTGATAGGGGTGATGGTGTAGAAACAGATGTAGGGTGGACTAACAAATTTTCTCAGCCTCAAGTAGATATACAGTATGATAATGATGGTGCTGGTTCACAAAACCTGCCTGATCACATTACAAATGAAAGTAAGCCACTGGAATTTGTAGACCTGTTCATCGATGGTGGAGCTTGGGTACAGGGTTAAATTAGGATCAGGGGAATAGGCTTGAAAGGGTTAAACACGGTGTGAAAGCAAAAAAACCCAAAAAACTATGAGTTTACAATTAAAAAGGAGAAATGCATTTTCCACACTGAGCCGACATTTTATAAATTTTTTTCGATTTCCCCTTGAGTGGGAAAAAACGGCTTTTCGTAAAGCCATTTTACTTCATCTTATAGGAAAAATCTGTATCGGTGGCAACACCACCGCATATTGGTCCGGAAGTAGGATGGCGGTAATTGGCACGACACAAAAAGTAGTGGAATATCGACAGAGACATCAATGGACAGCTATTTCTAGATGGTAGTTGACTTATGCCACTCAAAACAAGCTTCATCTGATGTGAAAATGGTCTTTGCTTAAAATCTGAAAGTCTGATAAGATTCTGTAAGCAAATGTAGGAGGACAATCCCCGTAGAAAATAAGATGGTGGTTACCGGCACTTCGAGGATAATGTTAGTTGTATTCTCCAGGCATCGGTCCTCGTAAAGCATGTGATGTCGTGAAGATGTGTTTTTTAAAATCCGGATAATGTGCCCGCGCATGGGTACGGTGTTGCAGTTTTTGTGTGGTTTATGGTGGTATATAATATATATATGTTTTTCACTTTTATGAAAACTTGTTATTTCATGGATTTATGTAAGAAATTGACTTTCCCAATTTTCAACCTTTCAAAATGGCCGTTTTCGCTATTACTTTTTACTATTTTTTTGTTTATTTTTTTTATAGACCTTTCTTCCAATAATCCTGGTGAATTTTACCCAGAAGTGAGAGAAAGTTCATTGGAAGCTACTGGTGAGGTCACCAGCAGTAGGACAAAAGAACACTTGGTTGCAGTTTTATTCCAGCAGAGAGCAGTGGCAGTCCTTGTTGTGGTTTTCTTATCCTTTGCAAATAAAGTTTACACTTTGATTGTAGTTTGCAGCTGTAAATCAATATGAACAGTAAAAATTTGCTCTCTGATGGTCTTTTTGGATCTTTCTTAGGATATTTCACGATAATTCTGTAGTTCAATGCTCACATAATTAGGTCGCACTGCGCTATTTTTATGAATGGAGTAAGAATGAGTGACAAATATTTGCTTATGGCATTCTCATTGGTTGACTATCTGACCTTGTCAGAGGGCGCAAAATTTGATTGATCTGAATATTCTGAATAGAATTTTTGCATATAATCAAGTGATAGATTGGGTTACTTTTGGTACATTGAGCACTTTGACGGTCCATACTGCCTATAACAACAACACACTTACTTACACAGTCTACTTGATGGGACAGCCCAAAAAGTGATCCCTTTGCGGACAAATGACGTAGGCAAACAAATATGGCTTTTATCATCATGTGTTCCTCGTTAACGTTTCGATTCATAGCCAAATGAATGATCTTTCATGCTGCATTATAGGTTTGGCACAATTCTGCGCGCACCGCAATAATTTTAACTGCGAACCCTTACCTTCACGACATCCAATGCATCTAGGATACTGACAGGGAAAGATTGATGGTTGAGCTTTTCACTGATGCTAACTTTGTGCAGATAGGCCAACCAGTCATTGAGTAATTAAGAATGTGAAGTCAGAGAAAGTGGTGAACCTGTCAAGTTTGCCAGTCTGCAGTCTAGTCTAGCCTATGCGCGGGGTACCACCTACGTCCACGTAGCCTACGGCTTACTCTAACAACAGCACTGATTTTGTTGAAATATCGATCTAGTCTAGTCCATGACCTGTCTATGACTAAATGAACTGTATCATTATTGCGGTGCTGTCCTTCGACATAGCCCCACCTACTAGACTAGGCCTAAAAGTTAAAAGGGGCGTGGATCTGTGGGCAGACAATATGTTATGTAAACAGTCCAAACATTGCTAGACTATTTGTAAATGAAGGTCCGCAAAAACCTTGCTTGAAAATAGACTGTCTCTCACCCCGAGAAACCATAGCAAGAAAGAAATCACTATCATCCAAAATGGGTGCGGCCAGGTGAAATAATTCGGATCAAAGCTGCTCCGGGCATGGTTAAAGCTATGTTTGTTCCCGGAGCCACCTAATTTCTGCTCGGCTGCCATTTCAATATTATTATTGAACACTGAACACCGTTGAAGTTTACAAATAGACTAGTCAGGAAGCACTGCAGAAGTGGCTATAATAAGTACACAACATCGATTTTGATATCGACATCTCTGATACCCGATCCCACTATTGTGATACAGAACATAAATTTTAATCTGAACACGGTGGTAAAACTGATATAAATGCATCCTAGCTAAAGTGAACTGTTGAATGAGTCATCGAGTCCCACAGAAGGAAAAGACAAAGCATTGACAGATAGATAGAACCCGGCTGATAATTCACCGAGTTAGGAACTCAAGAGTGATTACTTATGTGCGCTGCCTTTCTCCCCTCCACCCTCCCTTTACAAGCACCAAGTTATACACAGTATAAGGAGTAACAAATTGTCAAGATGCATTCAGTGGTGACTCGTCATTAAAATGCAACCCGTGTACTGCCGGGTAGAATTTAGCTAACAACAACAAGAGCGACAACAAAATTTTTATTTCCAAAATACAAATGCCATGTTGCCAAACCCAACTCGGGGGGGAGGTGGGGGGGGGAGAGGAGATGCAAGGGTAATTTTGAAGGTTATGAGTGAACTGCCTCTGAATGCACTAGGCAGGATGAGAATAACAACAAGTTTAACAAGTTTATTAACAATGCCCAGATTGTGCTTCATTAGTATGATGCAAATAGCAATAGATTTCACTGACAGCCAGGAGTGAGGTCAGGGGCTACTGACTGCTGAGCGTGATGGTACAGAAATTGTGTAGATGTAACCGGGTGGAAAGCTATATTCAGTACAGTACCTCCTAAATGTTCTATACTTGCTCATTATTAAAAGAGGAGGAATGTGAGCCCGATCTGATAATGTTTTTAGAATTTGTTACAGATTACTTACACTCAAAGATTTCATGCCCCTACCGGGAATCGAACCCAGGGTCCCTCAGCTTGCCAGTCTGAACGTGCTATCACTACACTACAGAGACGCTAACCTCACAGCAATTTAATTCTTAAATATCTACTGCCTGAATCGGTCCATATAATTTTCACGTGTGATCCTAGTGTTCACCAGTGACCCTGATTCACTTTCAACTACTAACATAGAGCTTGTTTGCCAATGACCCCAGGTGATTACACAGAGATAAAACCCTACCGCTTTTAGAGCTAACATGGCATTTTCGGTTTTCTGGAAGGTCACTGATAATTCTCTTCATAGGTTTGATCCAACCGGAAAGCTACCTAGTGGCAATATTGAGTTGCTTAGTTCTCTTTGTTGTTTCTTTATTTCTCTATCTTTGATACTTGCAGAAAAAAAAATACGAAATGATTAATAATTTTCTGCTAAAACAGTGCCCCCAATAGAGTGAACATGCATCATAATAGAGCTACCTTGATTTCGCCCCGCCCGATATCGATACTTGATACTATTCCACATAGTATCGCAATATTTAATTTTATTTCGGCCCTTTACTATAAATAGCTAAAAAATGATAATCACTTCCGGGTCTCTACATATTGAACTTACCTGACTCCGTACTGTTATAGTATGTGTGTCAGAAAATCTCCCTTATAACAGCATTGACTGAGAATCTATCCTCAAATCTTCCATTCTTTTTTCTGGGTTAATTATACGTGGCACCCATTAACTTGAACCTTGTCTTTCAAACGGCCAAAGAAATTTTTCCGGGATCGTGAGTGACTGATTTTCATGTTGTTGCATCAATTCAAGATTCTCAGTATCAGACAGTAGGGACCATGAGGGATATTCAAATTCTTAGTTTTGAAATCCAAATCCCACAACATGTCCAAAATCAATATTGAAATCCAAAAAACAATACCCTTGGAAAAACAAATTTTGAATTTCCATTCCCTATTTTAAGATTCTGAAGGATTTACATGAACTTGAAATAAAATTCAGCACCAATACCGTCATCAAATCTTCATTAGTTTGTACATATCGTTTCGACGAGTCCCTGCCTTGAGAGAATGACATTTGACATCCATGAGAGGAGAGCACACTGATTTTGGGGAATCTTTACATTACTTATCTGGTCCCCATTGTTAATACAAAACATTTATACGGATGATCTGAAAGGACAAAAACATTAAGCAAACTGAGGAAAGAGAGAAAGGACACATATTAATGAATACAAACGCCTTGTTCATCCAAGAACATGTGAGGTTTTATTTGTCATAATAAACAGTCATAGTTTGACACATAATATACAATATGTGAAAAGAACTCCTATATCTCTATTATCAGAGTTGACAAATCGTCAGAGCGGAGGAACAAGGATCAGGGTTCATGCCCAAGTGTGGAAATCATTGCCAGGAGAATTCTTGAAGAAATTCCAAGATATTTCAGTGCCATTCCAGGAGTACAATCACTCGCATTGGGATTCTGGCAACAAAGTTGGCCGTATTGGCCAGAAACAAATGTGGATGTGTTTGAAAGCTTCAACTTCCAAGGATATTCCTGGAGGAAATTACAGTACCACTTTAAGAAGAACATTTTCAGGGAATTATTGTCCCCAAAGCAAATTCAGAGAATTCCAGGAGCTCCTGAAATTCCAGGAAGGCGCATGAACCCTGAAGGATGCTGAAAAAAGAGGGGGAATTTAGCAGAACTTCATAAATAAAAGTTTCTCTTTCATCATGCTTATGCAGGAAACAAAGTCTGGATGAGATGTTCGCCCATATTTCCCATTCATAAAAACGAAACTGAATTTGAAAAAAGGTAGCAACTGTAATGATCTGAAGAATGAATTCATAAACATAATCTCAATTTATAATCGCACAGAGGCAGATGCACCAATGATAAAGCAAAATGCTACAATTAATTCAAATCTACAAACAGCTTTCAATGACACAAGCAAACAAATACATGAAATACATGTGCAATTTTTTACTCATCAAAGCATCTATGCAAAAAATACAAACACACATACAAAACTCACACATTTTTTTTTAAGAATCTGTATTTTTTCCCATTTCAGCAACAGGTCTGTGTTAAAATATAGAGTTTGCCAAGAACAAAATTAACAACTTGCTGCAGAAGTGCAGTATCTCTTTTGACAATCAGTCCAACATCCACAAATTTACTATTAGGATTACAGTGTTATAAATACACTGCCATACAAATTTTAATGAACAACAATTCCACTGACATTGACAAGTGCGCCACACACATGATACTGAGCATAATAATTCACCAGTAAGTTTTCATAATAAATGAATTTATGTGAAATGAAAATGAGCTGACTGAATCAGCTAAAGATGGGACTTATGGATTCATGTAAGAAATCCAGCTTTAATGTATCAGAACATCTGCTGCACAATTCTAGTTTTAGTGGCAAACTTGAGGAGAACAAAATGGAAAATTTTTGAAACCTTGAATTCATTTTAAAAAAAAAAAGAAAGAGAACATTACAAGAGTAAATTTCATTGTCACTGTCAATGAACTGTCTTCTCTGTGGGTACATAACTCCATCAGTAAATGCTGGCCTTTGTCACAACCTAAGGGTGTGTAGAGTTTCTACTGAAAAGCATATTGCTATTGAATACCCTTGAACCCTCTTGTTACGAAAATATTTTAAAATAACACTATTCTGAAACATTTTCTAAGTCCTAAATTAGTCCGATGGAGATTACAAAATATGTGTATTCCAAAATATTTTGAGGCATACCGATAATTTTGTAACAAGCTTGTTCAAATGTATTTCTATATCAATCCTCGATTTGTACAAATAGGAGATACATATAGATGTATCTGTATGTAGATAGAAACTTTCAGTAGTGATATCAAGAAAACAAAGTATTTACTAACAAAATGCAAAACAGCAATCACTCTCAGATTCAAAGAGTTATCTCAGCTTACACGTGTTCAATATCCATTTGATAAATATCAAGGATTTGCCAGCAATATGCATGGTTAAGGTTAAAGGCAGGATTTGGATATTCTCTAAGGACTCTCCAAAGAAATTTGCTCTTGCATAACCATGTCCCTAACACTAACTAATCCCATTATAGTCTAAGTAAACATTGAAAAAGTCCCATTTTTCTAAGTGGAATAAGAATGCTTGTAAACTGAGATGACAGAAAGTCAGCATGATTGTGTAAATCAAAGTCAAAGTCAATTCATTTGCTAACTCTTTCTCTGCACTCTTATTTCTCTAACCGTTTGATATGACCTATTTTACTCTTTTCTATTTCCCACACTCTTACTCCATAGTAATTGTATTCTCTTTGAAATCAAGTTTTTGGGTGTTGGTGAAATGTCAAATATAATCTAAACTGAATACAGGACTGCATAAGGTTGGCAGGTAAGCTTCTTGACTGGTTGTGAAGTGGCTCACATAAGAGCTTTACCAGATAGACTGTTCTTAACCAGTCAATTCAAACAAAGCTCATTTCCTGTTCAAGCAAAATGAAATATGTAAATAGTATGATTGTGTCGTCAAGTCTTGCATTCTGTAGTAAAAGATGCACCTGCCAACACAAGCCAATGTAACTGACCAATATCAGCCAACCATGTTCCTCAGACAATGGAAAGGTGGAAAGCAGATGTAATGATTTCTTGAGTTATGGCTTTTCATGCCCATATGACGCTGCATACATAATAACTAAGAATGGTTTATTGGATCATGTTCTGCAGTGAGAAGAAAATCCATGAATCATGACATATACATGAACTTCCTTTCTTTCCACAGACATATCTATTTCCAGAATGTGCTTTGAAAAAATCTATAATTGAGATAAATGTTTCCCAATAAAACAACATTGGCAACAAGCGCATTACAAAACAGAGCGACATGACATAGAACTAGACATTATGGAATTATGACTGGCTTATGTGAAGTAAATTCAGGGACTTAAAAATGGCCATTTATACAAAATGAAAACTAATCTGTTGTATCAAATGTATGTTAGAAGTAATATATAGTAACAATGCCACCACCACCACCACTAACGACAATAACGGTGACAAAGAAGGGATTGACAACCACAATGAAGTCTATCAAGATAAGAAAACAATAACAGACAGGTGGTGATACATCAAATCACAGAACAAAATATCTCAGGTGAGCCATAGTGTTACCCAAACTAAATGAAGACCTACTGACCCTGTAGAAGATTGGTTACAGTATTATCAACTTCTACCCATTTAAAGTAAACACATTATTGTCATGTACCTGAATGATCAATGCCTCTTGGATCTTTAACTATAAATCGATACCATAGTGTTATGAATCATTTCTGGAGCAAAATGAAAAAAGTATTCATAACATGATTTGTTGCTTTCAGGTCAGATCAATTTCTTCAACATGCACTCCCACACACATAGTGTAATATTCATCTTTCATGGTATCAGCTGAATCATTCATATAAAGCTTATTCCAGATGTCCATTATACCAAATATATGGGTCATTTGTCTCAGGCTGCACAGGATGGCAACCATGATTGTGCATCAATCCTGCAAATGGTTAAATCAATAAAATTGCCTCTCTGGTTTTAAGTTGAGTAAGTCAGAGATGGGAATTGCTTGTGTGAGGATTGATATACTTTAATGAGAGAAACTGTGATTTAATTCACAAAAAAACGGCATGATTAGGAATTAAAAAATGCTTTGAAATATAGGCATGGTTTTCTAATGCTAGCTGCATTTCATAATAAGCACAATGAAACATTTCAGAAAATGTTTGAACTTGCGAAATGTTTCATCCATCGCTTGTTTCATACTGAGTGTTTTCATAACAAATATGTTTGAGTGTATATCCAAAGCACTAGACACTGCACACTGGATACTCCTATAATTTGCTTGGCTACCCTTCCCTGTTATCACCTGGTTGTATCTTTCCAGCTCCAGTCCTGTTAATATGCTTTTGCCTCCATCTCCTACTCTCCACTTTTTGACAATGGCAGGTTGATCTTTCCATTCCTCTTCTTCTTACTCTCACAGGATAGCTTTAGAGGGTGTCTCTTGTCATATTTACAGGGATGTAACAACACCATAGATGAGAAGCTTGAAATTAAGTGTTTCAGTGCAGCTTTCTTATCAAACAGTCTTCTAAGATGTCATAAAAAGCCCTGGAATCAGGTTTAACCTGAAACAGTACAATCCCTAGGCTAAATACTTGCTGAACATTTTGCAAATGCTTGCTAGTCCACCGAATTTCACCATACTCTTTGCATGACCAGGGGAGTAAATCCTCATGATGATGTTCCCCAAGATATGCTGATATAATTCAATCCTTTCTTTCCTCTGCACACATCTTGCAACCCCTTGAGAATACTCTGGGAATAGGTCACAAACACACTGTGATGTGTGTCCAAAGTTAATGTTATTAGGATTAAGTGTTTTGACCAAATCATTCAGCTGACACCATTTTGATACAAAAACATCAAATAATATTTTGTGGGTGGACTTCTGTCTTTGTTAAAAGATAACAAAGTACACTTAGATTCTTAGATACTTGCATGGAGGCACATAATATCAGTCTGATCTACCACATACACAAATGATTTATACTTCAACCAGCCTTGATCAATGAACACTGTTTATCTTTTAATCTCCATGCAGTCTTTCAGTATACAGAAATCCATTGCTGCATTGAACATTTATAAAATATATTACATACATTGTATCATCACTTTAACACTCCTCATTAATGACAGACTTCTGATAATGCACACATGCATACAAGTTGATAATGACATTTATTTGCATCAAAATATATGACAATCTATCATACATTCTGAAGTGATCAGTAACCATCCCACACAAAGATCACAATCATGGTTTGAATACTATTTTTCCTTAACAAGGCTTCATGTTCTCTTAAAGGCTTGTCTGGAAAAAAACAAACCAAAACAGCACAAAGAAAGAACAGTCTTTTCCGTGAAAATATAAAACAAGAATACAAAGACAAAAACAGTTAAGTAATAAGTCCATGCATACTTAGCCATTTTTGGGTTAACCACAGAAGAAGAGTAACAAGTTGATCCCCCCTCACAGATGTGAGGGTAACTGAGCTGACTGGCTGTTTGTCTGACTACACCAAAAAACATTTGGACATGTGCATCAAGGGTGTTGCCCTTTGGGGATACAAATTTATCAAGCCCTTCTGTGCCTATGTATACTGCAACATAAAAGCAATTAACCACACTAATTTCTCTAAAAGTCTTGAGAAAATGAGACTTGACTTGGGCTATCTCATCAAAATGGATCGCAGATATTTGGCAGGGCAACATTTTCAACAAAAACAAAAAACAAAAAAAAAAATCTGATCACTGCCTGAAAGTTTGAGCTCGTTTGAATTTCTCATAATCAGCACAACCACCTTTCCTTGAGTTCATTCATTATAAATTCTCATTCATCATGCTACAGTGATTCTGCACACTGCTGATATAAGTATTCTAATACAATATATACATATATTCATCTCCTTGTCCACAAACCCTTAAGAGACACATTTCCGACATGTTTATCTCTAATCAGAAACCTCAGTTACCCAAAGTCACAAAATGTCAGCAAGAAAAAAAGTTTGACAAATTTCTGGCACAACTCCTTGGCATTAATTTCTGTTCACAGTAACAATACATTTACTCCAAAAACACAAATATGCAGATGCATCTTCATCATTTCATACTGCCTCTATCCATACTAATACAACAGTTATACTGCTATGTACTGAAAGTAAGTTGAATAAACAAAGTGCTAGCAAGACTGTCTATAATAAACATACAGCACTGAGTAAATTCACATGCAAAACCACAAAATAAATATTACCATAGTATAGTGTTATGGAAGGACATGAAGCTGTGTTCCACTCTACCATAATTACTTGCTCCTTTGTTTTTGCACTTTATAGATCTTTACAGGACTATATTTTGTCTGTGGCACATTTCAGAGATCAATCATTTTTTAAATGAAATGGAAATATCTAGTTGCCCAGCACCTCAGAATTACATATTTAGCATTTCAGGACACACTGCATCTACACATAAAAAAAGGACAGAATTTATTTGGGAGTGTCAAGAGCAAGGATTTCTGGTGTTTAAAACTAAATGGTGGAAAGAAGGTGTAAACCATCATGGTGAACAACTTTCATTCGCCCACTCACTTTTTTGTAGTGTGCTTTCAATCTCTTCTTGGATAACCTTGTAAAATATAATGCATAGTTCCCTTGAGACAGTTTACCAAAAATTTCCATATGGTAACAGGGGTAGAAAATGACCATATTCAATCTATTAAATCTAACCAATCACAGCTCCCTTGTCCAACCTGACACGGTAGCACTTGCAGTAAATAAATGTAAGTACATTTACACATATTTTCACTGTGTCACCTGAACAGTTACCAAAGTAAATGCTCGTAACAAAGTACAAGGTGTTTTGTGAACACTGTACCACACTCCTTTCATTAAACATAATGACTTACACAGTAAGCAGTATCACACTAGTTATTTTTGTCTTTTGTCAACAATTAACAAACATAAAGTTCTTGCATGGTTCAGTGGAAAACAAAACACTTAAAACTGCAAACAATGAGTGCATGGTGGTTCACAAGACTTAAATAACTTACTACTAAACAACTGACTGATAGCAATGCTTCTTGAGATAACTTTTCGTCTAAGAAAGAAGGCAAACTTTCAAATCAGCCTGTGCTTATTTAAAAAGAAAGTGAAAATTACTTTTCAGCACAAGACTATATCATAAACTTTAAGACTGTATCTCAGCAAATGAACATTTTCAGGGCACATCACACAAAATAACTTCACATTTGGGCCATGACTAAAATCTGACTGAGTGATGCCTCCCATGTACAGTATACATTCTACTTCCCTCAGAGAAATTTAGAAGATCTAGAAAAGTGCTGCCTTTATGATGTACACATGCATAGTGAACAAACACCCTTCATGAACTGTGACTGGATTTACTGTTCAGAAATGCAGTTTTCATTTATCAGATGGGATTTAAAAGATGTCAAGATGGGCTAAACACATGATGAAACTAACATAGTATTATTTTGAGGATGGTTTCCTGTGAAATTTTCTGGATGTTGAATATTACCAGAGTACTGGTATCTCTAGGTGTTGAGTGGCAGCTAAGAGTTACATCTCAAATTGAAAACTATGATGGAGACGTGGACTGATATAAGAGAACTGTTGGTACCAGAACTATGTTCTTGTATCTGATTTTCTGTTATAAAAAAAACATACAGAAAAAAAATAATAAACTTGCTCTGACTTAATTCTACTTGAATAATTCTCACACAAATAAATACAATGCCCCAAGCACTAAGTCTGGTGAACACAGCAGATGAATAAATAAAAGTGGTCAAGCAGCAGTACTCGCCACTACACACATTTTCTTTTCCATCATAAGTCATGATGTTTTTGATGTAACAGGATCAGTTAGGAAAGGCTGCTGTTGTGAGAGGAATATTTTACTATAGGTAAAGAGGAAGTGGAAATGGTGACTGCTGATGTGCCTATTAGAACAGGTATCATGTTGTTAGAGGTCCTGTTATAAAAGGAGACTTCTGAACCTTAAGGTCTTTGGCACCTGTTGTTTTTTCTTCTTTTGGCCCTGTTAACATTTTGTGTTATTCTACATATACCACTGTGATTTCGGGAAATTTCTTCCATGGTGGTTAAACTTAAAGTACTTGTTTTGCCCAATCTTTTAATGGGAAGAAAAAGGGGGGGTAAACGCCCAAAAATTTTCACAAATGTATTTCGAAAATGATCACCTCAAATTCTGGTTTGGTCCCCAATTTTTCATTTGGCTGGTTTGACCGCGTACGACTACATAGGTCTACACACTTTATTTTTTTTTTTTATCTAGAAGGTTCAAATTGTAACTGAAACTTTAAAATTGGATCAAATGTCATTTTACATATTTCTACACCCTGATAGGCCTACTGGCTGGCAGAGCCCCCAAAAAGGGGGATTTTAAATATTAGCGGATTAATTAGGTTGTACACAATGAGTGATCTGCCCCTCTAATAGGCGTTACAAACCCAAAGATCCCAGACGCAAAGGGCAGTAACTCACTCATTATAAGAAGAAAGGTTTACTGAACCAAATGTGAAGCCCCTCGGCATACAATGATAAGAGCTGTAGATGAAATGAAAAAAAAAAAATCCTAATACAGGTATAAATTATCATGATAGACAAAGCAAGCAAGTGAACAAATTAACTACCAAACAAAATGAAACATGGGGAATGTTTCATTTCATCCATATGAAGCAGCCCTAATTTCCACTAGCTCACATGTTTTGCGACACTGAGTTTGTTGTGTTACCTTCCTTGTCCTATATTGGATTGTACAGATAATATGCTCTGATTACCTCAATGACTCCTTCAAGTGCACACACAAACACACAAAGCAAACAAATTGAACACCTGAAAATGAAATCTGGAAAATAATTATACATATCTCCTTTCATCAGTACATCTGAGTTAAAATAAATGTTCTCTCTATGTCACCCTCGACTACACCTTCAATTTGAACACTTTTTGTGTGAGCAGTTGCAAACATGCCTGACCCTGTCAAATGCATACTCCATTTATTACAGATGTCACTCAAGTTAGCTGATATTATTGTAGCCGTGCAAACAGAATGGCCAAAATTAATGTTGTTTTTTATAATTTGAAAGTAAAATAAGACAGGCTCATATTATTAAATCATATTGACATTTGATAACATATTATGATTTTTCCTGCCTTGTCAGTTAGGACTTAACCTTGAAATGACATGCAAGATTGGTTCAAGTCTGGTTCAAGCCGTTAAAACAGATCATTTGAATGCTGCACCTAACCACACGGGGCAGTAAAGGGAACTAATTAATTTAGAGTAAGAGAAGAACAGCCAGAACAAAAGCCCTATAATGCACAGTTGGCCCTCACACTTGACACAGCATTGTTTGATGAAGGTAGCCATATTCGTATCACAGGCAATATTATCATAGTTCTACAGTTTTTTTAAAGGGGAGACATGGCCAGCTCCCAGAAGTTGTAATGCTGAAAAGCTAATGCACACTCACAATCATAAGCACATTGGAGCTCCTATACTGCACACCAAACTGTTGAATGGTACATTTCTCTCCATTACAAGTGATGATTTTAGAGCAACTGTTATTATTTTGTGATTCCACCACTTACGCATGTTCATACGTCGGATTTTCTGGATCTTCTGTCTTGACACTAAGTTACTTCAACTTATATCATTGCGTGTTCTGAGTTTTTCATAATTTTGGGTCAAGGCAGAAATTTCAGAAAAGCCTTCACATGAATATACGTACATAGAAATGTCTAAGAGATATAGGCGGAACTGGGTGTCAGACAACACCAGCTATGGCAAATAACAGTTGTTCTAAGATCATAACCTCTAATGGAGAAAATGCACTGTTCAGAATTTCGCTGTGCAATTTTACACAGGAACTCCACTGCAGTTGGGCATCTTTTATTCTCCATTACAACCCCTTAGATTCGGCCTTGTCTCCCCTTCCTGTGTCCATGGTATTTGTTAAATAAAGGATATGAGATTTTCTTACACAAAGTCTGTCGAAAGGTGCAAGGAAGATATGAAATTTCCAAGAAGTTGTTAAATGATTTTCTTGCATCCAGCTTAATATGCATATGAGGACATCTTTTTTAAAAACATTTTTATCCTTTCATTGCAGTGCCTTGAAACCTAGTAAAACCATAAGATACTATCTTCAGAAATCCTTCACCCATAATATTCATAAGGCGATCTAATGCCCAAGTAATCACCTGGGTCTTACTGAATCTTCACAGGCTCAAACCTGGAGTTACTCCATGTATTGTAACTAAATACAGACTACAATTACCCGTGTCACTTCCAGTATCACCTATGTATAAATGGTCCATGACTAACAGCAAACAAAAGTTTATGAAAACTCTCACAGTATGAGCTTAATATCCATCTACATGTAACTTGTTATGATTTATCCAGTTCGAATTTCCGGCAGTAATGTGATTTTGAAGAGAAGATATATTTTTAGTTACAGAGTAAAAAGTTTTCAAATATGCAACACAAAACAGCACACACCCATTATTTATCTGACAGGAACATAAATTCCACTTCAAATTAATTACAAGACAGTTGTAGACCTAATAAATTTATCACAAAAACAACAGCAGAACTTATCACACATACATACCTAAGACACCATAGGAATCTGCAATCTACTATCATATTGTCCACACAGTGTAGTTTTTCCTTCCTTCTTATGTTACATAATCTGTATGTACAATTCTTGGAACTCATTCTTTCATTCATCATAAATGTGGGCTTGCGTTCTGTGAAATGTCACTATGTAAATTTCAGATTTTCATGTAAAGGTACAATACAGTCTTAGTTCATAACTATCTTTATATTTCATCCTTAAGGTTTTATATGATTGTGGATGTCATAAAAGAAAAATACAAACTAGAAGCACATTCAGTTCTTTACTTACAGTGTTCTGTCTAATTTGGTAATTGGTACACGACAGATTGAGGGAGGGAGGGGTTGCTCCAGACAGGGACAAACGTGATAACTCTTTCTTTCAACCCCTTTTTCCGGGTTATATATCTACTCAAACGTAGTTCATCCCCACCCAAACGACCTTATTTCAGGCCTCAAAAAATGAAACAAATGGAATAGCAAGGCTGGAGGGGGATGACCTTCAGCTCAAATTTTCCTCTGCAGTGGAGATGTCTATTTATGAATTAGAATACATGGCTATACAAATATTTTCCTAATTAAACTTGTTAATCACTGTCTAGTAATTTGAACACCTTGTGAAGATCCCAGCAAAATTAGCTTTAAAAGTGGAGTGGACTGTATTTTTGTGCAAAGAAATTAGTTTAATTTTACTCTCAATTTCCACAGCAAATGCACATTTGATACTGGATAACTCTATTCAACCTTCGGAACTTGATATCTCAGTTCCTAGTTTAGTGACATAAATCTCTTTTTGACCGGCTGCGAGATATATCAGAAGAATCAGTTGTAGAATGAATTTCTGACTGAACTTAATGGAGCTGAAAGAAAGAGTCTCAGTGAAAGCTTTCAACAGCAAGTGTTATGATGGTTACACTTACAGGAGTGACATTATACTCATACTGGTGTAAGAATCTAGTCACTGATACGGTTGCCTTCGCTGTCTATGACGTGATTTGAAAGACACTGGACATTATAATTCATAATTCAAAATGTTTGCTAGTTGGGGGATGTTATCAGAGAGGGTGCAAAGATCATGGGAATATAGGTAATTGGTAACTTGTATTCTTTTAATGGATAAAGTACAATGCATGTCAATGAAAGAATCAGAGATTTCATATAGAGTCATAATTTCCATTTCAGCATGCCCACCTTCACATTTAATTTTATGGAGATGTTTTATTTGTTTAAAAAAAAGTTGAAACACTTGGGAGCGTCTGAACATTTTGCAGTTTTGTAACACCGAACTAGAAACTCCACTTTAGTTCCAGTCAAGACATGGATAAATACAGAGCAGTCAATCATAAATACTATGTATACTCATTCATGCAGATCATTCAAACCAACAAAATAGCGTCAGCCATCTAAAGGTGGGCCTATATACACCATAGAAACTTCTGTGTTGCCATACACTGCAGAGACTGCCGGGTAGAGCTGTGTGTTAGGCAAACCTCGGAATGCTACTCCTGAAAACAAAACAAAAGCAAAAGTGATACTCCAAATAAAAATACTGACAAAAAATATTAACGAACTTAATGTGATATTATGCATTACTAGACAAACTATTCAACTTTAAAGATCTTTTCAATTTTCATGCTAAAAAACTTAATGGAGCATAAATTCATAAGTTTTCTCAAATGCAAGTGTGTTGTCCTCACAGTCTAATATGACTCTTATCCTCTCTCCAAGTCAACAAGTATTCAAACGAACCTCAATGTAAAGCATGTCCTGGTGCATGGAAAAGCATACAAAGTATACACTGAGTTGTTATACTTAATATCATGGCCCATCTCAATCATGAAATGATAGAATAAAAATATAATTGTGCATGACAACTTCATACCTATTATTATAGTAATAACAAGGTATACTTAAAATACTTACTAAATGAATACTGAATGTTTCAAGGTTTCATTGTATAAAGCCACAGAAATTAAGTCAATATCAGTGTTGAAAGTACACTCAGACTTATTTTTTATTATGAAAATTGAAATGCATTTTAAAACTAGTCTTTTGAAATGAAAGACTGTCCAGGTCCTAAAATAATGACTGGTTTAGATTACTAATCTAGATATTGTGAAATTAAATGTTTCTTAATGTCCAGTAAATTTTGTGATGAGCATAATAATATCTGAGTGCACATTATGTCATTGCTGACATGTGTCTAAAACTGACCATTCATCTGAATGTCCACAGAATATAAAGTATGACTAAACATAAACATCAGAGAAGGGACAATAAAGAAAAGAGTGGGATTGTTGTTTCCTTTTTCTTTAGTTTCTCAATCATATCTCAGGATCACAATGACAACTGACATATAATGTAATAAAAACAGGTGAAACTTACCAAGAAATTCATAATTTTTCTCAAATGCTAGTGTGTTGTCCTCACAGTCTAATATGACTCTTATCCTCTCTCCAACCTGAAATCATTGATACACAGAAATCATGTAGCAAAATCTTCACAAAATAATTTTGTAATTACACAATGCTGCCAAAGAAAAGCAGATGACATTTTAGCTCATCTGATGAGCAGAGATGGCAATGCTTTGCAATTCTTGGCAGTAAAAGCTCTCTTAGGCATCTGAGCACAAACTAAGAAAGTGAATCATGAAAAAGAGGAGCAGCTTCTCTAGAATCAACGTCTTACTTGTTAAGACACTTTTTGCTCTGTCATGAGAGGAATACATGTATCAGTTAGATGAGTTTGGCATGACTCCAGAGCCACACCATCTCGAGACCTGTGAGTGTGAATATTATGTGTCAGTATGACTCCTAATTTCAATCTTTTTTTCTTTTTCATCGATGGCCAAGATATAGGTTTTGTGAACGTTAAACTTCATGCTACTCGACAATCACAATTCACAGATGTTCATACAGAGCTTGAAATCAGTAGATCTTATAGTTTATGTGTACGGACTGCTGTTAGTCCAACACATTTCCATGTTGCAACACATGCTCCAGCATATTTTTGTCTATTATATTGGGGAGGGTCGGGCTGTTGATGCACTTTTCACAACTGGTGCTGTTTAATTGCAACCTTTTAGGAAGTGTTTATGGCACCATTATACTAAGCAATATCTGCTCACTTTGCCAAAAACATTTGATCTCACCCTTTTCATATAGTAGCACAGCGCGGCATGAAATGTACTGACTCTGACTGCACCAACAGGCCCCGTATGTGAGGCGTTTTGGTGCATGCAGTGGAGCGAATTAGGGCAGCTGTGTTTGTTGCATCTGTATGGCTTTAATAACTCCAGATTTGGCCACCAATCTGGGAATTTTATATCTTTTCACAAACTGCTAACTGTTCCTTTTCGTCTTCCTCCTTATTATCATCCTCCTTATCGTTGTCAATAATATGATCAATAAAGAATTGAACTTCAAACATTTCGAAAACTGTAAACAAAGTTCATACTATTATCACTACCACCACCATTATTAATGTCATCATCAGCATCATCAGCCACCCCATCATCATCATCATCATCATCATCATTTTCTATAAATTGTAAAAAAAAAAGTTTTGTCACCAGGGGTGGTAATGAATTTGAAAATGACATTTTAAAGCATTAAATACTAATGCGACTGTTACCTAAAATCATGAAAGTCCTTTATTCTTTGGGTTTAGATTGATTTAAATTCGTCAGAGCATGTCAAATCAACAGGCTTTCAACGGGGATCTGTGTACACGTTTTATATTACAATTAGGACACTTTAATGATTTGGGACAGCTTCAGAAGGTGATTTAATGTGACTAGTAATTTCTTTAAAAAATACAAAATACAATCCTTTGTATTACTTTTGACAAGATAAAAAGTTGATTTTATTTCAACTGCGCACTGCACCAACATCTGCTGTGCACCAACTCGCCCCATACCTACTCTGATGTGTTTATCGATCTCTGGCAAAATTAATGTCGCACACTTTCTTTGTTTCTTTACCTCTGTTAGTGTTAGCAAGGCAACTGGTAAACTTCTCACTGCAAATGAATATTTTAGCTCGGATTTTTACTCTGTTCAAAAATTTTAACCTGACAATGCAGTTTGCAAAAAAATTACTTTTAACTTTAACCTCCAAAATCCGTCATTTTGACTCTAAGTCGGTACATTATGCTTTACTAAGATTATTGTGTACACAAGTTGAAGAGGTCAGTATCAACAGTGATCCTGTAAAATATTAAGTTCCTGAAGATGTATCATATTGGTATGTGAGATAATCTGACTACATCAACTTGCCCTATGCACCAACTAACCCCAGCCTCCCCTCTACTTCTACAGATAGCTCTAGGTATGTTTGGGCCAGCATAGCAATGGATACAACACTAAATCACAAAAAAGGAAGTAAAATATATATCATCATGTCTGACTTAATCTCGAATCTCAGTGTGACAATTTGACCAAATCAAGATAATCTACCATTAACACCACTTAGAAAAAATCCTCTTCACTTCATTCATGGATAAATGAATTATAAATGCATGCAAAGGAATTAAGAGTATCAAACAACCTGATGCGAGCCAAAGAGGTTTTTTTATTAGTTTATCATAAAATATAAAAAACAGGCTGCAATTTTTACAGTAATTACACATGATAAAATTTAAAGATGATGGGAGTTAACAAATCTCACCTAAATCCTAAATCTTCTTTTCCCATGTCAGAAAGTACTATCTCTTATAATCTGACATAAAACAAGTGTCAGATAACTCAAGCAATAATAATTTAATATCCTCAGGCTTACCTGGTATTTTGGTGCATTGTTTAGAGGGGGATAGTTTCCTTGGCTATCCCCATTGTGAATCAAATGATTATCCACCAAATTCCATCCCCAGCTATTGCTGTCACCTCCAACAAGAGGAAAATAGCCCTGGCACTGAACAGGAGAGTCTTTGGTCATCAAGCCTATCATAGCCACCGTTCCAAGTGGACCCTCCCACCGCACTTCCCAACAATGTCGTCCAGTCTTAAAGCCAATTTTGCCTCTAGCACCATCTGTTGTCTGAGCTATGGGGTTTCGATGAAGTGTGAAACCATTAGGTTTAATGTAAACGTTTCTGGAACAGTCATTTGGGTTCCAGGCATGATAAAAGGCTCGCAATTTTGCTTTATAAGTTGGAACGTTGTTAAGCAGATCTGACTTTAGAGCTTCCTCTGCTAATTTTCGCACGCAGTGCAGCCTCCACACATCGTTGTTTTCATCGTTGAGAAAGCGATACCAATTTTTGCACACCAGAGAACAACTCCTAAGATCCGAAATATCTAAGTAAGAAAAAAGAACTTCCAGTACTCGGTGGGGTAACCTGGCAGCCGCCATCTTTGCAAATTTACTCTTCTGCTTTCGGAGGAGCAATTAGTGCAGCAATCTAAAATATGAAACAAACAAAAATATACATATTTTTTTAGACGAGAGAGATGTAATGCATATAAAATGTATGAGGGAAAAGGGCTACCTTATTGATCTTGCTAACACCCGACTGTTAAATCTAGTCATGCAGGGAGAAATAAGCTATTTGGAACCTCATTTTGGCTATCATTTGTTAACTGTGGACATAGACTGCATAGATCTAGCTTCCTTGAAATAAAAGTGTCCCAGTGTATGACGATCGGCGGATTAACTGAGACAGACACTTGACTTATGATTATGATAATACTGCTTTAGCCCACTGGTAATTTCATTTGAGGTTTATGCCTGGAATTACCAGTCTCTCTCCATCTCGATATTATGTAACTTTGAACACGAATTTTTGGGTTTTTAGACATACCACCGGATGTCTAAACAAACCGGAAATAGCTAAATCAATATGGCGGCCCCCTTGAGTGTTTCCAGTTTCAGATGACTTGCAAAGGTTATACACTTTGAGGCAGTATTATATCTTGTGAGAGCTGTCTTTAGACCATGATGTCAGCATCGGATTAGCTGTATATATTCAGCGGGGATTTATAAAGAGAAAGGGCTACTGATTCAAGGGAAAGCTAAAAATTGTCCAATAAAAAGTGCTTAGCCGCTAAGCCTCCTCATTGTAGGGCATCTTAGGCAGAACACTTCATTTCATGATTGTGCAGAGACATTTCTGTTGTTACCTCAGTAAAAAAGATTTGTAATGTAACTGAAATGAAAGTGGACCTAAATAGTGGGTCTGGATTCATCAGAAAGCAGAGTATGCTGTGTCAAAGTTAGTTTATTTATTCCTGTGTAAAGTGTGTAGGCCTAATATTGCGTTTTGTTATAATATTTGTATTTCTTTTTTTTTTTTTTTATTAGCAGACAGATGAAGCAGATCACCCAGTGAAATGAGGCTTACAGCTTGTGACAATAATTTAGCAACAACTTGAAATTAGATACTGAAAACTATTTCCATCTGCAAGTCAGTTAATTGAAACTATGAGCTCAAAAGTTATGCTGCGTCTTCATGGATCTGCCCTTCATACTGGAAAGATCTTGCAGTCTTTTGGATGTGCAAGCTGCCACAGAAGTCAAGGTCAAGGGCCATCCGGCCATCTCGCATCAGTGTCAACATGGACACCATTTGCTGCAGCATTCAACACAAGACCACAGAGAAAACTTAACCTTCGTTTGAAACGGGAGAATGTAGTAAGTTTCCATTCATTGTCAGAATGCTCAAAGATATGAGAAAATTTAATTCAATCAGATTGGCAAGCCTAGGGGTAAGAAAAGGCCAATCGCCATCTCAGAGAGGTAATGGAGAAAAAAGAATGATGATTGGACTAAAAATCAAGGAGGGGAGGGGTATTTTCCCCTTGATTTTATTCAGCATGGTGCTTTCATAATAGATATCATAGAGAATGAAGAGCAGGGGTCAAAGTAAGTATTTTACTAGTAACTTTATTTCACATATTAAAAAATAAAAGACTGGTGTGAGAATTTACCTTTTTACTCATCATTGTATATTCCTGATACCAGAGTTATTAAAAAACTTCTATTGCTTCATATATCAAAAGGGCTTTGGACAATGACATAATTCTGCACTGGTGCAGGACTTTTGACATTGCATTGTTGGAATTCCTACACTTTTTTAGTATGACCAATCTGTGACTTTGATAGTATTTTTGATGCACTTTTCTGTGCACAAAAGTTTCCTATATTTTTCTGGTGACCTAGTTCCATCCCTGCAAAATATACACTTGGCACCAGGAAATCTGCATCCTATATCAGACATATATTGTTAAAAAATCAGTTTCTGACATTTTATACTTCTGTTTAAAATGTCAGCTTTCACTTTCAGTGATTAAAATAGCATCTATGCAACATGTAGTTCAAACAAAAAGAGAGTGTTGACATTATAGAAGTTTATGTTGATCCAAAAAGGAAAGAACATATCTGTTAACATAAACTTGAAGGGACAGGCCAAATTGCTGTTGGTTGTATGAAGTTTGTGTTATCCACATACCATACATTATGAGGCGATATAATCAAAGAAATGTCAGATGGTATTGTTTCTAGGTTACAGCTTTGATGGCCTTGTCTGGTTAGCATTGTGTGTTGTCAGAGATTGTTATCATCATCTTTGAACTTTGATTAGTGCAACATTCTGCAGGCACCAGACCACCAATGAACAAGAGGAGGAGAAATTGGCAAGGGCTTGTTTTTTCCCCTCTCCTCCCTTTTTCAGCTTTCTCACTGGTGCATCACTTTTCATGTTATCAAAGGTTCCCTGAAACTTGTTACTGAGTTGGTAAAATTTTACAATGAATAAACAGGACTTATGGACAGTTATTTTCTTTATATCGAGCTGACTGAGATTTCAGGTAAAGTGCTGTTGTGTTAGTGAGATCTGCTGTATAATTATTATTACACTAGCCTGTTATAGCAGTTTTCAGGAGGGTTGCAGCATGATATTGAATTATTTCTCTTTTTCTCTCTCCAGGGCTTATTCGGAATATCAGAATTGAAAGACCACACAGGCTTTTATCTACTTAAGCAAGGTGTGGAACAGCGGGTTGACAAATTGCTTGAGGAAGCAACATCAGTTATGCGGAGCCGAAAGATGGTCACAATTTTTGATGAATTGTCAGACACACTTTGCAGAGTAGCTGATTTGGTAAGTTCTCCTTATGAACAGTTAAGGATGACTTTGAAATATCTTTATAAATAATTTTTTTAAAATAGTCACCTCATTATTTATAGTAATAGTCTACTTTTTTTTTATTTCCTTAGCATTTGGGTAAATATGCTGTCTTTAAACTTTATTATAAGTTTGAAATTGCAAACAATGACACTGCTTTAAAATATTGAATATTGCAGAATGTTTTCAGCATAACAACTGTAAGTTTTAATTCCTCAGAACTTTCAGGTGCATTCAAAATCTTTCATCACTGCATTTATATCATTTTTAACCCTATTCCTATCCTGTACAAACTTATGTAGTCTTGGGTAAAAGTTAGAAAAGACATGTAGTATAATTAATTTTGTCACAATATGTGGAGACCATGGCCAGAGTTGTGCATAAGCAGTACGTACTGTTAACAAGCAGTTTGTTGTAGATGTTATAAGGTTCTTTCAAAGTAAAGTGTTTCATTTAAGTTTAAGTGAAAAGTGTTCCCAAAGAGGATTGTAAGTAAGCTGAATTGACCGATTGACGGCAAACATTTCAGCCCTGTGCATTATGATTATCAGTGTTCTAAATAATCTTATAAATCTGCTTTGTTTATAGGCTGACTTTGTGCGAGTGGCACACCCCAACAGAGACTTCGCCCAAGCTGCAGAAGAGACCTGTATAGATTTATCTAGTCTAGTAGAAAAGTAAGTGCTGACAAAAGTTCTGTAAGATTTGCAGTACTGGTAATACAAACTTTATGTAACTCATGTAAATGTAGATTGTATTTAAAAAAGATATATTATGCAATTTTGATGGTCGCAATGGTATTTATGCAAGGCCAGAATGATTTACTCTAAATCATATTGTTTAAGACTAACCAGTTGTTGTAGTGCAAATATTTTGTCAAGTGACTAGATAACTGACTAATTTATTGATTGATGAAATGGTCTGTATTGGATCAATTGATTGATTGAGTCACTATAAGTGTTTGATTGATTGATTGACAGACTGGTCATTTGCTGACTTAGCCAGTTTCTTTGAAATAATCTATTGCAGATTGAATACCAATGTTTGTCTGCACCAAGCGTTAAAAACTGTGTTGTTAGAAGGTGACAGTGTTCTAACGGATGAAGTAGATCACCGTGTTACAGAGCTTTTCATGTTTGATTTTGAGCAGAGTGGTATCCATCTGGAAGATAATGAGGTGAGCCAATAATTCTTTTCATGCTACAGTCGAGTCTGCCTAACTTAAATTCGCTGGAACCACACCAAGGAGTTTGAGTAATCAGAATTTGACTCACGATTTCCAAGGCAAGTCAACCGTATGCGAGCGAGCAAACACGTTGGGGAGGTCATGAGAGCAGCCTCTTGTTCATATACCGTCAAGGTGCAATGGGCCAGATGCGTTAATGTACATACTGCTGCCGAGATGCTTGATTATCGATCGATTTTTCGAGCCCTCATGCATTCTCTTCCCCCAACTGTCTTATCAGTGGTGGTGTAATACACACGCTCTCCACACGCCCGTGCTGCGGCTAGTTTTATTGCCTCTCTCTATCCGTGGCACTGTCTCGTTTGTTTTTCAAGCTGTTAGGGTTATTTGGCACCATGCGGGGAGGATGCCAGGAGATGATTTTGCCTCTGTGACAGGGCTGGATAGTTTGAGTAATCAGAAATAGGCGTTAATTACCTCTTGTTATGCAGAGGCAATTAGCAGACGCAAAGAAGGGAAAAAGAAAACTATTATTTCTTTTTCTTTCGACTAATAAGAAATTTGAGGTATCCAATTTTGACATACATGGACTCGACTGTACTCTGTAATAGTGCTGACTCAGATTTCTTGCAACTCCTCGGGAGCCTGGAAAAGTTGTGATTAAAACGAGTTATGATTGTCTGTTGGCATTTACATAGAGATGTACTGTTATCTGGAAAATGTTGTGATTAAACTGAAGTTCTGTTTAAGAGATGTGCGATTAAGTGGATTTGACTCTGTCTTACATTGAAAGAACTGGGTTGGGGGTATTGCTTGGGGATGGGGAAAGGTAGAAAACACTGAAAAAAATAAGCACAAATTTTACCTGCTCATTATGAAGTTTATAGATTTTGATAGAATTTGTGACCAGGAATTCATTAGTGCCCTCGACGTGCCATCTGCTTCCATATTAATACAGTATTGTACTCAGACTATAAAGTGAATGTTTGCCAAGTTTACATTGAGGATTGATTTTCATCGGTGAGATCTTGTTTAGTGATGGAATGTAATGGCCTGGTTTGGGCAGATATTATTTCTTAACTCCCATAACCCTACACCTCCTTGTGAGTGAAAGTGCCTGACTGCATCAGTGCATATCATCTTGTTTTTGCTTTGCTGTGTTATATGACGCTTTGATACCAGTTTAGCCAGTCCATCATTGCTTCTCTTAATTTGGCAGGGGGATGTGAGTTAAACTGACATCCACATCAAGCATTGATTGAAGTTGGAGTGACTGTATCTGATTCTCATACCAATTAGGTTAAAAATTTTAAGATTTTGTTGAAAGTGTAAACGTCAGGTTTCTGAGTGAATTAATAGGCAGTCAAGTACTGAAATTTCTCCATGGAGCTGCCACAGTCCTTGAAAAATAGTAGGAAACATCATGGAAAATTGCCTATGGCCTTTCCAGCAAAGAAAAATATAGTACCTGGAATCTCAGAAACCAACTCTCATAGAAATTCACAGAATATTTGGATCAGATTAAGTTTTGACAGTTCATGAGCTTATATGGGACTACATTATTCTCCCCTCCATCAATCAGATTGAAATTCATCAAGCACTGTATAAATTTCATGCATTAAAAAGTTGTCATGTGATGGTTTTATTTATGTCATATCATGATTAAAACATGATAATGAAAAAAGTCACAGAAAAATCAACGAAAATTTTTTTTCATTCCATGGTTACCCTTTAATCTGCTTGTATGTTCATCAGCTCTATCAATAAATTCAGCTTTCCAGGTGATATTCATATGTAATGACTTTTGTACAATTCCAGAGAGATGAATTTGTGAAGTTGAATGAAAAAATTCACATGTTGGGCACCTTCTTTCAACGAGGAGCACAGAAACCAGTTGGGATCCCTAAAGATAGACTCCCAGAAAATCTGCGACATGTGTAAGTTTTTGAGAGTGAGTTGGTTTTCTTGCTGTGTAAGCAGTGCGCAAACAGACTTGAATCAACATAAAACCCACACAAAGATAAGTCAACATCTGCGTCTTCCAATAATCTGTGTAATCTTCTATATATTAATCTTCTAAGATGAATGAACAAACACCCACAGTGCACAGTGAAGCTGGGACAAGCAACAAAATTATCACTGTGCTTAAAAACTGGCATGGGTCATTTCTCACACTTGTGAGAGAATGTGGATGCAATGTTTGTATAGCAAAGCAAAAAAGAGCGAGTGTGTATCTTTGCAATTACAGTTTTGGTGGGAAAATATTGACTTATTTAAATTTCTTCAACATGTCAACATAGGCCTTTATCTCATAAACAACATGGTAGGCCTATTAGAATTAAAAAATGGCCTAAGAAATGGCCCATTTTCAAAGTACAGTCATAGTATGGTCTTTTCACCATGGTACCAAAATGGGCCGTGTAATTTTCATGCCTCTCATTGAATGCAATGAAACATTTCTATGGCAAAACAAGAAGAAAGTCAGTGTTGATCTTTCCAGCTGCAGTTTTGGTGGGAAAATGTTGGTGCCTTTTAATTGTTTTTAGCATGTCAACAAGGACTTTGATAATTTAAACAACATGCTACTCTTGCTAAATAATAGTTAAGTTTATGTCTGACCTGGGCCATTTTCAACTCACAGTAATGATGTGTGGAAGGAGAGCATTTAGACTGACATATTTTGTATTGTTGTGAAATATTGTGCAATGACAAGTTTTGTTAATTTGTATTGTGGATTGGGAATAGCCTTTCAGTTTTGCAAATCTGTATGCATACATTTCTTTCTTTCATTCAGGTTTGGTGTTGATGGTAATAACATAATGGTGACAGGCTTGTTTTCTGACCATTACAGTAGTTTGGTAAGTACTGTTTTGTTTTAGTTCAAACCCTTAACAGCTTTGCTAGGCATTATTTATTTTGACAGTGGCATCCTCCCACTAATTTTGCATTTCTTTCATGATAGGAGATGGTTAAGATTTCTATAAAAAAATATTTTTTTTGGGGAGGGGGGGGAAGGATATTGAAACTGTGTGCATAATGCACAATTTCAAGTACCCCTTGATATGTAATAGCACCAGGATTATCATTCTCAGCATTTTGCCCTATTACCTGGTATGCTTGGTCACAATTCCGGCTTGATTCACATTATGTGTATGTTTCCTAACTAATTTTTTAAGAATCTCTCAAATGTTAGACTCATATTAGAATAGTATATAGCAAAAATGCCTGTTTTGAATTTCAGTCTTTCAGAAAGCCTTGGGGAAGTTCAGTTAATAACAATATTATGTCTTATTTTCAGTGCATTGTGTTAAAAAATATCAGACTTTTCAGTATAGTGGTACCTTTTTTTGAGCCAATCTTAAGAGGATATTACTGCGTAAGGGTCTACATATTAACGAGGTAAGTCATCTGGGAATCCTGAATTAAGATAGACTGTGGTTCAAGAACTGACAGTAGTGACAGGTTGTCCATAGTGGTGGCAGAGGTGAAGGGGTGCACTGGACCTTGCACTTTGGTTGACAAGAGATATTAATCACAATTGCAGCAATGTGAACAAACAAACAAGCAAACAAATGAACAAGCAAACAAACAAGCAAACAGAGCAACAATTTTCTTTTATCTTACCATAAGGCAGCAAAAGGAAGCTCAGACTGATGTTAGTAGAACTCAGCCCATATTTTACCTTATCCCCTGGCCAGCTTTAGTACCATTGAAAAAAAAACAGATCACTGAAATATTTTGTTTTTATCCTTCAGGTTCGGGAGGCCGCCTACAGAATATATCTGCATCCAGACCCCCATCAGGCTGAAATATTAGATGCCCTTCTCAATGCAAGGTACAGGTTGGCAAAGCTGGTTGGGTTTGATACCTACTCACACAGAGCTAATAGGGGAGCTATTATGGAATCACCAGGTAAAGGGTTATTTTGTTCATAATCTGGTAATAGATTTAGTTTGCCAGCAAGAGTCTCATTTGAACATTCATGGAGTCCCAGTGTTTTCTTAGGATTGGGAGATCATGTAATTCACCCCCATAGATTTTAAAATCCTCCCTAAAAATATATTGAATGTGTGTTAAACTGTACTCCAAAGTTTGCATTACTTGAGAAAAACATAAATTCACACTAAAAGTGTACAAATCCGCCCTCAAATTTATGACCAGAGGGGAATGTGTACCCCAACTCATATTACCTGGAGAAAACACTAGAGTCCCCTATATGTACATTCAGTGAGCACCACTGGATGTCCCTTGTGTACGTCCTTTGAGTACCCCAAGTGAACATCCACCAAGTGCCCCAAAATCATAACAGGGTTGTCAGCGACCTGAAAAAGTTCAAATATTTGTGGAAAGTTGCACTTCCAGCCAGGTCTTGAAAATAATTGAATCAGTAGAAATGGCCAGATGTTCTGAAAAAATCATGGAAGATCAGAGAGCTTGGTATATCAATCGATAATTTTTACATGTAACCTTTTGATCAGATTGAAAACATGGCAAATTTTGGATAAATTTCACTCTACAAAAAGTTGTCATGTGATAGTGTTAGTTATATTCACATCATAGAACAGTTGTCAGATCATCTGGAAAATATCATGAAAAAGTTTTTTTTTTTTAATTCTGTGGCACAAGAAGTGCACATGTTGAAGTGCACAAGACTTTTACTAGATTTTTTTAGTTTGCAAAGAAAGGTCAAAAACAGTATATATTTATACCAAACAGCCTAATGTCTCCAGTTAGCAATGACATTTAATTTTCTCTTCCTTTTTTATTTCACAGACAAGATTGTTGAGTTTTTGGACCTTCTCTCTCAAAAATTGAAACCAAGGTAATGTTCCAGTTCTAGAAGTTTGTTTTTGTTTGATTGTCAGCAGTAAATGTAAGAATATGTCGGCTTGTCATATTGTAATATCACTAAATGCTGCAATCACAAAATTTCCATTATTTTATAAGCCTGTAAATAAGAAACAATCTGCCCATGGAACTCGGACTGACACAGTTAGCGTGATCACATGTCATGAGCAGTTTATTTGAAAGGCTTTTTTAAAGTTGTAGCCACATCATATGTTGAATTATCAGATCAAAATTATAAAATCTTAATGGTCAGACAGAGGCTGCTGTCTCTCAAGCAGAAGGCTTCAGTAAAAACAGCTTTGCTATTGAGTTCCTTGAAAAGATTGTCATACCTTGTACTATCAGGTGGCAACAACCACAAGATGGACGGCACATGTGAGCTTCACTTCTGTATTTCTTGCAACTTCAAAGTACATTGTGTATATTTATTTTTGTATTTTAATTGTTTATGAAGACATACTGTCACATCTGTAGTGTCTGTTCTGCCATTTGTAACATGTGATGTTGACCGCCCTCATATCGTCAAGCATGATCTGGGCTGAATATTGAAACTTGTTGGTAGTATTCTTTATTCGATATATACTGTCACTATCAATTTATTTTCCAGGGCAAAACTAGATTATTCTGCCATGTTAGATCTGAAGAAAGAACAAGAGCACAATGCAAAAGTAAGAGACAGAGTGTGGATTTAAGACATGTAGTAGATTAGTGGAAATTTAGATGGGCCATTCCATGAGGATTGTTGTGTCAGTTATTTGACAGGTTTGGAGGGGAGAGTGGGATAGTAGACCCAGTAACTGATAGAGGGAGAAAGAGAAGGAGTTAGATGAAATAGTCTGGCCACTGAATGGGTTTTTGAAGAAATAGATGGACAGATGTGTGGACAGAATGAGTGGACAAATGGACTGAAGGATCAATACATGATGGGCATGGCTGATTATAGACAGACTGCAGATAGATATCAAACAACATAATAGCATGTGCTAGAAAAATGGCAGACATTGAATGAGGAGGCGACTAAGAGTGGTGTAGAGCAGGAAATCTCATTTCAGTTGATAGTATCTCTCTCATTCCTGGAAATCTGCGAGGGAGAAAGCAGGGGCTATGAATTTGGTAGTCATTGTTAAAGTTAATCGGCATTAACTGTTTCAGCTTTAGTTTTCAGTTTCCAGCTTTAGAGAGAGCTCAAAATACAAATGGGTCATTAAAGTGTAAAGTACATTAAGTTTTGTTAAAATATTTATTTGATATATTATACAGGCAATTATGCCATGGGACCCTCCTTACCTTACAGCTCTGGGCAGGCAGAAAAGGTATGTGTTAATGTAGAGCCAGTTTCACTTAAACACTATTTGTTCATCAAATTTTAGGGGACAGTATTTTCTAGATTTCAAAGTCAAAAACAAACACTAACTCTTAAAGCTGTGGCATTTCATCTTCACTGTCAGAGGGCAAGCCACCTACAAAGGACCATCGATACTGCCTTGACTCAGATGGATTTGTTTCCTCATTTCAAATATTAGATGTCTTTATATTAATTTCTTTTTTTTTCTCATCTTAATGTTCGGTTATGGAATGTGCAATTGAATTCAAATTAATGAACTGTCATGTCATGCTGCTCCTTTCCATTTATTATATCCTGGGTGCGCCTTTAAGTTCTTTCCATGCTATTGTGAAACTCTGATGTAGCAGAATCTACTGATTAAACAGGGTCTGCTGTATTTTAAGTTTAGTGGGATGGAAGCATGTGATTGTGCATGCTTTAAGTCTGATGACAAACAAAGAGAACAACAAAACAAACACCAAAGTGAAATGGCCTGCATTTCAATACAGTAATGAGATTTGAAAGTCTCATATCCTTGCCAATACATGTTCAGCATTTTTCTTTACAACATTATTGTTACCATGGCAGGTCAGCTTTTTCACTAATATTCTCAGAACCTGAGGATTATATAGTGCCACAGCCTTGTTACAGGCATCCTTTGCCTAAAAGCAGCTCAGTCAGAATCATCTGTATGATTATTATAACATTGTCATTTTTTTCTTTCTGTCCTTCCCGTGGACCACAAATGGTCCACATATGCAGTAGATTTGGTAAAACTGTCTTACTTTTGTGTTCTTTTGCACAGTTTGTGTGACCAGTAACATGACTTTCTTAGTCTCAGTGTATTTTCCCATTTTCCACATCCAGAAGTGTCATGCCAAACATGGACAGCATGCCCTACTTCTCCCTGGGTTGTGTAATGGAAGGTTTGAATCAGCTGTTCCAATGTCTCTTTGCTGTGGCTCTGCACCATGTGGAGATGGAACCAGGAGAGGCTTGGACAGAGGATATTTATAAGCTGGTACGATTGGTGGATGGGTGGGTGGATGGTTGGGTTGGATGGGGTGGGAAGGGGAGGGGAGGGACAGAGGGAGGGGATGAAGTGTGTGGTTGGGTGGGTTGAGTGGATGAAAACTGGATGAGGTAGTGGACCGATTATAAGAGGCTTATATGCAGGGGATAGGAGAAAGGATGGAAGGAGGAGTGGAGTTGGAGGAAATGCAGAAGACAGGCTTGGATAGAAGAGGGGAAGACTGAGTAGACTGACAGATTGATGGACAGTCAGACAGGTAGACTGACTGGCAAACAAACAAACAGGGAGGGGACGGTTGGATGGATGAATAAATAGACTGGAAAGATAGAGTGAATGAGGGCTGAATAAAGATGACTTAAAGCAATTGGTTGTATCTCCATATCAATTTAACAGGCTGTTGTCCATCGCACTGAAGGAGTCCTTGGCTACATTTACTGTGATTTCTTTGAGAGATATGGGAAACCAAATCAGGTAGGTTTATGAGGGCTATTAACAAATAGGGGGCAATATGTTCTCTGTTGCTGATTGGATATCTTTTTCAGCATTTATTGTCTTCAGCATTTATCAAACAGAGAGCGTTGCCTAGTTGATCATTCTTGACAATACATGGGAATACTTATCCTTCGAGAAAATCTTAACACGAATAACGTGAGCACCTGCAGTCCATGTCTTGCCTTCACAGCATGACTAAGTGTTGGCTGTTTCATAATTTTGCCTTGGAGATTGCCACTTCCTTGACTGTTAGACAAGAGCATAGTTTGATGCAGATGCCACCACAGCCACCATCAAGAAGTGAAAACATCTGATGCTTATTTTTTTTGAGGTCTAGCGATTAGTGAGAACTGAGATGATGCTCACTTTATTTACACGGGTTAATCTATTTCCCCAGTGACAAATGGTATCTGCATCCATCTTTACCATGTTAGTTATAAATGTGTTGTTACAGGTTTTATTCCTGGAGACTGTCCTTAGTGGTGAGTAGGTTTTGTTCATTTGTTGCAATCATGAGTGATCATTTTAGGATCAGCTAAAGTAACTATGGTGGTTCCAGGCAAGCAACTCAAGCAACTTCATTTAATGAAATCTTGAAACTTGCCAGAGCTGTAAGTCTGGGTCAAGTAGAAAGGTTATAGGCATGCACTCACTGTTTTAAAGCATTTTGGGGCGTATTATACAATATTCCTGTGATGTGTTTCAGGATTGCCACTTTACCATCCAAGGAGGGCGTCGGAAAGAGGATGGCAGTTACCAGCTTCCAATAGTGGTATTGCAGCTGTCTCTGTCAGGGCCACGAAGTGTTAGTGTCCCAACCCTGCTCAGCCCTGGGAATGTTGATAATCTCTTCCATGAGTTCGGTCATGCCATGCACTCAATGTTAGGCAGGACAAGATATCAGCATGTCACAGGTCTGTGTTTGGCAATCATGTAATGCCACTGTTTTAACATTACATCAGTGGTAGATGGCATGCAGTTGTCCTACTAATGATTCATATACCATTCAGCAATCTCGTTTGATATGGCACAAAATGACTGGTAAAACTGCTTAAAATGTTGCCACATCTCAGAATTGTTGCTGGTCCATTGCGTGAAAGGTCTTTTTAAGACAGCAGCTTGGGGATAGCAAAAATGACTTATTGTTCCAAGATTAAACAACTCCGATGAGGGCTAATGGTTGAAAATTATCTCCTAGGAATCTGTCTCAAGTTGGGATCTCAACATGCATTTATGGCCTCACCCAAACTGTGTTGTCAGGAATTTAGTATATCAAGATGATCATCTCAAGGAAAGGTGAAATTAGAGCTGGAATTGTCAGGCTTAAGTGACATGGCACACCATCAAACATAAAGTGAAGCTAGAAATGCAAGGTATAAACAATACTCAGCAAGATTTATCAGTCCTTTCCTCTTGATTTTGTGAAATCTGGAGCAGTGACTCCTCTGCATGTGGTTGCTATGCACATGCCTAAAATGTACATATTATATGCACATTGCATAAACATGATGTAGCTTTGCTCATGTTGTGTTGCTTGTGTATGCCAGTGGAATGCAGGGAAAATTGTATTGTCACACTTTAAAATTTTGTCTTTCTCAGGTACAAGGTGTTCCACAGATTTTGCAGAGGTACCCTCCGTTTTAATGGAGTTTTTTGCTGCAGAACCAAGGGTATGAGTTGAATACTGCCGTCATTTAAGCTTCATTAACTTGGGTGTTTATAGAATATTGTAGTTTGGATATTTAAAGATAAGTTACAGGTACTGATCTTTTTTTTTTTTTTTGGGCAGGAAAGAGCAGGTCTTTGAGAGATTGATAAAGATGGGCCCCTTTCTTTATCAATAACATGTAACTCAAGAAGTTGATGTTATGAGCACTAATATACAAGAAGAAGCCTGTGGCTTCATATTGAATTCTCAATGTATCAACATTATATGATCGTAACATGGTAAATGTGCATACTTCTTAACATTTTGCTTACATTTATGTCTTCCCTTAATGAAATGTTATATATTAATATATACATTCGTTTCCATTTAAGGTCATATCAACATTTGCTCGACATTATAAGACAGGAGAACCCATGAAGAAATCTGCAGTGAAAAATTTGTGTGATTCAAAGAAAATGTTTGCAGCTGCAGTAAGTTTCTTTTCTGTATTTTTACTGATGGGAATTGTCAGGAAATGAATTTTCCTATACAAGTCATTATACCTGTAAGGTCTTGTCTAGTCAAATTCCTATGTCTTGACATTTGGTTTTGTCTGACATGGTATATTATCTGTTGTGGGCATAGGGTATTCAAATTTGCAGGAAACAATCTATCCATATTCATAATTTTTACAGTATTGCTATTTTTCCTTTCACTTTGATTGTACTTAATCATGTTTATTTCCTCATAAAAACTTCCATTTCTTATTCGTCTTAAATTTCAGGACATGCAGATGCAAGTATTTTTTTCTATGCTAGACCAGGTATACCATGGACCACATCCACTGCCGGGGTCAACTACAGAAATTCTGGCACAACTGCAATCAAAGTATTACAACATAGATTATGTCAAAGACACGGTCAGTTCCTTTCAGCAGCATAGCCCTCTATAATCAGAATGAGGCATATGAATGTGTGTGTGCACCAGCCCTTGTCTGTCATCTTCCTTCCTCACTGCCAGCTGTGTAAATTCTATGGCAGTGACAAAAGATGATAATGTTTAATGTAGAGCTTCACGTGTCTTGTGGCCAATTGCCTTTGTGAGGTACATCTGAAATCAATTGCTAAAAGTAGTAAAAGGACTGTTTTGCACTGTATCAAGTGGATTGAGGGTCAGAAATTCACCAGATGATTATACTGGGTGAGGGTGAGCTAGGGTTTAATTACTCTTAAAGGGTGGCTTGAGTTATAAAGAAAGGAGATGCATGATGGGACACTGCACTGATCTGAATTCATTCACACAATTCACATGACAGATTCTGTTTTTTCAGAATTTCATGAGTAAAACAATGCTTAGAAACTTGGTAGATCGCTAGCATACTGACATGCCAAATGATACAGTAAAGAGGGTCTTTACAGAGATTATGAGAAGTGCTGTTGTGTTGCATGAGTTCCACTGTATCTACAGTTCTATATTTGAAATTACAAGATTACTGCAACAGTTTTCCAATGTTAACCTTCTTGTTTCAGGCATGGCAGCTAAGATTTGGTCACCTAGTGGGTTATGGTGCTAGGTACTACGCTTACCTCGTGTCAAGGGCTGTGGCAGCACAGGTGTGGCATACTTGCTTCAAGGTTGACCCTTTCAACAGGTAATCCATTCTCCATTAGTTATCGTAAATATTTTGTTGGCAGTATCCCGCCACTTTGTTTGAGGATTACAGTGAAACCTGCATATTGTAACCACCAATTGTTCCAGAGAAAGGCAGTCACTTTAGGGAGGTGATTTTGCCTTTGACAGGGTGATTTTGCTGAAATATTTGTACACCTTGCTTATGTTTTAATAACTCATTAGAAAAAATACATGTACTTAGGAACTATACACATACCAGTTTGAAGATGACCAGTGGAAAAACAAAGGATTCTGACATGCTGTGATGGCATGGGAGTGGGAATGACCAGTTTGGTTTGATCAGTAAAATCTTAACACCCATACTAGGATTTAGTATGCCATGTGAAGTTGCAGTACCGTACCATTTACTTGGGTCACTGTGGCTTTGGACTGTTGTGCACAGTAGTGTATTTTGATACTATAGGCATACTGGTCGACTAGTACATGAAACGTCCTTAGGTAATAACCATGTGTAAATAAGCATCTTAAAGAGACTAACAAGACACAAAGACTGTGCTTGTTAAACATCCGTATTTATCAGTGTGTACGGATTAGCTGAAGATAGTTAAGAGAAACAAAGTGAAAAAACCAGGGACCAAATATACTGAACCAAATATCTGTGTTTATATACTAAGTGTACCTATGTTCAGTGAGCACCACTGTAATTATACTATAGTTGTATGCAGTATTGATAACACCATTGTTTATTTATTTGTTCACAGAACAATGGGCTCTCGCTACAGGGAAGAAATGCTAGCACATGGAGGAGAAAAGCATCCCTTAAAGATTGTTGAAGGTACCATATTGTACTTTCCTCTTGTTCTTCTCAGTCATTAAGATTACTCAGTACCATATATATAGTGTAAGAGAATCCACTATTCTCTCACTGAAGAGTATTATGCACTGCCCTTTTTCTAATTTAATACATTTTGCATGCAAACTTTTGTGCCAAAGTGCTATTTAATGTGATTTTTTTCTGTCTGTAGTGGGTGGTGATACTTTGTATCAAAAGACAGCCTGTTACTTCATTGCCGGATTTCAAGCATGTATCTGAGAGGCATTTTATTTTTCTAAAGTGGGTCTTATTGCATCATTTTGAGAGACAGCCCTTTCCTTAGTTGCCTGTAAATTCTTGAGACATAAATTGTAAAAATCTCTCTGTAGGTATGGGCATTTTTGTATCTTTGTTACCTCTCGGAATCTGGGGTTGAATTACCAACTGTGCTTTGAGATAAAGTTTTTCTTAGCTGTTCATTGACAGTGGGAAAAGACTGTACTATTTAGCATTTTGGTGCACAATTTGCTTGCAAAATTACTAAATTAGAAAAGGTCAGTGCACATCATGGTAATGCACATTATTCTGCAGCTGAATTGTAGTGGATCTACTTAAGAGAAATGAAGGAGCCAGGCATAAATGTTTATGGCTTTGAACTCAAGATCTTAAAATCAACGGTTCAGTTCCTACCATAGTCATAATTGTAGATGTCTTAGGAAAGCATCTCATTCAGATTTCCCACAGTATAACTATCTGTAAAATGGATACCTGGCTGAAGGCAGCATAAGATATTGACAGAATGCTGATGGTCATGCCTTTGAAATGGCACTGATGCTGTATGCTGCCCAGGGAGTTGAGAAAGGTATTGAGTGACATGGCAAGGAGGTCAATAATATGTAAAGTCATGTCAGGAATGTATTGCATTTTATTTAAGACACTGATGATTATAAAGTCAGAATAATGTATTTAATAATATGGGGCAGTACTTCAGAATTACATGTTGACCTTGCTCAAAAATGTATAAGAAAAGTTTTGCTTTGAAACATATGACATGCTCAGCTGTTTCTTATTATGGTTTCATATTTTTCTATTTGAAAAATACACTGCATCAGTGTAGTATGGAAATTTTTAACTTTTTTTTTCATGGTCTTGTGGAGTTTTGATTAAGTGAAGTAAACTGCAATTACATGTCACCATGCTCATTCTACATTCGCCTTGGTCGTTTTTTGAGGTTTTGAGAAATTTAGTACTCTCATCTTGTTGTTCAAAGCAAAACTGAGGCAAATGTGGTTTGGCTTGTAAAATTGGGATAAATGGGGGATCATAGTAATATAAACAACTCAGATCATCAAAAAAATCATCTAGACAAATGTGGAATGAGTGTGACATTGTACTGACCTGTACTAATAGCTGTCACCTGCCTCACTCCACAGGAATGCTAGGACAGCGTCCAACGGTGGAGAACCTGGTAGATGCCCTGATTGTTGACATGGATGAGAACAGCAAACTGTTGGGGAGATTGTGACCAATGGGACCTCATGACTTTAGACCTCAAGTACTTTGAAAATCTATTCATCTGTTCTAATGCTCTGCGCTGCATCTCTGCCCTCCAAAGGCAGACAGACGTGTCTGCAGTTCTCCTGCATTTTAAGGCTCCTATTTGTTTTGGCCCACCTGGACGTATTGCACGTTTTGACAGAGGCAGAAATGCGAAACCAACAATCTGACTTTTTGACAGTAAATATCAACGTATCCAATATTTCCAAAATGTTTCTATAAAGGCAAAACATCGTACTAGTGATCTACTAAGCAGTCTGGCGTAGCAACACAGTTACGTCGGTTTACCTTTGGAGGGCAGATCTGTCTCTCCATATCAACAGGGTTCATGCAATCTCCTGGGGATTCTCTTGGAAATTGAATTGTTGTCAGGATCTTCTGGAAAGTTTCACTAATCTGTTATGCCCTCCTGGAATCTGTGGGAAAATCATTGCAGTTGGAAAAAATGCAGGTTTTATTGTCTGACACCCCCAAAATTACCACAAATATTGACTTTACTGAATACAGTTTTGCACCTAGAATTAATATTGAAATCTCCTACAATTTTTGGGGCACTATAAAACATGCAATGTTAAGAGTGGAAAACCGCTGAGACTGGATGGAAACTACATCATTAATTATGGAATGGAATAACCCATTACTATACCAATACATCACAAATACTATACTTTACCACAGCCATTAGAATAGTGGGGAAAAAAACAACAACAAAAAATAATGTGATTTCATTCCCAGAATTTTTCCTGGAATTCCAGAAAATGATTTCCCACCTGAGGCGTGAAGCCTGTAGCAAATTTTACTCTCTCAACTTGAAATTATGGACTGGTCCTTTGGATTTCGAGTTTTTGTGATGTCCAGATGTATCTAGACACTGCCCTTCCTGTCTTTATTAACCCCTTCACTGCCAAGGATCATACATAAATTCTTAAAATCAAAGCATAGAAATCAAAAGAATTCCAAATCTTTCCTGGATGTAATCAGTCAATTGTTTTTCTAAGAAGGAACAATATGTCAATACACTACACTAGTGAAAAGTAGTAGAAATCTTTTCATAGAACACTGATTTCATGGGCCAGAGAATTCTTGGGTATTTGGCAGTTAAGGGGTTAACGATGTCATAGTGCTGTCCAGATAGCTCAGCTCCCTATACCATGTTTTCTTTGTTTTCCAGGTTGCAGTCGCACACTCCTATTTCTTTGCACCTCTGTTAGTACATTATCCTTTTCAGTCAAGTTCTAGGTGGCAATTGTACATTCTTATTTCTTTGCACCTCTGTTAGTACACTATCCTTTTCAGTCAAGTTCTAGGTTGCGATGGCATATTCTCATTTCTTTGTACCTCTGTTAGTACATTATCCTTTTCAGTCAAGTTCTAGGTTGCAGTTGCACATTCTCATTTTTTTGTACCTCTGTTAGTACACTATCCTTTTCAGTATAGTAATCAGATTCTGATGTTCTTAATGTCAATTAAATCCACTTTATAGTGGACAGTGACAACACACATTTCGTTTAAGTCTGACACTGAAGCTTGATCAATGCTCATTACTTGGTAGTTACTGCTTAAAATTTATTGCACCTCTTCAATCTTTTCTTTTATGGAATGAAAAACTTTTCACAAATTCCACAAAATTTTTTCTTTCTCTATCACTTGAAGTCACGTTTAATGGGAATGAAGTAAAGGTAAGCCATATTTATCTTAAGATCAGAAACACGACGATTGACAAAATAGTTTTGTTAGGAGTTCAGAGAAAGACCACAGATACTGCCGGCTTGTTCATAATTTCTTGTTATCTTTATTTCAATTTCATTTTCTTCCAAGTTGAGTCTAATGAGAATGAATGTTAAGCAGTATTTTTTAAAAAACATCAGAAATGTGATTTCTGACATGGATTTACTTGTATCAGAGGAACGAACCTGAGAACCATTAACTTGTATGTTGTACAACACATATCCAGCCTGTAATTTGTCTGTAATTTCTGAGTTGTGTTTCTCCAAAGAGCAATAACAGACTGTGATCATGAACACAAGAGACATAGATGTGGTGTGAGAGATGACAGAATATGACAGAATATTTCTTTCATTGTTGACATAGAGATAGAAATATAATGTGTGTGGTACTCAGTTTACTCTATAAGTCAACATGGACAATTTATTTGAAGGAATAAACAGATGACCAAATAACAAGAGTTACTTCACAGTTACTCCAAGGTTGTTTATGTAGGGAACTAGTGAGAAGACTTATTTGTCAGCGTGAATGTAACAGCTCAGATTTTGGTAAAGTCTCATATACCTTTAGCAGAGTAAATCACAGAGATGAAAGGGAAATATTTCTTGGGTGAATGGTGCAGTTATATGAGGCCTCATCAAAGTGAGTCCATGAACAGATTTTAGAGAAACAGTTATAGTTATAATGAACAAGCTCTTAAAGTATAGATAAACCTTTACTCAGTCTAAACCTCAGAACTATTGTCAGGCTAGTGTGCATGAGTTGCAAGTAAGAATGCTTCTTCTGTATGGAGACTGATCATATGGAAATGTCAGAGGTTAATCCCAGAGGACTTTGACCCCAAAAAGCCTGGTTGTCTCTAGATAAGGCAGCTGATGTTAAGTTTCTTGTTTTTGGGATTTGCAGCCTCTCAGTGCTGCAGATAAGAAACAACTGAAATTTAATGCAGAGTGCTTCATTTCTTTGAGATACCCAGTTGCTTTAAGTTGTTTATCCTGTGGCCTACAATGTACCAAGAACTTAAAAGATTATCAAAATTCTAGTGAGGTTATGAAGGCTTTCTGAGTCTTTCACGTAAAAGCAGAATCAAAATTATTCTTATTCTGCAAATTATTCAAATTTTTTTGTACAGGAAATGTCATGTCTGTTTTGAGTTGAAACACAGAGGCAAAGTACGCTCTAAAAGACTTCCATGAACTTTTATGAGCTCTAAACAATGTTGTATTCAAAATATTGTGCCGTAACCATAAAACCTCCCCAGTTTTAATTTTAGGATCTGCAATTCTTTTGAAACAGCACTAATTTCATATAAGGAGTTTTCATATTATGCATTTTTGGTGTCCTATTTACAACTATGTTGTGTATACAAAATATTTTGCTGTAACCATAGAACCTCCCAAATTTTAATTTGGGGATCTGTGATTCTTTTGCAAAAGTACTAGTTTCTTATCATCATGCTCATTGTACATTCCCCTGAGTCATTTTTTGAGGTTTTAGAAATTTAGCACTCTCAAAATTTCGCACTGTATTGCTCAAAACAATGAGGCAGATGTGATTTGTTTTGATAGGGAAAAAGAGATAAATGGAAGATCACAGTAATATAAACAAATCACTTTTTAAAAAATGACTTGGGCGAAGGTGGAATGAGCGTGACGATACAAAGGGTTTTCACAATATGCATTTTTGATGTGCTGCCTACAACTGTGTTGTATTCAAAATATTTTGCCGAATCCATAGAACGTCCCAAATTTTAATTTTGGGATCTGCAATTCTTTTGAAATGGCACTTGTTTCATATAGAGGGTTTTCATAATAAGCATTTTTGATTTATAGTCTACAAAATAAATACACTCAAATGAGAACAAAAGAACACTCTGCAGGGAATTTTTCATCTTTATTCTGCTCCACAACAGAAGCAGTGCCAAAGTACATGTCAGTGTCTCTACCATCCATCATCAACAAACATCACACTATCTCATTCATATCAAGGCAATGCCTCAGGTTGTTTTGACATGGTAGCTATTACTGTATTTTTGTGTTGTGAACTGTTGATTTGTGATTTTTTATTTCCTAATAATATCCCTGACTGGATTTATAAGTGATTGCCCAGATGTGTATAATAAATGTTACGATGCAAAAGGTGGCAGGGCTTTACATGTATTTCTGCAAGTGCATGTGTGTCTGTGAGGAGCCATGTTTCAAGACCTGAGGCTGTTTTCAGCTGGACCCTTCCAAGCTGAAGTCCACACCAAAGCTAATCTAGCAGTAATGTGATTGCACGAGAGGAACATACTCTTTTAATGTTCATTAACTGTCTACACCATAAACATTAGCCACAACCTATTGTCAAAGTGATAAATGATTCTGGTGTTGATAATTAATGGGAATGAAGATGATGTGTGCCTTCAAGTCGCACAGCTCGACAGCTTTTTGTGTGAACTTCTGCTGATGATCTCACAATCTGGGATAAACATGCTCAGTTCAGTAGAGCAAACACTTAAAGCAATGGTTTTAGTATGCATATCAATGTCTGCTGGTAAATTAAGTATTCAAGGGTACTTATAAAAAACAAATTTGGCACCAGTTACCTTTCTTAAAAAATGCCAGTGACTATCAGGAAACTGAAGGTGGGGCAGCCTGGTCAAATGTGGGGGATTGGAATAATCATGTATAAAAATGCAAGTCTTTGTAGGCCTTTCTTCAATTAAATCAACTGCTGACAGACTGTCAGTGCAACAGTTTTTAAGCAAATGTGCTCAAGAGAACATATTTTCTTTTGTGTGCCTGCATAATAATGAGGAAGTACCTCACAAAGGAAAAAGTGGCAAACAACCAAAAACGTACATTCTCACCCCACAACTTACTCGTTAGCATCTATTCAAGCACTGACAACCAATGGTTCACAAAGATAAAAAAAATGATAAATAACATTTGTGAACATTTTTCTATTTACAAGTCTTTCACAATCATGTCACTAAACTCAGAAGAAAAGTCCTCTCATCCTGCGGCCCATGCCCTTGTCATATAGAACGTTGAACTTGTTTAAAAACTGTGAGAATAAAAAGATGACATTTAAGTGATCTGACATAGTAATTATGGTATATGACACAGCAATTCTGGTAACATCAAATTGAAGGGACCAACCAAATCGTTGTAAGTTAAATGAGTTTTGTGTTATCTGTTTACAGTACAATATGAGGGGATATTAACTAATGAAGTATCAGGTGCTGGCTTTGATGACCTTGACTGGTTATAGCATTGCATGCTGTCTGGAATAATCACCTTTGATTGATGCTGTAGTTACTAAGCACCTGACCTAATCTCCACAAGCCAGACCTATAGTAGACCAGGGGAGGAATAAATGCTATGTGCTTAGACAGCAGCTTCTTTCCCCTCTTGTTGTCTGTTTTTCCTCTTACGCTGGTTCATCATTCATCATGTTATCAAAGGTATCCTTAAACTCATTCTCAAATTAATTGTAAAATTTTACTATGAATAAAGAGGGCCTTTGATCAGGGATTTTCTTTTCTATTGGGTTAACTGAGATTTTGAGTCTACGGCTGTTGAATGAGTTCTACGTAAATGCATACAACTGTAAATAAAATATCTGCAAACACATTCTTTTGATATGTTAAAATATATCTGTAAGTCCTCAGAAAAGAAAAAAAAAAATTCAACAACTGTGATGAAAAATTATTAAAAACCATTAGGATTATGAATTAACAAAGAAAATCCTCAGGAGCAGAGGGTTAAAAATTTCCTATCTATTACGAACACTACCAAAGAAAATGACTGGCAGCACACAGCAACAGTATATTCCAGTTTCCGTTAGGCAAGTTATGAAGCTTTTCCATACTGGAGATTCAGTTGTCTGGTACAGTTGTTATAACATTTACCTGATTCATTGTGTTGCTTCCTTTTGTCATAGCTCCAAGATAAGCCATTAGACACACATCATTGCATTGCTGAAACAGAATAATACATTGTTTTCAACCCAGGGCATAGAAAAATGGCTCTTTTTTTAAAATACAATCATTCACTAGGTCAGAAGTTGCAATGGCTTTGAGGAAAGTTCCAATTCCAAAGCTTGGGTTTCTTTTACTATTTTGTCCTTTTTTTTCTCTGTTTTTCATCTGTCAATGGTTTCTTCATTATTCAGTAAAATCTCAATGTATATTACTGAGACATATTTAATATTAAAGTCCATGTAAAAAATGAAATGAGAATAATAATGAATTGCACATGAAGTTCAAACTTACAAATAAGATTTATACTTATTAAACCATTACCTCATGTCAAGGTTCTATTGTATTTAACATCACAATCTCAATGCAACCATTCACTCCTACATCATTAAGAAAAAAATAAAATCAGGAATATGTCCAGCTGACATAACTGGGAACATGAAAAGTGAAAACAGACAGCTCTTAAACACAGCTTAAAACGTACTAAAATATGAAGCTTCAGAGAGGAGAAATGGAAGTCAAGAGCTTCAGTCAATAGGTTTTCAGAGGAAAATGTAACATTTTGATGGCAAGTAGATGAACTAACTAACCGTATAGTAATCCTCTTTAAATCTCTGTGAGCTGAGGACAGGCAGTCTGTAGCAGAGACTGTAAGCTTCCCTGAGTATGTCATGATTCTTGGCAACTTCACCTGGCAATATTCAATGATCAATGAGTGGTCACAACATCCTTATACATTAGTGACAAAGCCCTGTCCAGCAAGATGTTGAGGGCAGATCCTTATTAGCATATAGACCTCCCAACTATCCCTACAGATCAGCCAACACTGACAGAAAAGCATGACACAAGAATCAAAATTGGGAGCAAGATATAAACCGTAGGTACTCATAAAAATGGTGGAAACAAACATATCTGAGAAA
>JAWQUT010000626.1:1220-46002 GCA_033807755.1 Ellobium chinense
CCTTACTGTACAAGATTTATAAACTATGATAGCTGACGCCCAATTTTTGTTCCTGGAAACTTGACGCCAATGGGCCATTATAATCCTTTAGTCTTCTAGTTCAAAACTTGCTTCTTGTACCTCACTGAACACTAAGTACCAGAAACGTGTACCGTGATCGATATTTTTCGAGCGCTGTATATCAAGGTCTTTTATCTCTGGTGCCTGGCAATTCCAAGAAAGCAGCCATCTTGCGATAGCTATAGATAACACATATTAAGTGAAAACGTTTATGTGTCATGACCAAAAACACTATGAAACACTTAACAGTTTCTACAGTTCCTTTGTGGTATGTGTGGGTTATGTTTTACATACGTGGCAGGCCATAGTTTGGCCACGGGCCAGCTGTTGAAAGAGCCAGTTTAAACACTTCTCTTCAAGCAAATATTTTATATTACGTAAGCACCTGGGCATTTTGTTTTGTATATGTAAAATATATAGAGAAATATAGACACTGAAAACAAAACAAAGGAAACAAAACACAAAGCAACAAAAATAAAACTGTAATAACCAACTCTCTATTTTCGCACTTCTAACGATCTTCCTTCACAAAATTTCATACATTCTCTTACATTTATGACACAGGCTACAAAGGACTTCAGCTGTTACCAAATTCGTTGCTGACTTTTAGCAACTTTTCCTCTTCGCACTTCCTTGAAAACTGTCTTGAAAACTGTCTTCATTTGAACCTTCGTGGTGATTGTGATCTATGACTGCATTTAAACTCAACCCCAATCAAGTGGCACTTATGCTTTGAAAATTCGGTTCTGCTAATCAAAAATTGAAATCGATTTATATATCGCACTTATCGTCAGCACAAGTAATTTCTGAAGCTTTCATAATAGAAGGCGAACTAAGAAATAGGCGATAGCGCGCGCGCGCGCGCACACACACACACACACACACACACACACACACACACACACACACACACACAGAGGAAATAAATTTTACATGTAACTCAGACAATGTGCAATTCCAACAGTTCATATAATAACACTACCTTTTATTAACTTGTTTTATGATTAACCCATAATAGTATATGAACATGATAAAAAAATGTGACAGATTTTGTTCGTGGCTGGCTGACTGGCTGCCTGGGTTTGTTCGGTATGGACAATTATCCCTTTAAGCTATACACCTCATATTTGGCAGCTAATACGTAATTGAAAATAAGGATCCATGAGACATCTAGTGCTGACCCTGGGGGACCGATTGGGGTCCTAGGAGATTTATTAAGAGGTCCTTTTGTACACATAAACAAGGATTAGAGATTCAACGCAGTAGGCAAAAGCAACAGCCAAGTATTTCAGGCAATATACTATTATGAGGAAGCTCCAGCCTAGTAAGTGGTGGTTTAGGGTTAGGGAATGGGTTAGAAGACAGAGATCACACATAAAAAAGGTCATAACTTGACTCTGGATCCATGCACCAGAAAACAGTCAGTTCCCGTAAGGGTCAATCCTGAAATGTGTACCCTCAATTATTTTCTCTTATCAATCAATCTGAATCATTTATGTGTTGGGCGAACCTTATTATGCTTCATTTATAAAGTATCAAATACCATAGTAAAAGTATGAAACATAATGTCAAATAAAATACATGCTCATGATATATTAAATGAACATTGATCATGGTAAAATAATAAAATACAAGAGATAGAGGAGCACAAGACAGTTACAAGCAGATTGAAGAACGACATTCTGAGACAGGAGAGGAATAAGAAAGTTTAAGCGAGGTCAAAGAGAAGGAGCAAAAAGACTGCTCAAGGTCGACTGACCCTCTGACCCTCATAAATTTAACGAGAGAAGGGACCGGCAAGCAAGGTGCTGATGCAGTACCTAACTATTACAATATCAACCAAGCTCAAAATTTCAGTGGGCTTGCTAGGGTTGGATTAGTCCTAAAATTTGGGCCACATAATAAGCTTTAATCTGGTATGGGTCTGGGTGAAAGCTAAAACTTTGGGTTTAGAGGGCAGCTCAAAATGTTAATATAGCCCATAGACGGAAAAAGGGTCCAATCTCATTACAGGTCTTTACTTAGTCTATTTTGATGAGTAAAAACAAGTGTTACCCACCTTAGTCTGTTTTGATAGGTAAAAACCAATGTTGCCCACCTTAGTCTATTTTGATGAGTAGAAACAAGTGTTACCCACCTTAGTCTGTTTTGATAGGTAAAAACCAATGTTGCCCACCTTAGTCTATTTTGATGAGTAAAAACAAGGGTTGCCCACCTTAGTCTGTTTTGATAGGTAAAAACCATGAGTAAAAACAAGGGTTGCCCACCTTAGTCTGTTTTGATAGGTAAAAACCAGTGTTGCCTGCCTTAGTCTATTTTGATAAGTAAAAACAAGGGTTGCCTTCCTCAGTCTGTTTTCATAGGTAAAAACCAATGTTGCCTGCCTCAGTCTGTTTTATTAGGTAAAAACCAATGTTGCCCACCTTGGTCTATTTTGATAAGTAAAAATAAGGGTTGCGCCCCTCAGTTTATTTTGATAAGTGAAAACAATAGTTATCGGCCTCAGTCTATTTTGTTAAATAAAAACAAGGGTCGGCCGCCTTAGTCTATCTTATAGCATTACAACAAGCAATACCTTAGGTCGCAAAGAAATACTGCATGTACAAGGCAATCAGTTAGTTATAGATAATACTAGTCTAATTTGGGGTTGCATGCACAATACAGTCTAATTTTGCGCACTTATGGTAACTATGGGAAACCCCCCTAAACATCAGTGATCAGTGACAGCCAATGCAGAAATTAAATAGCGTAGTGCAATGGCCTCCTGCCTGGTTCTGGACTTAGGTCGAGTTGACCAGGGTTGGAAGTTTATGCTCGGGATCTGACGTATGGGAAGTGAGAAAGACTACGTTTTAATAAGTAGAGAAGTTTTGATAATAGGATGAAAGTCATAGTGAATTTCAAAATGATTTTGGAAATAATAGTATTTCCTAATAAGTATAATAAATTGATAAGTAGTTAAGAAAATGGGATGATTTTAGTAACAGTTTGTAAACATATATTAATAAGAGCAAATATGGGACCTAAGCTTGACAAATTTCGTTGTAAATAACTGTGAAATACACACATTACAAAAATATAGTGTGTAATATGATCGTATCACCACGAAAATGCGCTGTGCCCATGTCTGCTTCTGCCACGATGGTAAGTAAGAGATACGAATTTGAAATAAAAATCTCTGTGTTCCTGGCTGTATTTAGGGAAAAAAATGGAAAACAGGACTTTTACTAACCTCGCTCCGTAGAGAAATTAATTTACATACAATGTAATAATCTCATTCATAATACAAACACATCTTACAGGTAAATACCTAATATTACAAAGGAAACAACGTAACAAAATTGCATTGCTGGTGGCTTCGCCCTTCATCCCCTCTCCCTGCGGGGGAAAGAGGAGCGAAGTGTCTTTCCCAATCACTGTCCAACTCGCGAGTCGAGCACACAAACCTACTTAATAGTTCTCAGTTTCTGAGCACAACTCAAAAACAACATGACCATGCTGTCTCACAAAAAAAAACTGCCTCCCATGTGCTGCCTATGTGAAGAACACATGCACATAAAGTACGGTGTTTTGAAATAAAGAAATATTAAGTATCACTAAAAATATGCTAAGAACATCTTACGGTGACAAGATAAAATGCTATATTTTTATATCTTATTTAGCTGCAAACCTATGTCCAAGGTCTTTATCTCCAGTCACGATGGATAGTTAAAAAGTATTTCAAAAATAAAAATATATTCCATATGGATAGCAAGCTGAACAACAGTTTGTAAGGCTAAAACAAAGACCAGTTCTTAACAGACACATAGTGCGAACATAAGCAGACATAATATAAAAAAAAATTTAAAAATCTACAAAAACAAAAAAACAAAAAAATAACTGACAGCCTTTTGCATCGTCCATTCAGCATAAATGTTCGTCCTCCGTTTTATTTATTTTTCATTATTTGCACCTAGCAAATATTGACAGAACTTCAGTGTTTAGTTCCTAGATATGAGGATTTACAGCAGCACCAAACGAGTCATAGTTTACAAAGATCCAAAGGTGTGCATGTAATTATTATACATCATGGGGCTCCTGGACATTAGAAGCATAAGACATGTTCATTTTTAAAACAGCACAAAACAGAGTTTACAAGCTTTTTTCTGCTTTGAACATTTGGTGAAGGGTATTAATTTCCAGACCTCGCTTCTCTAGAGATAATCTTATATAAATCTTTAAATTTCGGGTACTTTTTTTTTAACTCTTAAATATCAGTGAAATCAAATATTATTTAATCTAAACTTCTCGCCCGTAATTTCCTTTTGACTTTTAAATCTTACATAAACAAGTTCTGATGCGTGTCAAAAAGTTTTCACTAGGATCTATAATTCTTTTTTCTTATTACCATATAAAAGTTTAGAAACTCACTATTGGTATTGGTTTTACTTGATTTGCATCTATAGTTCGTTCGGAAAATCCTGAACAGCTTAAAATTGGAAACTTAGCCTTGATAGAAATATTTGAAATTTGATATTCTATCAATAATCCTTAATATGGAGATATGGGTTACTTTTTGTAAACAAATCCGTTAATTTTTTGGGGCTTACTGATGTCAAATGATAGACGAGTTCATTCTTAAGACCGAAACTTCCTTGGTTTTTCCAATAAACTAGTCTAATTTGTTCCACTGATATTTGTAATATATTTGTTATAGATAGTTTATAGTAAAAAGGTGTTTTTTTTTTTTTTTTGCATAAGCATGCACTAGACTATATAATATTTCATCGGCTGGCTCATCTAGAATAAAAGCGCCAAATTTCCGAAACTTGTTTTCTTGATCCAGATATATGACTATCTTGAGATATATCAATGAAATTAAATATGATCTGTCCTGGTATGACATAAAACATTTTAAAAACTGTATAATGGATATATATATATATATTTTTTTTTTTAAAATAGTCAACGTTTCGTGATTAGACACTTTTTTAATACTGACAATTAAGATACACGACCTACAAAGAAAGGCAAGTGAATAAGAGTCGGAAGGCCACAAAATTGAAAGGGATTGAGATAAGTTCATTGTCTGAGAAATTTAAACACCGGAATAATAAGCACACAGACAAAGCCACACTATCTCACACACACAAGTACCTGCAAAATTATCTTGAGTATACATTATTTCAAAAGCATTTTTTTTTTGCACAATTTTAACAAATCTTGCGCCAAAAATTAAAAAAAACATAATCAAAGAAAATCCGCCTTCCCTGAAAAATCTGGCCTATCCTCTAGCTTCCCTTTAATGAACAACAAGTTTATTATAACAAAGCTCAGGCCCAACATGTGGCATATGAGCAACCATTGACAAAAACCAAATGACGGGACAGATTGTACATTAATAACATTAATCTGTCATATCATTTACTAATCTATGCTTATCAATCAGTCAACTATTCAGGCATTCTTTCAATCGTAGAAGAAGACATCAAATCATCCAGTCAACCAGCCAATAGCTATTATGCATAATCAATCGCCCATAAATCATCCACCAAGAAATCAACCAATCGATCAGTCAGTCCTTCAATCAACCAATCAACCAACCAATCAACCAATCAACCAACCAACCAATCAATCAACCAACCAATTAACCAATCAATCAACCAACCAATTAACCAATCAATCAAACAACCACCGACCAATCAACCAACCAACCAATCAATCATTCAATCCACCAACAATCAATCTATCAACCAACCAATCTGTCAGTCAACCAATCAATCGACAAATCGACCAACAGACCAATCAATCAACCAACCAACCAACCAACCAACCAACCAACCAACCAACCAACCAACCAATCAATCAATCAATCAATCAATCAATCAATCAATCAATCAATCAACTAATCAACATATTAACTAACCAACCGTTCCATCAATCAATCTGTCGACCAATCATAATATAATCATATCCTTCCATCAATCAGTCCGGTGACTAATGTCAGCCGGTCAGCCAACCAGTCAATATACAATAGCCAGTTGTACTAGTATGGAACCACCGGAAGATTACTATATTTGCATCAGTTGCTCTTTTCAATTATTATTTTTATAAACATAGAAAGGGCCTTAAGATTTTGGAGCGTGTTATTGCCGAAAAGCTTAGTTAAAATGAACATGCTGGGTCGTAACATGTATTTTTTGTCAACATACTTCTTTCTTTCCGCATCAAACATTTTGCACTCAAACAGAGCATGAAATTCATCGCCCACAGCAAAAGGGCTATTACAAAAGTTACACTTGCGTTCTTCCAATGGCAGATTATTCCATCTTCCTGTTTCAATAGGCAGTTTATGGTTTGCTGTTCTAAATTTACACAGGGGGCGTCTAAACTTTAACGGTAAAATATCTAAATACTTTTCGAAAAATAGTTCTGTCTTAAGACTTTTGTAGAAAGTAGCTTTATCAGAGTTTTCGATGCTGCTTAACCAGTTCTGGAGGGCTTGATCTTTGAGTCTTCTGTCTACAATTCGGGTTATATATTGTACATTTAAGGTGGGCCCCTGCCTAAGCCATATTTCTCGTAGTCCTAGATTGTTTAAAATGTTCTCAACGTTTCCTAGCCACTGTACTTGGATAGTACTGTTTTTGTGGTAAGCAAGAAGTACGTCATACAGTTCTTTTACTAATTTTGTTGGTTTTCCAGTGACAATTTTAAACCAGTACATCAGTATTCTCTTTTCAATTTCGATTGTGAGAGGATATCTTCCGGTTTCTCCCAATACCATATATGCAGGAGTAGATTTTCTTAAACCAAGCACCTTTTTCAAAAATTCAAGATGGACACTTTCTATAATTTTTAAATCAGTATGTCCCCACACTTCACATCCATACAGTAAAACAGGTTTAACTAGAGTATCAAATAAATGTAGTTGACAGCTCACAGACAAATTCAGTGACTTACTTTTAGCAAGTACTCCATACATAGCCCTTCTTGCTTTATCTCTGTTTATCTTCTTCGCTTTGGCATATTGCTTATTCTTGCTGAAGGTTAATCCCAAATACTTGTATTCAGATACAATGTCTAGTTTAACATTATTCATATAAAACTCGGGGCGTCCTCTTTTTCTTCCAAAAATCATAATCTGTGTTTTTGAAGTATTTATCTGCAGCTTCCATTTTGCACAATATGAGCTGTATGCGTCTAGTGATTTTTGTAGACCTTTTGCACTGTTCGCTATGAGAATAGTGTCATCTGCGTACAGAAGAACTAATAATGATAAAAGGACTGTTAAATCGTCATGTTTCAGTAACTTAAAGCCTTCAATACCACTATTTGCCAGATATGTCTCAAGATCGTTCAGGTAAATACAAAACATTAGGCACGATAAATTCTCTCCCTGACGAATACCAGTCTCACATGGGAAGGTCTCAGACCGTTCATAAAGGTGGGGAAAAATGCCTAGCTCATCTGGTGAGTGTAGTTTGATATATGATTTAGTTTGGGCATTTCTTAGGAAATTACCATTTACCCCTGTTGTGAGAAGTTTGCTGAATAGCCCTTCCCTCCACACAGTGGAATAGGCACGTGCCAGGTCGATAAATGCACAATACACTGTTTTGTTTTTCATTTTTGCATATTCAAGTAAAAAAAAGTATTCAAAAAGCGAAAGTTATTTAGAAAGGGGTCTGCATTGGTATCTGAATCTTTTTGCTGAGAAAGAATAGAGAACAACAGAGAGCAATTGATAAGAAAATCCAAAGCTATATTATAAACAAGGAGAAAGAAGCGTGACCAAAGAATTTTATTAAAGACAGCTCACAGAGGTGTAAAGGTCACGCACTGGGTTGGGATGTTGTCTCTCCTCCTCGCTGTGTTGTTCCCACAAAAACTGACAACCCATCCGCCACTACAGATTCTGATTACAGCTAGTTGCCCTGGGCGATTAGTTCATTCTCCTGATCTCTTGTTTCAGCTCTGGGGTTGGTGCCGTTCTGTGTCCTGTTTTCCTGCCTCGTTCTCAGATGTGCCATGAGCAAGAGCAGTTTGCCTGTAGAAACAACGAAAAACAGTATTTTTCCTATTAGATTGCAGGAGCCTAAATGGCAAAAAAAAAAACTTGGACTGTCAGATTCGATAGCAGCAGAGTATAAAATCTGTCCTTTCGACAGATTGTATATAAATAATCGTATAACATGAAACCACACCTCAAAAGTGGTGCAATTCAGTCTTAAATTTGTTAAAACATAATTGTTGCAGACAGTATTTCCCAATGGCTTCAGCGGATTTCATTTATGTGGGCCTGTGCTCTGCAAAAGAAGGCCAGATATTTAATACCTTTTCATTTAATTTAAAATTGTGAAAAATCTCAATGAAGGACCCCCACTGTAAACAATTTTGGCACAGTGATGGCACCAGGCCTGCAGACTAGCCTAGGCCTTCTCGGAACATTCCTGTGGTTAGAGGAAAAATATTTATAAAATGACCCAAAAAGACAATTAAACTCCTGCAACTATTAGTGCTGCAGACGAATGTACACTAACCCACACCTTAGACCAAGGAGAAACTCAGATAAAAAACCGTCGCTGCCTGTCCATCGAAGAGAAGCTAACATCACATTGAAGTCTCCTGGCTTAAAAGTAGTCAGTTGGCAATTTATACAGTAAGGCAGTATCAGTTCATAATCTGTCAATACCGCTAGGCTTTTTCGCACCGAGATGAACGTTTAGAGTTACAAGAGTTGAATTCAAGGTTGTGTCAAACAAAATGCACCTGAATAAGAACAAGGACTGTGGCTGGGCTGTGACAGTTACCTTTTTTTTTAATTTAAAGAAGTTTTAAGATTATATACCTTTTAATAAAAGTAAGATTTATTTTTATTAGCTCATAGGAAATTCTCCTTACTGTGCCAGGTAATGTAACACATTTCATTCATGAAATATAAATATACAACAGCACACATAATACATGTACATAATACTGCTAACATGCAACAACAAAACAAAATAGCATGCTATGTTAAGAGAGTGAGCCAGTGGTGGTTCTCGCACTTTATATCTTTGTGGCGTTTACTAATCAGGGTTGCATTTGTTGATCTCTGCAATTGGACAAAATGGAAATCCACACCACCTGTTTTCTGTGGGATGTCGATTGGAAAGGATACGTTTTTGGCAAGTGCGTGCCAGTCACAGTAAGGAAGGGTGCACACCTACTAGAGGTTTGTTAGACATGTGACCCATTCTGTACAAAACCGGAGAGAAAAAAGCTCGAGAATATGGGAGAAACTATCTCCAGTTTCAAATTTGTTAGTGAAGCATCATATTAACGGTCTTGTGACGGAGGAGGATGTGACAAGAATCAACGGTAGTCTGTATATTAGTGAATGAGGAAAGAAGTAAGTAGAGCGAACACCAATCGAAAGTCGGTGCATTCTTTCCTATCTCTTCTGAATCAGTCGCAACCATTTTGGCTTGCCTAGAAACTGATACTTCTTTAGCTAAGGAAGGGGTGTGGCTTGGCTACCCATTTTATCAAATTGCAGGAATCAAACAAACGTTGACCCGTAGAGAGGATCCTGTTCCATTACAGTTCACTACAAAGACGGTTTGTGGAATCTCTGTATGAAATATACCTTGGTACAATTAAAATATAATTTATTTATGATTAAGGTTTATTAATTATTGACGTCAACTATAATAAAAGATGAATAAACATGAATACATGAACATGAAATTCATAATTCATTATGGGGTCTATTTATTAGGGGAGTACCAATTATATAAGTTCCAATGTACAATAAAGATATAAATGCAATTTCCTCTGAATTTCCGATGGCATTTTTTTCTTTAGTTGGATACTTATTATTCCTGGTTTAAAAGAAAATACAGCCTCTTTAAAAGACAAATAAATTGCTAGAATGCTCAAATTTAAATTTTTTTTTTTAATTTTTAACAAAATTTCTTTATTTTTGTTTCATTATTTTTTGTTTTTCTTTGTTTTCATTGACGATAATGATGAATATAAAACGAGGATACCTGTTTTCACACTAATGACAGCCCCTATCACAAGAGCAGCCACAATAACAGACACAATGACCAAGACAGCAATAAGAGCTGTTCCATCATCAGCCGCGGCCTGTGAGGGCTCAGAGACTTGCATGCCCAAGACTCCTCTTGTTGTAGTGACCAGCCGATCTGGAACGACAACAGTAATGTAAGAATTATAACTGACTGAAGTAAATGACATTATTCGTTCTCAGGGACATGTCTTTGGGTCTTCAGCTACATATGGAGGTAAATGAAGACGGGAAAGAAAGAAAGAAAGAAACAAAGAAACAAATGAGGAAGAAAAGAGAGATAGAAAGAAAGAAAGAATGAAAGAAAGAAAGAAAGAAAGAAAGAAAGAAAGAAAGAAAGAAAGAAAGAAAGAAAAAGGGTTGGTACCTGTCCTAGTTTCCACCGTGTTTGGGCAGCGGTTTTCCAAGCTGTGCTCTGTGAATTCGTTTAAAGACACCACTCTAAACATGTATTGTGTATCCTCCTGCAGCCCTGTGACAGTCATTACACTGTCTTGAGTTTCCTCCTTAAATGCTTCCCACTTGTTATCCTCCGTGGAAAAGTACACTAGGAACGACTGAGTGGCTCCTCCATCTAGTCCAGGTCGCCATGTCAGTGTGACGTAGTCAGGGCCTTGATTGGTTATCTCAATATCAGCTGGACAGTCTGGTGGACCTGATGTGAATAGAACAGTAAAGGGATGTTGTTGTTGTTGTTGTTGTTGTTGTTGTTGTTGTTGATGTTGTTGATGTTGCTGTCGTTTGCTGTTGATGTTGTTGCTTCTACTTTTTGAGCTAAGTATTATTATCTCTGATTTGTTTACTGTTCGTATTTGGCGTGGTGATGTCTTAAATGAATATGAATAATTTCATAAAGGAGATGCTTATATTATTATATATGCTTAGCACTATCAATCATTTAATATGACTGCATTTCAGAACTAGAACTTCAGTTTCTTCTTGCATTAACCTAGTCGTTTTTGTAGTATCTTAAGATTACACCTAAAAAAGCACAATTTCAGGACAAAAGGGAGAATAAAATTTACCAGTCTCTTTCAGCACAGCCCTGTAGTGTAGTTTATTCTCTTGATCCCCTGAGAATACAGTGAACGTGTACACACCGTAGTCCAGTATAGATATCTCCGAAAGTGTAAAGTGAAGTACAAAATTGTTAAAGGTTCTGGCTTCGATGGTCCAGTTCCAGTTGGTCTCAACAGATGGGGTGTCCTCTTTGGCAGAGGTAACACTGCTGATTTCAGGAAATGCTACAACACAGAGAGAGAAAGATGGCGTTTCCCTTACAGGTGCAAAGATGGTCCTGTCTTGGCTTTCTTGATCACAGAGGCGGGGCTCACCTATGGAAAAGAAGTATGACAAAAATAATTAATGAAAGTTCACAATAAAAATGGACATTTAATAACAGATGTATAACTGACATTTATTGTCTGGCATCTATCTATCTATCTATCTATCTATCTATCTATCTATCTATCTATCTATCTATCTAATCTATCTATCTATCTAATCTATCTATCTATCTATCTAATACTCAAATATATATATTTCTCCCTTTCTAACCTCTTTATCTTACACTCTTTCTTTCTCATAGTCATTCACGCTTTCCTTCTGACATTAACAGTTTGAGCTGTAACTTCCACGAAATCTTATTAGATCAGATACATCATTGCATATTTAACGCCCTCCACCCCGCCCCTCCCCTCAACCCTCCCCATTCTAGAACAGTAGCAATTACTGTACCTGTGATGCTGTTTACCTCATTTAAATGATAATGTTAACACTATATTTAAACTATCACAGCTAAGTCATATCTGAAAAGTTTTATATTTCTCTAAAGTTTGAAGGCGTACAACCTTTTATTCCAGATATTTCTGCAACAACTAACATTCAAAATACCATAGTTAATGAAGTTGGTTTGAACCGTACATTGTGTTGTACAGAAATGTGTTGATCAAGTTCTTGTCATTTTATACTATAAATACCTCTATGTTCTATTTGTTGTCAGTGAAGAGCTAAGCTGGAACACCAGCATGTTCGAGAACATAAGAGAGATTTGAGAATGGTCTTAGATTAAATTATGACCGTGTTCAATCAAACCCTCTCTCTCTCTTCTTGGCCTCCTATGCGTTTTTGTTTCCGGCGCATACTGTTGGATAGACTTCTTAATCGCGCTGGCAAAATGGTGGGCATTAAAACAGGTAATGAATGTTATGCTATAAAGTTATTATCCTTGATTATAAAAGTCCATATGGACTATTTATACTCCAATGATGACTTACAGTTATATATGCCAAGGTCATATGTCCTGTTTGTGTGCTCTCCACCCTCACAAATGTAAGTCCCCATCTTGTCACAGTCGATGTGTCCCAGTTCATAGGTCAGAGTATGAATACCACTGTGTTCTGAGGTTGTCAGTGGACTCATGGAGTCAGATATTCTTATGGTAAATTTTGATGGCGATGTGGCCTCTGTAAAACACATCAGTCTTGTCTCTGCGCCTTGAGGAAGGATAGCGCTGTTTGTCCATTGCGCCGTGGATGAAGTTCTTATTTCATGTGTGAAAGACAATATTGCCGATGAACCTCCAAGTAGAAAAAAAAAAAGAGAGAAGCAGGAAATAGGACAGTAGCAAAGGTGCATGAAATGCAAATCTCTACTTTTGGCCGTGTTCGAGTTATCTACATAAAATAGCTTAGTTTGGCTTGTTTTTTTTTCGCTGTAAGAAATATCGAGTATGGCAGACACTTCAACTAGTGTGCTTCGTTTTAAAAAAAACGTTTAGAGACAAGATTTTCACAGTAACTGAAATGGAAACAACATTTTCTTTTTTTATTTCCTCAAAACCAAGAAAAGTAGAGATATCCATTTCTTGCACTTTGCTTAGCCGTCGGCCTTAGTTCATATAAAAGAAGTGCCATTTTCAAAAGCACTGAACTGCGATAATGCGCATATCCCATACTGCATAAAATGTAGTGCAGAAATATAACCATAAGTACCTCAGAAGAAATGTCGATCAACTGCTAGGCTATATATCTAGATCAAATGTACTGGCCCTTTTCTTACCCACGAATGCCTCCCACCCATCTTCACAGTGGAAAGTATGGTTACCCCAGGTATCCTCACAAACCTCCGAAGGCAGTGAAAAAATACTGGTTATCTATATTCGTAATTGTTCATATGAAACAAAATGAATGGTTACAATGTGTTGAGATGAAACTTGGAGAATACATGAAGGATTAATGTTCTGGGATTCTTTAAACTCGAGAAAAAAAAAACCTGTGAAAGTATCCCCAAAAGCCTGCAAGAACTGAAAGCATGTACATTATATCTTACTGTTAGCAGTCCTCGCCAGTGCCCCGTAATCCAGGCTGAATATCACAACCGTTATCAGCACGTTCAGGTTCATTTCTATTCTTGCTAATCATGCAGACACTATGACGAGTCACCAAGATTTCAATATCGGGCGCAAGAGTTTTATAGGGACTATAGGGATATAATTCTTGTAAAGGATTGGTGTGCAGTGTTCTCGGGAAAATGTAAAAGCGTCTCCACCATAAAAAAAAAATAAATTAGAAACACATTGTATGATCTGGGCTTTTGGAACTAGTGTTCGTAAACACCCCAACCCACCCACTCTCTGACACCCTAGGCCTGAATATTTTTATACAGTCATGCAAAGACCGTTTAAGACCACGTAAGAACAATGTTAGACAGTCAAGATAAAGTTTACATTCAAGCGGCCAGGTTGACAATAGATTATAATTTGGGTACAAATTACATTTAATAGTGTTATCCAAATACTGTTATATGAATAATGTCTAAACCAATTCAGTATTTCGTGCTTCCTCCTTTTTTCGTTATAACCGTCTACATTGGTTGGGGCTAGGTCTCGATAAACTTATGAAGACATGTCCCCCCTGTCTCTTATACACATCTNTCCCCAGTCAAAACAGAGACATCCGATGATTCCTTTTCAGATACTCTGACCTTCATTTATTTTCGTAAATTTTCAGTTGGATTTAGATCAGGGCTATTTCTAGGCCAGTTGAGTCTTGTTATCTTTTACAAGGTTAGTTTGTGCTGCACGACATTTGACCTGTGGCATGGAGTACATGAATATGACGCAGCCACGAGGATCCCCTGGCATAACTAAAATACTCTCTAACAGTTCCACATATTTTTCACCATTCACCATGGTGCGAGAAAGCAAGAAATAGAGGCCGGATATACCAAATGCAGACATTGCACTCAGATCATTCATTAAGCCCGTTGGATTCTTCATATGGAAACTGTGTATTTTCTTCAAATCGCTTCACAGTGCGTTGTCACATGTCTTAGAAAACTCGAGAGATGTGCACCCTTCTTCAGCTTTACTGGTAAACAGTGACCACAAACCAAAAACATACCCCTTTGATTGCATCGTTGTAGTTTAAAGAGTTTGCAAGAATAATTGTTATGTGTAAAATAACAATTATTTATATGCAGCAGCTGGCTCAACGGTTGTAAAATAATGCCCTGGGAATGCATTTCACTGTCATTTTTCTCAGTCCACCCCACTGTAAAATGGTACTCGGCTATAAATATTGTCAGAATGCTAGTGATCAGGGCCTGTAAATGGCAGCGGCATGGTATGCTTCTCAGGAAGCTGAGAAAGTCCTAAAGTGATCAGGCCTGCAGAGGTAATAATAATGTGAAGTCGCGTGAGCAGGCATTAGCCTGGATACGGGACTTATAAAATGTATTATTAATACTATCATTATTATTATTATATCTTTATTGTTATTGTATTATTATTAATATTGATATTTTATTATTATTATTCCCATTAAGCGCTTCTCCTGAGAAACAGACATTGAATGGAATCTACCCACCTTTAGCAGTTCAAAAGATTTACAGCTGAGTTATTTATTATCATGATACTTGTCTGAACAGACCGGCGACCTGTTTTGCAGAATGCGTCATAAAATCAGTTTGGAGCTGTCTCATGGAACTGATTATGGTTTCTAAGAAATTTTTATTATCGATTCACTTTGTGTACCTGAATCATGTGTGGTGCAGTAGTTCATTTTTTTTATAACCACCATGTCACTTGGTACATATGTTTCATATCTGATTTAGATAAAAATTTGACAAAGCTACAGGTTCTACTATGTCTGGTTATGACTAAAAGAAGTTCATACTTAATTGAAGACATTAATCAGTTCGTTTTGGTAAAGCAGCGGATTTTTAAGAAACAAAGACAGAAAAAAAGAGAACCTGAAAGTTTAAGCAAATTATATTGGATGAACTGATAACATTTAAGCAGCTGGATTAACGTAAGCATCATGTGTCCTGAGGTGATGATTGTGATGTTAGCGATCAGATAAAGGATGTCTCCGCGAATTATGAAGAAAAAAAGACAAGAACAATGATATCATGAAATACCGATGATAATGGAATTTGCTGTGTAACTATTCCAAGTCGTGCAGGCGCAGAACCGGCTACTGCTGTTCACTTCATGCATGACAAACATAAAAATCAACCATAGAGTTCTGCCATATAAGTTGGCAGACATACTTTCTCCATATTGATCGGATATTTAATATGGTGTAGAATGTGCAGGTCCGACACCAAATACTGAAATGAAATATATTCTAATAGAAATAATGATACGAGTCAAACAGAGACAGTTATTGCTATTATTAGGAGTCCGCACGATTATGGGCCATATCTAAGATAGTGGGTGTATTTTTGTCAATTTACAATCTATAGTCTAGAGTAACTTCTAGTCAAATTTTAAACCCTTGATAGGTTACAACTATATTGGTTCGTAATCCAGGGATTGGACGCTCCTGCTATAGGGTTCTTCAGATCTTCCGCGTGAACCTCGGATTGCTCTAAGTCCGATAACCGCCTATGTCATTAGTCGTAGGGCACCTGGCGAGGCTGGGAGGTCAAAGTGCATATTCGTGCATAACATTGGCCGAGGCTAGTGATCAGCTCTATGTGGAGCATGGAGAAAATGACGTTCCTGGCGCTAAAATTGTTTTAATGACCAAAATCTACTTCATCAAACTGTTCCTCTGTAGGGTATTCCCACGGAATCAATGTAATTCATAGATCTATATCACTATGCCGGCTTCTTCTCTCGGGGAAGAGGGAAAGATCTGTGTAATCTTACCATTACAAGCTGGAACCCATGAGCACACCTACCTTATTATTAAAACTTTTGTAATTATCATTTCATTAAATAAAGTTTTTGTATCAAGTGCCCCTTGGTGCATGAAAAAAGTATATGTTATACTTATCAAGGACTTAAGAATTCGCGCATATGATTTCATACTTAGTAAAGAGGTATACTTATGATATATTTTTTTAATAACTTAATATCTTGACTTCCCCTTCCTCTACTCCCACATGCAGCTGATTAATATGTAATACTGAAACTAACAGACGTTATAAAACATATTCCCTTGAGAGTAAATAAAGGTTGATTTATCTCCCTATGTGAACATGTAGAGGAACCTCGATATTAAATGTTGATTCATTTAATAAGTGTAACTTACCTTGGTATTAAGATTGAATTTCACGTGCACGGACTCATTATCATTCTATCATTTCATTAATGAGGCACGTATTAACAAGTATATCAAGTATACCTCAATAATAAGTACACCAAGGGCATGTTTTATATGGGATTTTATTGTAATATGTATGGGCATGACTGTGCAGGTGTGTGAGCGTGGTACACGTGTGTGTGTATATACATTTAAGTGTGCGTGTCTGTGTGTGTGTATTGGGATGTTTGTGGATTTGTGGATAGATGAATGTGTACGCGTTTATGAGTGGTAACATACATATATTATGTTGATAATTCTCTATATCTACAGTCTAGATTAGGCAAGAACATCCGACATAACCATTAAAGTTTTCCCCAACTCATTTGCTCGTTCACTGATATTGCGCTGCATTGCACAGAATAACTACTAGCTGCTGCAACCATCAATCATAGACTTTATTTTTTTTTGTTTGGTCAGCAGGAATTCTGTCAAAAAGTTCTTGACTGCGCAGCATCATTATCAAAAAGTTCTTGACTGCATGGTCTTAAATTAGTAGTATTTCGGAAATTTCTAAAGTTTCGGGAAAAAGGAGATAAAAGTACTCTCTCCAGATCTTGACAATGTTATTTCCTATGTTCAAGTGGCAAGTACTAGTCTAAGCGCAATGCTTGTTCCGAGGCATTGGTTGAACAAACTTCTAGGTTACGCCTAGCAGCCTAATCAGTAGTACTAGTAGTAGTAACAGTCAACATCGAAGGCAGCACGAATCTGACCTTTCACCCATGAATGAAGGTAACAGTCAGCCGCCGGTTCGGACGGCGCGGCTAAAAATAGATCGCTTGGGGGACTCTGTTTCAGCGAGCAGCGGTCTGAAGCACCCTATAGAACTTTCACTGACCCCTGCAGGGAAATTCGTTTACACTCCCGTACAGTGCTAGTCTACATCTCATTTATAATACGAAGACATAGAATAGCACACTTTATAAATGTGAATACATAATATTACAAGTGAAACACATAACGAAGTGATTGCTTGTCGTCCGCAGTGCAGGGCTCTGGTTTCCCCAGCTCTAATGCCACATATTCATTTACACCTAAGGAAAGGGGAGTGAGGTGTCTGGTGTCTTTCTCAAGAACACCACAATATAAACCGCACGGTCCAAGAATATTGATCGATTCGGTTAATCGTCGACAGTTAAGGGAATGCAGTTCTAGGAACTGGGTTTCCTCGGGACAGAATTTTCTATAGCCCTGTTAGGCTGACATCAGCATTATCAAAAGCGAATTTCGGGAAATCCTGATATTACCTTACGTTCCAGCGATACGTTGTGTACCACAGAAGTGCGTTCCAACGCTTTAAGGTGCATTTCAATAACAATGGTAGAAATAGCTCTTGAGGGTATGTTGTTCATTTCTGAGCAGAATGCTTGCCACATTTATATCCATTTGAATGCCAAGTCCCCGAATATGATTTAGTGACGTTGTGTCTATAATTGTCTGATCTAACCAAATAACCTGAAGTTAGATCGATTATAGGCTGACGTAATATCTAAATGTTCTCTCTTTCTTTCTTCCTTTTTTTTTCTTTCCTACTTTCCTTCTTACTTTCTTTCTCTCTTTCTTTTTTTTCTTCCTTTGTTACCATCTTCTCCAAATTTGTTTTGGGCATGATTCGAAATATTACATCAAAGGTAGACGTTACAGTTATATATGACTTTTTAAACATAAATAAGCGTATTTTCTTGGCCAATCAATAGGACTGGTACCAACAACAAACAGAAACATGTGAGCCAAAAGAATAAGGGAAAAAAAGACATGCTATAACATTGATAACATGCTAGAAATAAATTGTTAAGCCATCAGTTCCTAAATCTTACCTTACACAGCTCCAGCTCTAAGAAGCAATGGCAATGAAGAAATCTTACCATGCCAGTTTGTCCGTCAGTATGCCAATTTTTCCTCTTGAAGTGGGATGGGGGAAGGGACATCTGATGTATTACCCATTGATGAACAATTTTGTGAGAACTTTAGCTCAAAGTGTGTTTAATGATCTGGCATAAAATAGTAAATTCGCGCGATTTGTCTAATATGGCTCTCAATGTCCTATATGCTTATGCAAGAGACGAAGAATCTTCATTGCCAGTGCTTCTTAGAGTTGGGCGATTTGCGTTTTAGGTATCAATTCCAATATTAGACCAAGTATTGATATCAGTGTATAATCCAAGACCATCTCGAAAACAGCAGCAGCAATAATAATAATAATAATAATAATGGTCGTCATTACCAGTAAAGGACAACACAAAACAGGACACAAGACGTAGACTCTAATAATCTTATCTATATCAATTTGCACTACGAGATATCGATACCTGAGTAAACTATTGAATATTTGCGATAACGCTTGAATATCAACTCCTCGATTGCTGGTATCGAATTAAACCCAGTTTAGTACTTCCTGTTTTGTAAATAAACAAACAAACAAACGGGACCGCACGTCACTAGAAGTGCCCTGAGAAGCAACATGGAAGAAACTCAGTGGGTTCAATATGATTCTCAAAACTCTACTTGAATTTATGTTAGGGCTTCCTACTTACGTGTTTAGGAGGAACCAAAATCACGGTTAGTAAATATTTCAACGTATCCTTTGCAAATTCGTTTCAACTGTTCTATATTTCAGTAATCCCCAGTGCATCTGTTTCCGTCAGGCTTGTATATCCACCACCCTCTAAGAAAGTCTTTAACTAAACTGCTAGCATTATTTTGTGGACCAAATTCTTGTTACTTAATATAACTATGGGGTAACCCGATTCTTGTCCAAATTGTTTTCTATGGAACACCATGTACACACGTCTTATATTTTTCCTACCTGATATTTATTTGAGATGCCACACGAAGCGTTTTGAAGCTATTTTTGCGATTCATGTTCATTTATTCCTATGTAATACCGTTGACACAATATATTTTATAAAATTATGATATTGACTGGGCTGCATGTGACATCTCTGATTATTGGATTACCCTTAACATTTATATTCCTCTGACAACCAGTGGCCTCGGGGCTACCTTCCAGTGCCTTTGCTGCACAAAGATTGATGAAAAATAGTTTAAAATAGGATTGGATTGGGGAGGGATGATTTGTAAATGGTTAGTTTTCAGTACTAGTTCATCTTCTGCTTGTTTTGCCCAATATATTACGTAGGGCGAGTTAAGTTTCAGTTCTCCTTCACAGTCTTCATGAAAATTATTGTCCACCCCTTCCAAATTTTTTCCGAGAATAAGTGGCACTCCTATGTTTTCTAAACCCGTTCACCAACGGTGTATATACGTGGAGGGAATGGAAAGGAAGGGGGACGTGTCCCCCAAAACAAGAATGTACCACTGGATGCCCCCTTCACCCCCTCGCTACTCTGATAGTTACATGATAGTTAAATGGGATTTCATAGAACTGACCCGGTCTTCCCAGAAAGTAGCTGGATTGATAGGAATGCAGACATGCTGGAACATGTCTGATCAAACTACCAGCCTTTAGTTTGAAAGCATGCTTCCAAGGATAGTGATTTGTAAACTGCAACGCAAGGATATAGCATCATCATAATATAATGCAGTTCCAAGAACAGAGATTCAAATTTGAGAAAAATGCTAATAGCAGTGTCAGGCGCTAATACCCCGTGGTTGAAGAAAAGGAGGGCTGGAGTAGGTCGAACTGGTATTCTCAATTTTTTTTTTTTATCACCTGACAACTGATCTAGTCAGCCAAAAGCTAGATCCAGCATCAATTGAGGTGATTTTTTTTTTATTTTGTTTTGCTTTGGTTTTGGTTTGTCCTTCCTTTTTTTTTTCCTTTTTTTTCCAAATAATAAAATGGAATAAATATGGTTTCAAATACCCGAATAATAAATGTCTAACAGTTTCCACCACTCCTACTAGCCCAATGAGTTAAGTGGCAAGACTGCAGATTGCATTCGATTGCATACCATTGCTCTTTGAAAAACAGAATACTTTGTATTCAACGTTCTGCTGCACTGATCTGTATCAGGATGGGCGGGCAGGCAATAAAGTTCTGCAATAAATGTATTCATATCTCTAACTTGGGATTCAGTAGATCAAGCCTTATTAGGGCCGTGGTTCTTTTTTTTTCAAGTGCACGGATGACATACTTGTTTGGGACATTCTACCAATCCTTAGACAACCGGGTGGTTATAGAAAGAACTGAGAAACAGACGAGTCCTCGTTGAATTGTTTGTGTTGCTGCTGCTGCTGAAGCTGTTGCTGCTATTGTTGTTGCTGTTGCTAGAAGGAGACAGGACTGCTGCATTGCGCATTCTAGAACAATGATGATTATTTACATGGCACTCTGGAAGATTTAGGATTTTGTCCATAAAAAGAAAACTGCCGTCAATAAAGATGAGGTATTGTGAAAGTTTAAGATGGCTCAGAACTGACTCCCTGAAAGGGATAGGCCTAGTTAAAGAGAACGCAGAGACAATGGTACTTTTACGGTACCAGAGTTCACGTATTTTAAGAGCTACGACGACAACCATTATTCAAGTCTTCCTTCCAAATTTATATAAGGTCAGGTTCATTAAGTATTTTATTTTAAGGGCATCGTGGTCCGATCTTCTTGTTTCCTTTCTTGAATCTTATTTGGGTTCAGTTATGGGTTTGGTCCTTATTGCCTTTATTTCCGGGAACCCTTTTCTCTGGGTAATTAAGTAGAGGCAGGCAACTCTAAACGACCCATAACACTTTCGGATCATGAGAATTACACTAAAAAAAGGGACAGAACTGTGTCTTGACGAGGAGACACATATAATTGTTCTGCTGATTTCTGTCATCTTCAGAGAGGATAAACAAAATTCATAATATCTTTTCAGCAGCACCACTAGTTTTTGTTGAGTCCTCTCATCCTTCTTTATTAACAAAGGAAACATGCCATTTTGCCCACTGATTATAATACGGTTGTCACTTCCACAGGCCTCTGTACTATATGGGTATAATTTTTAATGTCTGTTCCCATAATATCAGTAGTGTTACTCTGTGTTAACGGCTTTACACACTTGAACCTTTTATTGATTGTGGAGATAAGAAAATGCTCTTAGAAATAAAAAATAGAACAAGATTGCGTGTCCCGCTATGCTGCTTGAAAAGGAAATAATAAAGTTGGCTATAGAATAGGTTGAAGGAGCGAAACTATTGGTGAAAAGGGCAGGTCGTAGTTTCAACAGCAGCAATCCCAATTGGTGTCCCTACCAGTAGAGTAATCTTCTACCTGTTTCTAGACCTAAACGTTTTCCCAGTTATCTAGCCGTAAGGCCCATTTTATCATTTTAACGAGTGCATTTTTTCCCTAAGGATATTGAATATATAGCTAGGCTAAAGATTTTAAAAGCTTGCTCGCTACTTGTAGAGACACACTTATTTTTTATTTTACTAGCACGGGCTGGGAAAGCCTTACTTCGCTTTCATACCCTTGATGGAAAAGAAAACACACTTTTGCATATCATAAAAGTTCTGAGGTCTGTAATAATAATAAAAGTTTAATAGTTTTGTTGTTGTTTTTATAAGAGCGCTCCGAGTTCATGGTGCGACAAAGGAAGAAATTGATTAAGTGAAAGAAAGGAAGCAGAGAAACACTGTAATTTAATGAAAAGAATACCCAGTTGTGTTTATGATTAGAATGCAGACAGAACAGAATTGAACACAACAATATCACTGTGTTCAAAAGGTAGTTGCAGGGGTTTAGATATGGAAGAGGAACGGACAACCAAAAATGCACAGGTTTTAAATTTAAAGTATAATTTTCTCTGTTACGGCCTGTAACTCCATTTTCATTTCTTTGTTTTGTTCATTTGCCGATCATTTCTCCCTTCTCACTTACTTCCTTCCTACAATTGCCTCTACGTTTCTCTCGGTTAGTGTCCATTTTAATTCCTCTGCCCAGTTTCCTGTGTAATTTTTATTACTTTTCGTTCACGTTTGTGTCAGGACGGGACATCTGGGCCAATGTTACAGTCATCATAGTCATTTACTGCGTCACGCTCTTCCGCCTCGCAAACTCATAAGGTCCGGTCAGAATAGATCAGCACAAAATGAGGCGAAGTGACAAATACCAATGGGTCATTTTCCTGATATTAACCCCCTTGAGTCCGCTAGATGGTGCTCCTGATGTTCAGATATATTTCATGTCTTTTATTAAATCTATCGCCGCTGAAACTTTAAATATTCAGATGTGTTTCAGTATTTCAGATGACAAAATTCAACTCCAGGGTTCCCAGAGGTTCTTAATTTTATCATGCGAAATTTTATACCACACATCTCGCTTTGAAATGAGTATGCATACATAGTTATAAATGCGACCATTGGTTGCTGTGAATCACTTACGTGTGGAATATTTTGTTCTATATCTTAATTCATTCCAAGCTATCACCAGTATAATAGTTTAATTGACATCACTTTGGACGTGCTGAAAACGTGTGGGGTTTTTTTAGATATCACAAAGAATGTTCCTGAACAAGCACAAGCCTGTGCAGTTGAAAGTGTGTTTTCGCTGACTCTCAAAGTTACATAGCCACTTAGAAGAAAACGGCCAGAAAGCTTTTTCACCGAGTGTCGTTCGCTAGTTTATCGGTTTTTTTTTATATTTTATGCATTTGAGGACAATAGTCCATGGACTAGCACCATAAAAGAATTCTAAGAGTTCCTTTTTTTTCCTAAATGCCATAACAAACCATGCTGAAATATTTATAACCGGAAACATCAAGGTTATGGCAACCTTAAATACCCAGCACTCTACAGACTGGTGGTTTTTCTTTTCCTTTAGAGTAATATGGGCTGCAAAATTCCCGTCTGTTTCTTGGAACGAACCGTTCCCCAGCTATCAGTCCTATAGCCCATTTTATCACTTCAAAGATTTCTTGTGTGCCCATTATAAGCATATTAAAAATGTAGCATGGCTAAGGAATTTTAAGCTTGCTTGATTCATGTCATCTTGACAAGTACAAACCCAGAAAGCCCCACTATGCTTTCAATCCCTTCCGAGAAAAAAAAACAAAACTCGTTTGCATATCCCTGCCAAAAAAACTCCTGTCAACAAAATCGCATTTGCATTCCATTGTAGCAACGTCGTGTTTCCATATACCTGCCAATAAAAACAAAAATTAGAAGAAAAAAAAAAGACAAGACACCAAGAGCAACTGACCTGAGAAGCAGCTGTAAGTGTTTCAGGAAAAGCAACCTTTTTCCCATTCCATAAGAGGAGAAGCGCCAGCGGTAACCTTACACTACATTCTAATTAGCGGTGTCCTCGTGCCGTTAGCATACGGCAACACTCCGCTATTTTTATTCTAATGTAAAAAAATTCTAAATCTGAAACTTCATTAATGTGAATGTCAAGTTGAGAGAGAGAGAGAGAGAGAGAGAGAGAGAGAGAGAGAGAGAGAGANGGGGGGGGGGGTAGAATGTGAATTGCTTGTTAAAAATATTGTATGCTAGTTTACTCATTTACAACAGTTTGTAGTCTGAGCCCAATAAACTTATTGTTATTATTGTTGTTATTGTTACTGTTATTGTTATTGATATACGGATTACAGTAGTGAGAGTTGGTGAACTCGTTGCAAGAATATAATTTGTGTAATTTACCATATTATGTGAGTGCGGAGGCGTGAGGAGTGGAGAGGAGGGGGGGGGGATGGGAAGAGAAATGATGAGGGTCCTGCAATAAACTATTTTCTGCTGCAACTGTCTTTGCCCTCAAAATAAAATTGTCCATCCTTCTATTTTTTTATAATCCTCCTCCCTCTCTACCTGCGCCTTCATCCCGTCCGTCTCCACCCTCACCTGCTGTGGCTACTTTCCGGCAAACACTGAATGTAACTTTTAATAGGGGATCGGGAAACGCCTAAACTTTGAAGCCGATGAAATCGTTGCATGCAGAAAATATTTTGTGTACCTTGCCCTATATAGGTGAGGGGCCTTTAAGGGAGATAGGGAGATATGGTTGCGGTCTTGAAATCAACTATTTTCTGATGCAATGGCCTTGCCCCGAAGGCTTTGTTCTCCCTCGATCTTCCTCTTCTTCCCCCCCCCCCCCCNCCCCCTTCCTCTCCTTCTCCTCATTGCTGACGCTCTTAAGGACAAGCAGTAGATTATGTAGCTTTTATGAGGGAAGGAGGGAAGAAATGGGTCGGAGGACCTAATATGCGTGAAAATTTTGAGGTTCTCTAGCGAATCAGTCTCACCGATTCACCCCAGGGAGGAGGGTAGGGAAAGGGCATTAAAATGTTTTTGTTTTCTCTGGCGCTGAAAGCAGATCTTTGACGTGCAAAACAGCAAAGACTGGGCGAACACTTAGGAGGAAGGAAATGATTGCATGTATGAGGAGTGGGAAATTAAGTGATATGTTGTTGCTATTATAGTTTTCTTATTATTCTTGGTCTTATTGTTATTATTATCATTATTGTTGTTGCTAATGGCGTTGTCATCGTTCTTGTTGTTGTTGTTGTTGTGGTGATGATATTGGAGGTGAGGGGGATGATTTGGTGATGGTTTTGAGAGTGGTGGTGCTGATAGCGATTCGGCATTTTTTTTTTTAATGTCGCACGAAAAGGGTTGCGATGTTTTAATTTATTGACATTAAGCGAAAACTGAGCTGTTATTAGACGATTTCGGCCGTCTTTTAGTGGCTGATTCGAAAGAGAGAAAGTCTAATCTCTGGGCAAAAAAAAAAAAAAAAATGACAAGAATAGATGTAAACGAAATCCTCTAATGCAATGAAAACTGCATGACACATCTGCATAGAAAACAGGCAATTACCGGTCCTTTCTTGAAAGAAGAGGAAAATACTTCCAAATCTGTTTTGTGATCGAAACCTGAAGTAATCCTCTACATTTCTTACTTACGGCACAATTGCCAATAAAATGACAGGTCTAGATATTTGCTTCACAGCCTAAAAAATCTTCACTTGTTTTTCTCCAAAACTTTAATATCTGTGCATTTTACTTCCTTCTCACCGTGTCTAAGAAAACACCGCTGGAATGTCGGGATTTTTATCCTCTCTGTGCGCCGCTATAACACGTGACTGGATGACATCATAAATCGAGAAAAGCCAGCAGGCGATTGATGCAGAAGAATGTGCAAACATGTCTGAACCAGCCGTCTGCTAGCCTATCTCTCTTTTCCATGTCACGCACCACTAGTAGTCGTGACGCGCAGCAGGGTGAAAATCCCAACATTCGTGTAGACTAGTGTTTACTTAGAAATTGTCAGGCAAAAGACAAAAACACATATGCGCGGTTTAACTTACATGACAAAATAACGCGGATTCATTACACCGTGAAACAAATAACTAGCCCTGTCACTTTACTTTAAGCAAACCTTAGTGCAAGAGGCAGCGTTAAATAGCATGCGGTATTTCCGTGATGTCCATTCACAGTCAAAGACAGGTTTTCTTGATCCCATCCTTTTATTCTCAGCCATCTTATTATCATCATAATAATATCATCATTACCATTGTCATCATCATCATCACCATTACTGCTGTCTTCGTGGGCTGGTTGTTCGTTCGGATAGTTTCTAATGGTGTGAACATCTATCTTCTATATGATGTCTCTGTAGCTTTCACGTGCAAGGACAAAGGCCATACACATTAATGGTAGATTGTGGATGAAGGCATAACCAAGAGAAAAATGCGTAGGCTCGAATGAAATTAAAACAGGCAGTATTTATTTTGTTGTCCCTGCATGACTCAGGAGGTGTCATAAGTTTTGTTGTAATCCTGCACGAACAGGAAGTAATTCACACTCATTGTTTCGTGTTGGGAGGTCACAACTTTGGGACTTTCCATATGATTGTTACCTTCCTCTATCCTACTTTCGCTCCCAACCCCCCCCCCCCCNCCCCCCCCCCCCCCCCCTTATTCATTTCATATTCTTCCATCCTACCTTCTCTCCTCCTCCATCCACCGTCTATTTTACTTCCTTCATACTGCCTTCTCTCCCTCCCTCCCCCCACCTCCTGTCAATTTACCTTTCTTCATCCTATCTTTCTCCCCTTGCCCCACCCCTCCCCCACGTCCTACTGCACCTGATAACGCATAAAGTCGAACCTGGTCTAGCGACTGCCTGTATGTCATAAGCACCTGCCGAGCCAAGCTGAACCTAGGCGACTGGTTTAAGGACAATTATTCATACCTTCAGTAGGCTATAATTAACCTCCTTATATGGACCGTCCGTCCTATCTAACCATGACCGGGACTACCTTTATCCATGTCTGGCATATTATAACATAGAGGAAAATACACTATATCAGATGCCCATCATTTGGTTATTCTAAAACCACGTAAGAGCTGTTCAAAAGATTTTAAGATAATGTTTCTAGTTTGAAGAAACAATTTTCTTTGTCATGTGCCATAACATGACTCTAAGGCTGCATATCGCAGCTTTAAGGCTGCACTCAAGACATGAATAGACTACATGGTTGTTGTACTTTGACGCTCTTTGTACACAGATGATCCAGAGGCGAAAGAGAACCATTTTTAATGTTACCACATATTTGAAGGACTGCTGTAAGGAAAAAAGAAAAAGAGAGAATGAATGATGGTCGCTATAAACATATTCTGGTGAACATTTAATCTTTTTGAAATGAGATGTCACTGTCCGCAAGAAAGGCGAACAACCCGAACGCCAAGGGCAATGACTGGCAACGTGGAAGAAGTTTTCAATGCCACTGCTGTTTACGACTTCCTTGATCTGACCTGGTACTGCCATTCAAGAGACAAGGAAGTCCTGATAGCAAAACATATTGGGGACTCAACAAATTAGTTGACACTCCACTCCTTACATGTTCAGACTGTTGGTAAAAGAAAAAAAAAACGGGGTCGTTTTCCCTTGGAAGACAAAAAAAAGACACCTATGTCTGATGGTCATCCCACGCAAAACTGTGATAACTTCACGAAGCTACAACATATTATAGGTCTGTTGCATGAACAAGACTGAAGCTGAATTGCCCACTGCAGAAGTGTAACATTCTTACACTGTACCAAAGCTTTAGGTCAGTTTGGCAATGAAGAACTCATTCAAGTGAATCTGTGTCCACAGCTACCTCCAGTCGAGACAAAAAAACTTTGCCAGGTTGGCTTGCATATTGATACCTATGTAAAGAGCACCTTAATCCGCGAACCCCCAGCTGATTATATTGTTGGCATCATTAAACTTGGCTCATAAACTGGCCGAGCCGAGACGGAAAGCGTTCGAGTCTTGGCCGAGTCTGCGCTATACAGAAGCTATGAGATTCAAATGACGAAAGGACCCCCGCTATAACCTCGTCCACAATGGATTTAGATCTTCGCCTTGGCGGAAGACAAGGGCCCTTCTCATCCCTATATCTGGCCTTTTACAGGCATTTAAAAATGTAAATGGAGATGACTGAGCTCGCTTCCGACTGTAACGGCGAGGTTCTTCAGGGGGACACCTCGGCGTTAAAGCTCTACCCTTGCCTATACCGGACCTTCCAATGCTCGATTATGCAGCTATAAACTGTTATAGTTTGCAAAGTGCTCTTTATAAGAGCTTCCAGTGACCCGCTGCGGCCACTGCCGGTTGGGATTCTTTGTAGCTGTGGTTTGTCGGTGCATTTTCGGACAGCAGAGCAAGCAAAATGAAGGTAGTATGATAAGAGCATCAGTTCTTGAGCTGATTTCGTTTTGTGGATTAAATCCTGTGTTCTGGAAATGCCTGGACTCCTTGAGCTCACTCGGTTTGCATCTTGATCAGTTCTGCCTCGCTGTTGGCAGTGAGTGTGTTTTCTGTTGGTGAGAGGAAAAGAAAATCAGCCTATAGCTATTCTGCTCCATTAGCAATGCAGAAATGAAACAGCAACAGTTATGAGAATGCAGGAGATGCTTAAAAGTCTATATGGACAAAACTATTTGACCTTCAATGAACACACTGTTATAGGCAGTTATCTAGAAATACAGTAGTTCAAGTGCTTTCCATTCTATCTAATGCTTTCTACTTGAATTGAACGTTTGCAGTGCTTTCCTTATAGATTATTCTATACAGGAACCTGACAGTTCATTGCCATAGCACCATATAGATATCAGTATATCGCATAAAGTGCACAAATATCGCACATTTTCAGTAAAACCAAGTGAAAGCAAAATAAGCACAAAATATGCAAGAAGCAGAGTGTATCGCTATTTTAAATGGCAGCTGAAGAATGATTTACCTCTCCTCCTATTCCATCTAGACGTTCATCGGGTTCTGAAGGTCACACCATCAACTGACGATGTCTCTGCACGGCCTGAAGTGCTCACGGGAGAAAACACATAAATGTTAAGATGGCGACAGAATTGCAAAGCATTTCTGCGGGAGCTATAATTGTCGGGCTATTATGAAACTGAAATCGCTTGCACTTATTATTATATAGAAAAATACAAAATACCAGATTTAGTTTCCAATAAGCCTGCGACTTTAAGTCCTTAAGTTTCAGCAGTGGGCCCAACTACTCTATGTAGCATCGTTATCTATACATACATTGTTTTGGAACATGGGTCTAAACCAGACGAGTATTAATATCAGTATGTGCAAATATTCTTGCATATTTGTTTAAAAAGCCCCGGAAGTGCATATTTTTATCACGACTTATATAAAAAGAGAAATCTGGATAAAAGAGCATGCCAGCTAGACAAGAGCATATGTAGGCCATCAGACAGAGGAAACTGCCATATTCTGGCTGTGTGAAACATTTTCAAAATATCATGACGCAGAAAAAAAAGTAGGAGAAAGTGCTACAGAGCTACAGAACACAAGTCAGATATCGAAACTTACAGATATCCCATCATAATGCATATGAGTGATTGGAAGCATCCAATATGTATGCCAGGCTCACAGCTGGCCCCGCTTCTTTGCGTCTTAAAGTTTGCTACATGTGTATGCATTTGGAGAATGCCACCTCGATTCCAGAGGAGGCATGATATGATTTTCCATGCCTTCCCTCTGTTGCTCTATTTTGTGCATACACATAAACTGTCAAGGACGACTTTCAGATTAGAGGAAAGTTTTCTTCCTGCTAAATTGCTTGAGACATAGCTCGCATCGATTTTCTAGATTCAACTGCTCATTTTGGACTTTGTGGGGGAAATTTCCAGCTGGTCTGCGTAAAATAACTCACATTAAACTCTGGTTTTACAACTGTCCTCAAAACCACGTTTGTTAGACTGCATGAACCGATCTTTGAACAAGACAAAGAGAATAATTAATTACGCAGCTGTCCTCTCCACCACATTTGTTAGAGCGCATCAACTAATCTTTGAACAAGACGAAGTGAATACCGAAAATGGAACAGTGTCTGGGGCAAATCACGTTGCTGTCATACAAGGGCATTTGTTATGCGTTGTTATTTCATGGCGAATAGTAGAACACACTGGTGACATCTGATATCGACCGTGAAGGGAATAACTTCTTTGACGAGTTGGTGTTCTTATTGTTGTATTATGAGGTATTCTTCTCAAGAAGCGTTATGCGTCACCCACAAACTAGTTCATGCCTGTCTGCATTTCAAAATTAAATGACATTGATGCGGTGTGCATGGACACACACACACAAAAAGATTTTCCACATTACACCTCAGAGCTTGTTTTCCTCTGAAGAACTGTGATTTGTAATAATTTTGTCTTCATGCGTGTTATATCTTCTCATGACCACTTGATGCTAAATTGGACATGATTACTCATGATCGAATTTAGATGGTCGAATATATGTTTTTATCAAGTTTTTAAGCAGTTAGGTACAGTCAACTTCGTTTTACCTCAGTTCGCTTAATTGCAACTTCCACATAATCACAACAGATTTGAGATCGGAGAATATTGTGTTTTCCTCATAAAAGTCACTGGATAATCACAAATCCATTTAGACACACATTTTCTATACATCCGATGAATTGTGATGAGGCAAAGAAGACTGTGCTTTCTTTTACAAATCTATGGTCATTCAAAACTGATTCCAGTTTCCATCAACTAAAAATCTATTCTATTCCCGCAGGTTTGCAACAGACCACTGTTAAACACCATTTCGTTTACTATTTCTCTTTGTTTAGCTTGTACTAGTGCTGTGCGCATGCGTGGCCGGAAGTCTAGCTTCCTATCTCCCTGGTTATGCGGGGGCCGATCTGGGGAAATATGGCGCCGATGGAATCAAAGCCGCAGATCTTCTGAGAGATTCTAGAAGAACAAATGCCGCAGCTGAATTGTGGGCCAACAATGCACAGCAGGTTGGTTGTTTTCGGGTTGATTGTTTGGTGGGTTGATTGGTTGGTTGGTTGGTTGGTTTGGTTGGTTGGTTGGTGGGTTAGTTGATTGGTTGGTTTATCGCTTTTCTGCATATGATTGATTGATTGATTGATTGATTGATTGATTGATTGATTGATTGATTGATTGATTGGGGTGGCTCAATGACCCCGATCGAAGACCAGCTTTAATCGTCTCATGACAAAAACATGTGTCACTGAAAACACCTTAATTTCGAATTTCTAAGTTTGTTGTAGACTAACTTTGACCGTTATTAAGTCGAATTATACCTCTCAACATGACTGCTGTACTCTCACACTATCAACACTATGTACTCACTCTACAATCCACAGGCTGCTCGTCGTGGTGTCAACTATGGTGACGAGGCGTCCAAGGCAGAGGCTAAACAACAAGCGGCCCGTCAGGGATACGGCCAGAATGCGGCCAACTGGGACCAGAACGAAGATGCCAAAGCGAGGTCCGCGGCCCGCGACTCCCAGTGGGCCCAGAACCAGAACGAGTGGGCCCGCAAGGACGCCGCAGACCGGGCCGCTGCTAACAACTTCTGGGCTGAGGGTAACCAGTACCGCCAGGTGACTGCCACGTGTTGTGAGATTAGATTATGTTGTCATGAACCGAGAGCGCGGAGGATCTGCAGCTTTCCCCTGTGTACCTCTCATTCCTTCCCCTCTTCTGTTTTTCTCTCTGTTTCTCTCTTTCTTTTCTCTTTCTTTCTTTCTCTCTTTCATTTCTTTCTCTCTTTCTTTCTTTTCTTTCTTTCTTTCTTTCTTTCTTTCTTTCTTTCTCTCTCTCTCTCTCTCTCTCTTTCTCTCTCTCGCTCTCAGTGAATACGTAGTGTATACAGGAATGGTTAATATTGTCATACTTAGGCCATCGACGAATAGGGATGAGGATGGGTTGACTCCTTTTTGCTTCTCTGGATATTCGGTATGTTTACTCGTTCCAGCCCAGTTGAATTTCTGTCTTGTCCCTCCTGAACAGTCATTTTAAAAAGCTCTTTAAATAACACCAACACAACCTGTCATTCATGACCTTTTTTTTTTTTCTTCAGGGTCGTCGTAACCATGACGGTATCGATTACGCTTTCGACAAGAAGTTTAACACACGCAACCACGAGGATGGCGGCTACGAATACAGCGAGTCTAGTGACAGCCATGCCCTGGACGACTACGCTGACAAGAGCAAATTGTATGACAAGAGAGTCGGCGAGCATGCTGCCCAGGCCGCTAAGGTGAGGACAGCTGGACTTTAAGATCAGATTTGCCAATTTGGCGATTTTGCTGTCATTTATTTTTAATCTGCTATTCTGTAGAAAGGGTTTGGCAATTTCAAATCCATTTGTCACCTTTTTAAAATGTTATTCTCTGTACACTTTCACCATGGCCCAGTGTCCGACATGACATAGTTTAAGCAGTTTGGTTGTGCGTTGCAGTCCGGAGAAATCACCAAACAGTTAGTAATCTCACATGAACTCTCTACATAAAGCACCAAATAAGCTATGTTATAAAAATCATGGATAAACATACATTTATTTGGTGTTTATTTTATGTAGAGCAATAGTTTTCGTCATGACTATGCGCGGAGTTTAACTTTGGCGATTTTTATTTGCATTTTTGGGCCATGAATTTGTCACCACCATTGAAATAAATCTGACCACCCTGTCCGGGATAGGGCTGGTCCAACTTATGATAATCTGACAGCGACTATTTTGGCAGATTTCATAGTGAGCTTCTCATGCTATCCAAACTGAAAAATATGTTTCCCACAAGCCGCCCCCCCCCCCNCCCCCCCCAAAAAAAAATTTAAAAAATTCAGTACTGAAATGAAAGTGTACCCAAAAATGCAATTTTCAGTTACTTCAGTAAAGTGAACTTGAACTCAAGATTCACTCAAGACTCATGGCTGTTTCAAGGAATGTAATGATTATTATTATATATATAGTTTTAGAGCAAATACCTGTAAACTTTCCCCTCTGTTTCAGAAGCTTTTTTAACTTCTGAAAAACCTCCCCTCAGTTTGTGATATTAACTCATGCTCTGAAATGTAAACAGACAAAGTGCACTAATATTCCTAAATGCATTTAAGTGGATCAACAGTTGTTATTCCCATGTTGTTTCTAACTTCGAGATGTTCCACCGACACTGTTCCATTATTGTTATCATGTCCACATCTTCAGGCTGACGCCCAGTCCGCTGACCGCCAGGCCGCTTGGGCCCAGAAAGCCAACGCAGCTGCTGCCTCTGCAGATAAGTTTGGACGCGACTACGACAGCTCTGCCTGGGCCAATGGGCGCGACAAGGTATGATTTTCTATATCATTTTTGATCTAATAGTGTTTCATGACTGCTGAAGAACGAAAAACTCATATCAGAGAAAGCTGCAGGAGGAGACAAACGAACGGATGACTAAGTCAAACAATGTTTGGGTTTGTTTATTTTATCAAATTTAAACATAACCTTTCTGATATATTTCACTTATGTGTTGAAGTGAGCCTCAACTTCTGGTCACCTTTAGAATTGGACTCAAAAAGCAGTGAACAGGCCTCTTTTGATGATTTGAGAGACACCTTAAGGTTTGCATAAATGCTCTACTCCCTTCACAGAGTCCAGTTCAAACAAAAAAAAAGGACTGATTATCTGTAGGCCAAATGTACAATAGTTAAGCCTCAGCAACACTTCCATAAGTAATGGGAGTCTTTTATGGGTTAGTGTGATTGGATTGCGACTTCATGTCTTGATATTCAAACATTGATGATTTGTCTTGGTCTGCTTATTCGTGGCTAATAGGTTTCTAGCACCTGACAATTATAAATAATAGAGATAGTAGCCATACAAAAGAATTGAAGCTTCAAACCTCATAATATTTATATCTGCTGCCATCTTTCCTTCAGGACCTTGCCCAGAAACTGGACGCCAGCCAGGCTGGAAACCGTTACTGGAGTGATGCCAGAGACCGTGCTCTCGATGCCTACTCTGATCTGGCTGCTAGAGACAGCAATGCCGCCAGACAGACTGGAGCTTATGGTGATGTGGATGGCAAGTACGGACTTGCTGATTACGGATACGGTGTTGCTGGAGCTAAGGGATACGCACCTAAACCTGGCGCTTACCCGTAAGTGTCTGTGTGTTTATTTATCCAAATGATGTTAGAAACTGTGTTGAGGAATAGTTGTGTTCCACCAGCTTATCTGGGAACCTTCAATGCAGAATGTTGTCTACTGAAAACACTGTAAGATTTAGTAGGGAAATGAAAGTGTGCAACAAGAGGTTCTGCACCTTTCGTTTACCCAGTTTACCTTTGGTAAGCCGAGATGACAAGGGTGATGGCGTCTTGCTTGGACCACGATACATACAAAGTTAAAAAAAAAATCAATCTCAAATGTTTCATTATAATCTCATGTACCAAATAAGGCTTAGATTCAGACATTTCTTTAATCATGAATGCGTGAAGGAAAAAGGGTAATTTTTGTGTGGAAGATCACATTTCATGTTCATTGTCTCTGAATGACGAAGATGGCATCTGAACATTCCCATATCTGCTACACTTTCAACATTGGCAGCCACTGAATAGTAAAGTTTTTCAACTCACTGTCCCTGCTAAAGTCAGCCCTTTTCAGTTTTTATCAGGGAATCAATTCCTCTTATCCTGCTTTGCTCGCTCCGTCATTCGAATTCTCTTTATCTTTACGTATGGATATATACAGACATGCACATTGTCGTCTGAGCTTACAAGTAATGCTGTAAATTTATGTGGTCCAATGCTGTGAATCCCCGAAGACATGTCTGGGTTAATTTTAAGGGCAGGAATAAAGCTAGGAACGAGGCCGGGAAGAGAGAGGGTCCATGGATATAATTGTTCAATGACTCTCCCAAGAGTGTTCGATTTTTCGGAAGTGATTGTTATCAATATTTGAATATTCTATGTTTGGCGTAAGGCGTAAGAATAAAAAAAAAAAAAACAACTTCAAACTTCTAGTATTTTCTATCCTGTCCTAAGCATCAACCCCAAAACATATAGAGAGAGTCTCAGGATTATAGTCAATGGTCATAGAACACTTTTAAGCTGATGTGGCATTATAGCACACTGACAAGAAAACGGTCATTCAGTTCTGGGAATAGGACTAAAACAGGGATGGGCGTTAAAAAAACAAAAGTTGGTCTTTACTTCATTACTTGATCACAGCGTTACAAGATGCTAGATATCATTTAGTAAGTGTATTGGTTGATGATAACCGGTGTTGCTATATAATAGTCTTATGCAGACTTCTACGTATCATCCCATTTTTCCTTGCAAGAGATAAATCTAATAAACAGCTATCGTAACAAATGAAGTCACTTTCGGAATCCAGCTGATGTTAACTTGGTTGTGAAAGCGTGAGAACGAGTTAAATGTTTGAAGAGAATATAGTCGTTTGAAAAAAAGCAAGTAAATGTTTTTTTAGGGAGCTATATTTTCTGTCTTTGCTGTGTTTTGTCCGGTATTTCGCGAGATTTATAGGCTCATTCTTTACCCACTTTTTTAGATGTATGGGGTGACAGTCAAATGAATCCTGTGGTTTTATTTTTGTAATATTTAACGCAGTGATATTGCCTTGATTTCGGTTGTACCTCGCGTTGCAAAAAAGTACGTGTAACAATAGAAGTGGGGAGTGAGCAGACATACACCGATGCTCACACAAAGTAGGAAAAAAGGGGAAAGTGTTCTAGAAGACAAATGCAGAGAGAAAATAGGAGAGGGCAAGAAAGTGATGTGATGGGAATCGAACCCGCAATCTCGGTACCCATCGTCTAACCGTCAGTTTTGAATCAGGTTAGACATCTATACAAGACCACTCTGCCGAATCCACTTCCCTTGTTATCCTACTTTGTGTGAGCATTAGTTTCACCTTGTACTATAGGTATGCTTATGTGCCTTTTGATCTCATCTATATGTAGTTCATTATTTCATTGAATACATTTCTCTACAGTGGCCACCTCGGCTATGATGCTGCTAAGGGTCTGGCTGCCGCTGACTACGCCAAGCAGGCTGGAGCTGCTGATCTGGCCAAACTGTGGGATCAGTCCCAGGAGAACCGCCTGAAGAAGGCCGAGAAGGATTCCACCAGAGACGAGGCTAAGGCCAGTTTCAGCAAGGACCAGTGGCTCAACGACCGTGTCAAGGTAAGTCTTTGACGGGGAGATTCTGTTGTTCACGAAGGGATAGCTCAAACAATCACAAGGGCTTTAGAACAATGCTGTTTAAGTTTTGGCGCTGACGATATCTTCGGAGGATCCCCAAAACGTCAGTGATGTTTCTCGTGATTATCACCAGTGGGCGGAGTTAGAAAGGGCTGTGCAAACTGCCCGAGGTTGTTTTGTAATTTCACTAAGCGCCTTTGGTTCAAAGCTAGAAAATACACTGCGTGTAGTAAACCGCCTTATTCTAGTCTTTATCGTATAGCCTCTAGTATTAGCATACATGGTATACTCGAATGGCGAGTTGACTTCCTTCCATTCGGGCGAACCCAAGCGTGTCCCACCTCCCGGGTATGAATCCAGCCCAAAGAACGCCAATGTCTTCAATAAAATACTTGCTTTAGAATCTTCCTATCGAGACCGCTGCAAACTGCAATAAAGCAGTTCGATAAAGCAAACATCTAGGCTAAAACAAAAATATCACCAACGAGACTTTACGTCAGTGCCTGCGCGAGTTTCTAAAAATGTAGCGTATCTCTTTATGACAAAAATAATGATGACAGTGATATAGAATAGAAGTTTTATCATTCAGAAAGCGTATAAGAGCTTTTCTGAGAAATGCTCCCGAGTTTTTTTATGGCCTCACATGTATAGCCTATTATCGTTCATGAATGGCTTTCTATAGCTTTCTATATTAAGATCTCTTGTAAGATTATGTCACTGTAAATAGATAATAAGAATATGAAATGAAAATTTTTTTTTCTGGTATGAAAAGAATTAATGTGCCAGTGTCTTTTTAAATTTAAAAATTATATGTATGTTTGGTTCTCTCATTAAGTTAATCCGTTCCATAATCATGCTGCGTTGATACAAATGTTCTTTCGCCTAGTGATTTATTATTTTGTACTTCGCATATTGCCCCCTCAAGTTTCCTTAATCTGGTATAAAATAGATAGTGTAAGATCTATGGTCTGTCTCTCTACCTGTCTGTGTCTCTCTCTCTCTCTCTCTCTCTCTCTCTCTCTCNTGAATGGCTTTCTATAGCTTTCTATATTAAGATCTCTTGTAAGATTATGTCACTGTAAACAGATAATAAGAATATGAAATGAAATTTTTTTTTTCAGATATGAAAAGAATTAATGTGCCAGTGTCTTTTAAAAAAAAGTATATGTATGTTTGGTTCTCTCATTAAGTTAATCCATTCGATAATCATGCTGCATTGATACAAATATTCTTTTGCCTTAGTGATGTAATATTTTGTACTTTGCAGATTGCAACCTTGAGTTTTCTTAATCTGGTATAAAATAGATAGTGTAAGATCTATGGTCTGTCTCTCTATCTGTTTGTGTGTCCATGTCTCTCTCTCTCTCTCTCTCTCTCTCTCTCTCTCTCTTTCTCTCTCTCTCTCTCTCTTTCTTTCTCTGACTGCCTGCGTACCCTCCTGCCTGCCTGCCTGTCTGTCTGTCTGTCTGTCTCTGTCTGTCTGTCTGTCTGTCTGTCTGTCTGTCTGTCTGAGCTGATGAGTGAAACGATGATGACAAAAAATATACTATATTATTGTTATAAAAAATGTAACTGTTTTAATTTTATTGACATGTTGTATTACTGGCCACTGGCCTACAGTTCAGACATACACTGTCGTTGAAACTGTTATAAATCTCTCTAGGGCTTCGAGAGAGACCAGGCTGCCAAGGCCAACGACCACGGTTTCTCCGACTGGGCCAGCAAGGCCGACCAGGCAGCTGCCGCCTATGATGCCAAATCCGCTGACGCCGCCTCCAAGTCTGCCGCTCAACAAGGAAGGTGAGATGTTTAGATCAGATGTATCCTTCATAGTGCCTGATGTAACCGGATGCAAGACATGATCAGTCAGGATAACCACCAAGCACAGTGCACTAGGAACAGTTTTCATGTCTTTTTTTTTTCTATCGTGTCATTACATGAAAGACAGCGAAAAAGTGTGTTGGAGCAGGGTGGGGGGAAGGAGGGGAACTTGAGGTGATTAGGATGTCGGAAATGCTGAATGACTGCACCTGAGTCGGACAATTAGAGGCGATGGCATATCATATGGTATGTCTTTGCTTGCGAGCATTTCGCTTTCGTCAAGACCTCAACTCTTGCTCTTTTAGGCCCCGTATGCTGCCAGAAGAATCTCGCAGTGGCCTGTCCTATCACATTATGTTGTTTCAGATCTCATGTTCTGTAGTGGACCGTCCAGGTTAGGAGAAAGCATTCCATTACTCGTACGTTTATAAAAATTGAATCAAAAACCCGATGAAGATGGTCAGGAAAACACAAGCAAATGCTATGTTCTTCTGTTTTCTTTACAACGACAAGTATCATAGATAAGTCCTTGTGCGAATATCACGACGTTGACTGATATTATTATACACATATATTCATACTATCTGTGACATCATATCAGGTTCAAGTATTAAAATTTCGCATGCAGACCTAGCAAAAGTTGGGCTCCTTGTAGTCATATGCAGATTAGACATAGTTGCACCTTTATGGGTTTTGTAACAACAGGCGTTGTGTCTCTAATGGAGCCATCGCAAGACCGGCAGTCTCTGCTTTTCACTTTGATGATAGTCACTCCCTCCCGTTTTATATATTCTCACTTCTGTCTCATCCCTTGGCAGATGGGATCTTGATGAGAACATCTGGGATCAAGAGAACAGACGCCGCAATCTCAGCGACCGCAAGGCCAACAAGAAAGTCTCCAAGAAGTTCTTCCACAATACCGACAACGGTGGTGACAACTGGGAGCGTCTTAACTATGACCGTGATCAGGTACCTTAGTCTTCAATTCAGTAGCTTGAAGAATGTGACGCCGTTTTGACTATGTCTTCCTGCAGGTCCTCCTCACATTCATTCACCAAGCACTATGTCAAGCACAGTATCCTCTCTGGTTTGTTTTCGTCTCACGATAGTCACTTTGTGAATGTTAGAATGATTGTCAAGTTTGACTAAAGAGTAGGTAGAGTGATATTTTATAGCCATTCAGAAGGGAAAGGGTCTATCGAAATCCCCTTTGTTTTTTTAAAGATCACCCAGATGGACATTTAGGAGAGAACAATACATTTTTGAAATGGATGAGAGAATCTTACCTAAACATTGTCCTGTGCTTTCTCTGCTGTTTGGGTTGACAGAAACTACAATCATCAACTCGCATGTTAGATTGTGACAGATTGATTGTGTATGAACGTCTTCCTGATTCCAATCAGGTCTGGATTGAGACCGCAGCTTAAAGGTGACGGGTCTGGAATTCCAATACATCCTTAATATTCTTCTTTCTCTCCTCTTATCCCTGTATTTGTTTTGGCATCGCTTAAGTACCTACTCACTCTCTCCTTCTCCTCTGACAGGTTGACGACCACTTCGGTTACAAAGCTGGAGTCAAGAAGGACGAGGCCAACCGTGCCCAGGCCAGCAAACTCAACTCCGCCTATGATGCTGCCGCCAGGAAGGCCGATGCTGCCCGCGCCGCCGACGCTGCCCGTGCCTACAACCAGAACGACTGGAAGAAAGAGGCCAACGGCTGGAACGCTGCTGATGCTGCCTGGGCTGAGTCTGGCAATGCTGACAGGAAGGTAAGAACCACTGCCCCACCCAGACAACACGCCCACTTGGGTTCCAGCTGGGCCCCGTATGAACTGTTACAGTCAACCCCGCATTCTATGCAAATCAGAACATCCTCAAAATTGGAGGAAAGGAATGCATCTTGAGGCCAGATAGTTTCTCTTGCACGGAATTCAACTGACGATTGCAATATTTCAGTAGCAATGTTTGCCTGCTAGCCAAACATTTGCTACTGAGCTGAGTTTATATGACTGGGACCAATGTGTAGCGTGGTCACAGAAAGAATGTGAGTTGTCAAGCTCATTACAACACACATGTGATATCATGAACGTCTGCTGTTCAGCCAAAGATCAGGTTTTGGTCATGGGCACCTTCTTGTTGTGCAGCATGAATCACATGTCATATCCGTCATGGAAGGTCGCATTCCACACTCATATATAATAATTAATAAATTAATCTTTATGATAATATTGGTGTATCCATTCTGGCCGATCTTCAAGACATTTTTTTTTGTTTAATTCATAATATTTCACTGTCTTGAATTCATGAAATTGAGCTTCTTCAAGTGGACGAAATTGTCATTTCATACTTTCTCCGGGGATTGTATGAACAATGTCGTCTAGCCATACGCCTGGTGGTGTCCACGGGAAAGTCCGAAACATTAATGTTTCCGCACTTACCAACAGTGCGCAAAGTAGTGTCTTACTGCATGTTGAAAGTTTCTGAGGATGCATTCAGCAGTGATGCATTAATATAATTCTTACGATGACAAGAGATCCCATCGTTAATGGGCAAGCTCTCGATTACTTGAACTATGTTCTTTCTTCATAACTTGGTAAATGGATGATGTAAAGTCTTTCATATAAATTACTTAGAATAAAAAAAAATTGGCATTATATGTATCTTCATCTTTTATGACATTTCTGTCTCTCCAGGGTCTGTACAATGACAACTATAAGAGCGATGTTGCCCAGAATGCCTACGACCAGCGTGGCCAGCAAGCCAATGCCTGGGACCGTGGCGCTGACCGCTATGGCGCCGACCAGCGTGCCTACGGCAAGAACTACGGCGTGGTTGGCAACGCCTATGGTGCCTACCCCTACGTTGGGGCAGGGGCGGTTCTTGGGGGCCGAGGCTATGGAGGCTATGGGGGTTACTATGGAGCTCCTTATGGCGGTTATGGTTATTATCACTAAAAGGGGAAGTAACTACAGAGCCCACGGTATTATTAGGGGAATTTTGGCATGGGTCTCTGGTTTATATAATAAAAGTGATAAAAAAAACCATCGTGAGGGCGTGTATTTTCTTAAAGGAGTACAATTATCTTGTTCAATATTATCTTTACTTTATTTATTGATTATGATCTTAATTATCTTTTTTCTTATTTTTTTTAATTACTGATAATTATTTTTTCTGTCTTTTTGTCGTTCTCGGAATTTTATTATAATTACTATTATAAATGATGATATTTTTGAATACTACGTCAATATTATAATCAGTGTAATAAATAATTATTTTTTTCCATGTGTGAGTGGCCTGGTGCAGCATGACAATGGCGGTTATTTGTTTATTTTAGAATCTAAAATAAAAGAATGACTCTTTTCTTTTATATGATCAGTTCTTGTCTCTCTTTTTGGACGACCTCATTGTCCTCTCTTTCTTCCTCTTCTTCCACGACATTTCTTGGTTATTCACTAAGTTTTAAACTGGTATGCACATGGTTTAGTGCATTGCGATTAAGCGAAGTCAACTGTATTGCAACCTTATGTTGTTACAAATACTGGTGATACGGTAGCAACAACAAGATATGGTAATGATGGTAGGGACGCTGGTAGAGATGGTGTGATGGTGCTGTGATGGAAGTGTGGTGGTGATGATGAAGATGAGACCAAACTAAAACACCATGAAACTTGAGCATAACATGCTGTCTGCCGTAAAACAGACTAGAATGACAAATAGACCCAACGTCTTATGGTCTCTTGGCACTTTCTCTCACAGCTGCAATAAGAATAGCTGCAGAAATTTGATGATGACGACGACGACCACGACGATGATGATGATGACGATGATGATGATGATTTATTTTCTACACCTGAAGAAGGACGCCAATCCGAAAATTTGTGCATTAAATTTGTTAAATTGTTATAGTTTTCTTGCTTTACTTATTTAGATCCTGTGTGAATAAATGTTTTGCAAATAATGATGATGATGATGGTGATGATATTTAGCCTGACGGAGGGTCACTTTTAAATCCGAAAATTCACAGTCTTTTTATCTCATCATCGTAATCAGATCATTTTATTTTCTAAATTCTTTGCTGATGTGAACAGAACAGTTTTATTTGTTTGAATCTGTGTTCCAAAATAACGATGATGATCATGAGGATGATGTGATGATGATGATGATGATGATGATGCCAAGTATCAATCAACCTCTACATAACATGCTGTCGGTTATGAAAACAGTGACAAAAACACCCAATATCTTATTTTTTACACTAACAACAAAATAACCCATTTATAATATAGTATTTAAGTAACTGCTACACCGATGACATTGTGATGTTGATAGTGATGACAATGGTAAGAATAACGAAGATAGACTTGTGATGACGCAAGACATATTGAAAATATTTAAACAAACTCACTATCTACATAGCACTGACTGAGCATATTACAGTAACTGGGAGAGATAATAACCTCGGTGTCTCAGGATACTGTCTGTAGGCTTTGTCTCTCCCAGCGAGGGGTAACCTCTTTACTCTCAAGGTTCAACACACAAAATTTACTCATAAAACCCATCAAGCGATGCTAACATAATTTCAAGGTAAAAATGGTAATATTATATTCTCGGGGCCAACTTTATAGCATGTCAAGGTGTGGGGTTGTGTCTAGCCAGTACACCTTCACAATGACCCACACCTCACAAGGAACACCTCGGAAAAGACCCCGGCCACTAAGCCACTTTTTTTGGAGTGGCAGCGTGGTCATGTATAGACGTCTACTGCTGATTCCAAACTGACGGCAAGGCGATGGGTGCCGACGCAGAGGTAGCGGGTTCGATTCCCACCGCATCACTTTCTTTCCTCCTTCCATTTTCTCTCTGCATTTGTCTTTTTGAGCACTTCCCCCTTTATCCTACCTTGTGTGAGCATCTGCTTGCGTCTGCTCACTCCTTACTTCTCTTACTAAGTGCTCCGTTTCCATCTTGTACTACACCAATGTCACTACTAAATGAAACGACCCTGTCTTGTCCACTATGTTTAATGTTGTGTGTACGTCTATGTGTTTGTCTTGCTGAGTTACCAAATGAAGCCTAACGGCCTTTGGTTGAAGAGGGGGGCGGGGAAGTTTGTGGTGTGTGTGAGTCTCGTGCTTAGCGCTATGACTGATGGTCTTCTGTTCAGCTTCGGGAAAGACCCCGGCCACTAAGCCACTGTTTTTGGAGTGGCGGCGTGGTCGTGTATAGACGTCACCCTGATTCCAAACTGAGGGCAAGGCGATGGGTGCCGACGCAGAGGTCGCGGGTTCGATTCCCACCGCATCACTTTCTTTCCTTCTTCCATTTTCTCTCTGCATTTGTCTTCTTGAGCACTTCCCCCTTTATCCTACCTTGTATGAGCATCTGTTTGCGTCTGCTCACTCCTTACTTCACTCACAAGGAACGCAACACAGCTTCGTTCTTACATTGTTCATCAACATTGAACTGGCAACAGATATCACTGCCAGCCCAGATGTCCAGCTGAGCTGTCTCTCGTCAGCAGTGCCAGAAAAACTACTAGATCTACCATCCAGTTAGCCTATTCCTTTTGTATGAAAATTTAAGGCTGGCAGTAGATGGATCTTGCAATTCTTAGGGTAGCGTAAAAGACCTTCCTAGTAAACATTTCCCAAAGAGCATTGTAAGGGGGTGGGGGGTGGGGGTGCAAATTTAAGCGATTTTGGCATCAAATAGCTACTGTAAAATTTATCTATCTTCAATGTGTACACATTGAGTATGAGGCGAACACAGATAAATTTATCTTTATTGATTGCTGTCAGCTTCAATCGCTGTCGTTAGCCGAGCGGGTCCCGACGTAAAGAAAGCAAATGCATGATGCATTTAAAGAAATACACAAGTTTTACCAGACGTTCGCACCGAATAAAAAAATATCACGTTAGGTGCATAAACCTATCTTCAAGGTGTAAATATACTAGATTTATTTCCTTTGACATGTTCAGGGAGAAAATTTGATTTTGTAATCCTAGGAGACACGTCATGCTCTTCTATGAAACAAATTATCGCCAACGTTCATATGTCTCGTTTTACTGACGAACAGATTAGGTGTAGTACAAGGTGGAAACGGAGCACTTAGTAAGAGAAGTAAGGAGTGAGCAGACGCAAACAGATGCTCACACAAGGTAGGATAAAGGGGAAAGTGCTCAAGAAGACAAATGCAGAGAGAAAATGGAAGAACTAAAGAAAGTGATGTGGTGGGAATCGAACCCGCGACCTCTGCGTCGGCACCCATCGCCTTGCCCTCAGTTTGGAATCAGGTAGATGTCAATACACGACCACGCCGCCACTCAAAAAAAAAGTGGCTTAGTGGCCGGGATCTTTCCCGAAGCCGAACAGAAGACTAGCAGTCATAGCGCTAAGCACGAGACTCACACACACAGATTAGATAGAGTACTGTGACCCTTGCCAAAAGTTGTTGCTGATATTAAAAACCTGATAAAAGGTAATTTGTTATTGCTGTCAGTTAAACGCACGGTCTTCTCCCATTGTCACCGTCATGAGTTGGAAGGGGGAATGTCTGCATTGGAAGGTTTTGATGAGCTCTGGTGGGATCGTGACGACAGACAAAATATTTAATGTCATCTTTTAAGAGTCATTTTGAAAAAAATAATATAAGTAAGGATAACTTTATACGTCCACAACTGGAAAATTGTCTTTGTCATGGCGAAAACATAAACAAAGTTCACACATAAATTACGACACCTGTCCATACACTCACATGTACGCATGCGCGCGCGCGCGCACACACACACACACACACACACACACACACACACACACACACACACACACACACA
>JAWQUT010000626.1:46341-62020 GCA_033807755.1 Ellobium chinense
CTGATTCCAATCAGGTCTGGATTGGGACCGCAGCTTAAAGGTGACGGGTCTGGAATTCCAATACATCTTTAATATTCTTCTTTCTCTCCTCTTATCCCTGTATTTGTTTTAGCATCGCTTAAGTACCTACTCACTCTGTCCTTCTCCTCTGACAGGTTGACGACCACTTCGGTTACAAAGCTGGAGTCAAGAAGGACGAGGCCAACCGTGCCCAGGCCAGCAAACTCAACTCCGCCTATGACGCTGCCGCCAGGAAGGCCGACGCTGCCCGCGCCGCCGACGCTGCCCGTGCCTACAACCAGAACGACTGGAAGAAAGAGGCCAACGGCTGGAACGCTGCTGATGCTGCCTGGGCTGAGTCTGGCAATGCTGACAGGAAGGTAAGAACCATTGCCCCACCCAGACAACACGCCCACTTGGGTCCCATCTGGGCCCCGTATGAACTGTTACAGTCAACCCCGCATTCTATGCAATCAGAAGATCCTCAAAATTGGAGGAAAGGAATGCGTCTTGAGGCCAGATAGTTTCTCTTATACGGAATTCAACTGACGATTGCAATATTTCAATAGCAATGTTTGCTGTGTAGCCAAACATTTGCTACTGAGCTGAGTTTATATGACTGGGACCAATGTGTAGCGTGGTCACAGAAAGAATGTGAGTTGTCAAGCTCATTACAACACACATGTGATATCATGAACGTCTGCTGTTCAGCCAAAGATCAGGTTTTGGTCATGGGCACCTTCTTGTTGTGCAGCATGAATCACATGTCATATCCGTCATGGAAGGTCGCATTCCACACTCATATATAATAATTAATAAATTAATCTTTATGATAATATTGGTGTATCCATTCTGGCCGATCTTCAAGACATTTTTTTTTGTTTAATTCATAATATTTCACTGTCTTGAATTCATGAAATTGAGCTTCTTCAAGTGGACGAAATTGTCATTTCATACTTTCTCCGGGGATTGTATGAACAATGTCGTCTAGCCATACGCCTGGTGGTGTCCACGGGAAAGTCCGAAACATTAATGTTTCCGCACTTACCAACAGTGCGCAAAGTAGTGTCTTACTGCATGTTGAAAGTTTCTGAGGATGCATTCAGCAGTGATGCATTAATATAATTCTTACGATGACAAGAGATCCCATCGTTAATGGGCAAGCTCTCGATTACTTGAACTATGTTCTTTCTTCATAACTTGGTAAATGGATGATGTAAAGTCTTTCATATAAATTACTTAGAATAAAAAAAAATTGGCATTATATGTATCTTCATCTTTTATGACATTTCTGTCTCTCCAGGGTCTGTACAATGACAACTATAAGAGCGATGTTGCCCAGAATGCCTACGACCAGCGTGGCCAGCAAGCCAATGCCTGGGACCGTGGCGCTGACCGCTATGGCGCCGACCAGCGTGCCTACGGCAAGAACTACGGCGTGGTTGGCAACGCCTATGGTGCCTACCCCTACGTTGGGGCAGGGGCGGTTCTTGGGGGCCGAGGCTATGGAGGCTATGGGGGTTACTATGGAGCTCCTTATGGCGGTTATGGTTATTATCACTAAAAGGGGAAGTAACTACAGAGCCCACGGTATTATTAGGGGAATTTTGGCATGGGTCTCTGGTTTATATAATAAAAGTGATAAAAAAAACCATCGTGAGGGCGTGTATTTTCTTAAAGGAGTACAATTATCTTGTTCAATATTATCTTTACTTTATTTATTGATTATGATCTTAATTATCTTTTTTCTTATTTTTTTTAATTACTGATAATTATTTTTTCTGTCTTTTTGTCGTTCTCGGAATTTTATTATAATTACTATTATAAATGATGATATTTTTGAATACTACGTCAATATTATAATCAGTGTAATAAATAATTATTTTTTTTTCCATGTGTGAGTGGCCTGGTGCAGCATGACAATGGCGGTTATTTGTTTATTTTAGAATCTAAAATAAAAGAATGACTCTTTTCTTTTATATTATCAGTTCTTGTCTCTCTTTTTGGCCGACGCCATTGTCCTCTCTCTCTTTCTTTCTCTTCTTCCGCGACATTTCTTGGCTATTCAGGTATGAAGATGCCAATGTATTTTTCACTGTTGGCTATATTAGGTTTTACACCTCTCATTAACTTATCCTAGGGTGCCGTTTCAAAATACTCTCCAAATATGTTGTTTAGCTCTTCCTCCAAATTTTGATACAAAGAAAAATGCACCTGAACCTGTTAGATTTTGAGAACTTAGCCAGTGAAGCAGACAGCCTAATATTTTAGGCCTTTTCGCTCAGTAAACAGGGTAACCTTACCCACCTAGCAAAAACCACAAATTTTATACTTGAGTGACTAAACCTCACCTATTCTGAGTCTACACATATATTTGCACCTATCTAAGCCTTTAAAATTAAAATCCAACCCCTTTCCCCCCTCTCCATGTCCAATTTTCTGATTTTATATGGACTATTTAAAATTGCATATTTTTATGCCAGGTGCTATTGGCATCTTCATAACTTCAGTCGCTTCATCTATTATCCTTATTATAATTTAAGTTTAAAACTGATAGTCACATGGTTTAGTGCATTGCGATTAAGCGAAGTCAACTGTTAGAGCAACTTATGTTATTACAAATACTGGTGGTACAGCAACAACAAGATATGGTAATGATGGTAGGGACGCTGGTAGAGATGGTGTGATGGTGGTGTGATGGTAGCGTAGTGGTGATGAAGATGAGACCAAACTAAAACACCATGAAACTTGAGCATAACATGCTGTCTGCCGTAAAACAGACTAGAATGACAAATATACCCAAAGTCTTATGGTCTCTTGGCGATATCTCTCACAGCAGCAAAAGAATAGCTGCAGAAATTTGATGACGACGACGACCACGACGATGATGATGATGATGATGATTTATTTTCTACACCTGAAGAAGGACGCTAGTCCGAAAATTTGTGCATTAAATTTGTTAAATTGTTATAGTTTTCTTGCTTTACTTATTTAGATCCAGTGCGGATAAATGTTTTTCAAACAATGATGATGATGATGATGATGATGATGATGATGATTGTGATGATATTTAGCCTGACAGAGGGTCACTTTTAAATCCGAAAATTCAGTCTTTTTATCTCATCATCGTAATCAGATCATTTTATTTTCTAAATGCTTTGCTGGTGTGGACAGAACAGTTTTATTTGTTTGAATCTGTGTTCCAAAATAACGATGATGATCATGAGGATGATGATGTTGATAATGATGATGACGATGATGATGATGATGCCAAGTATCAATCAACTTCTACATAACATGCTGCCGGTTATGAAAACAGTTACAAAAACACCCAACATCTTATTTTTTACACTAACAATAAATTAAGCCATTTATAATATAGTATTTAAGTAACTGCCACACAGATGACATTGTGAAGTTGATAGTGATGACAATGGCAAGGATAACGAAGACAGACTTGTGATGACGCAAGACATATTGAAACTATTTAAACAAACTCACTCTCTACATAGCACCGACTGAGCATATTACAGTAACTGGGAGAAATAATAATCTCGGTGTCTCAGGGTGCTGTCTGTAGGCTTTGTCTCTCCCAGCGAGGGGTAACCTCTTTACTCTCAAGGTTCAAACACATAAAATCTACTCATAAAACAGGAATAAAAACCCATCAAGCGATGCTAACATAATTTCAAGGTAAATATGATAATTTCATATTCTCGGGGCCAACTTTATAGCATGGCAGGGTGTGGTTTTGTGTCTAGCCAGTACACTATCACAATGACTTACACCTCACAAGGAACACCTCGGGAAAGACCCCGGCCACTAAGCCACGTTTTTTTTTTGGAGTGGCGGCGTGGTCGTGTATAGACGTCTACCTGATTCCAAACTGACGGCAAGGCGATGGGTGCCGACGCAGAGGTCGCGGGTTCGATTCCCACCGCTTCACTTTCTTTCCATCTTCCATTTTCTCTCTGCATTTGTCTTCTTGAGCACTTTCCCATTTATCCTACCTTGTATGAGCATCTGTTTGCGTCTGCTCACTCCTTACTTCACTCACAAGGATCGCAACACAACTTCGTTCTTATATCGTTCATCAACATTAACTTGGCAACAGATATCACTGCCATCCCAGATGTCCAGCTGAGCTGTTTCTCGTCAGCAGTGCCAGAAAATCACCGAACTGCTAGATCTACCATCCTGGAGGCCTATTCCTTTTGCAAGAAAATTTAGGACTGGCAGCAGATAGATCTTGGAATTCCGAGGGTATCGTAAAAGATCTTCCTAGTAAACATTTCCCAAAGAGCATTGTAAGGGGGTGGGGAGTGCAAATCTAAGCTATTTTGGCATCAGATAGATACTGTAAAATCCCACATTTATCTTATCTTTAAAGTATACACATTGATTATGAGGCGAACACAGATAAATTGATCTTTATTGATTGCTGTCAGCGTCAATCACTGTCGTTAACCGAGCGGGTCCCGACGTAAGAAACCAAATGCATGATGCATTTAAAGAAATACACAAGTTTTACCAGACGTTCGCACCGAATAAAAAAATATCACGTTAGGTGCATAAACCTATCTTCAAGGTGTAAATATACACGATTTATTTCCTTTCACATGTTCAGGGAGAAAATTTGATTTTGTAATCCTAGGAGACACGGCATGCTCTTCTATGAAACAAATTATCGCCAACGTCTATATGTCTCGTTTTACTGACGAACAGATGTAGTACAAGGTGGAAACGGAACACTTAGTAACAGAAGTAAGGAGTGAGCAGACGCAAACAAATGCTCATACAAGGTAGGATAAAAGGGGAAGTGCTCAAGAAGACAAATGCAGAGAGAAAATGGAAGAAGGAAAGAAAGTGCTGTGGTGGGAATCGAACCCGCGACCTCTGCGTCGACATCCATCGCCTTGCCGTCAGTTTGGAATCAGGTAGACGTCTATACATGACCACGCCGCCACTCCAAAAAAGGTGGCATAGTAGCCGGGGTCTTTCCCAAAGCCGAACAGAAAACTAGCAGTCATAGCGCTAAGAACGAGACTCACACACACAGATTAGATAGAGTACTGTGACCCTTGCCAAAAGTTTTTGCTGATATTAAAAACTTGATAAAAGGTAATTGGTTATTGCTGTCAGCTAAACGCACGGTCTTCTCCCATTGTCACCGTTTTGAGTCGCAAGGAGGAATGTCTGCTTAGGAAGGTTTTGATGAGCTCTGGTGGGATCGCGACGACAGACAAAACTTTTAATGTCATCTTTTAAGAGTCATTTTGAAAAAAATAATACAAGTAAGGATAACTTTATACGTCCACAACTGGAAAAGTGTCTTTGTCACGGCGAAAACATAAACAAAGTTCACACATAAATTGCGACACCTGTCCATACACTCACATGTACGCATGCGCGCTCGCACACACACACACACACACACACACACACACACACACACGCACACAGCACACACACACACTCACTTATACACACACGCAGGCACGCACACGCACAGACGAGATACTTTCGTGCATATAATACAGCAAGTTTTAGTGCAGTCTTCGTTGGCTGTCAATAGACAATAGGCGCCAATAGGCATGGTTTTGTGTTACGACGGGGAGACCCGTTGCAGAGGTACTGGGCCTGGTATAAAAGAAAATACTTTCAGCTTTACTTTAAAACAACAACATAAAAAAAACAACAAAAAAACAGAGATCTAGTAGTTACTTACCCTTCAAATTCCCACCGCCTAGACATTTTATCAAGCTGTTGAGGAGAAAGACGATGTGCGAAACTATGTTTGCTGAAGGGTGGGTGTGTGTTTCTGATTTTAAATTTCAGACGGAAGGTAAGGGGCCTGTGCGAAAGAACCTCTCATATGGCCTGAAGTTAAAGGAATGTTAGAAAGAGACGCCACATAACGGGGATAAGCACTGGTCAGTTACACACTAATTTTATTGAGTTATTTGGTCATTTTCTTCTCGCCACCAACCTGTGAGGGAAATCTAAGTTCTGTTTCTTCACCATTAGGGCATAGCACAGGTGAAAGGTGAACGAAAAATGTAGTCCCCTGGCTCACGGCAAGACCAGTATCCCTCCGCTCGATGCTCCCTTTCATTTCTTCTGACCAGGAAGTCGTAACATTTTGCCCACAAATGGGTGTGTTTCACTCATTAGCATACACCCCGCCCCTAACCCAAATCTGGGATGTCTCTGTCACTCGACAGTATCTCACAGCTCCGCCCATATGCATGTCAGCACAAATCATTTGATTCATATAATATTCCGAACTAAAAAATTGATACCTTTTCTCACGAGATTAAGTGTTGACAGGTTCACCTTTGACTCCTGTCGTGTTAAAACCGTTTGATATCTCTTCCATCGAACACACGCTGATTCCCGCCATCTTCCGCTCGCCACTATAGCAGCTGTATTTCCGTCAAGGGTGACAACTTAGTTGGGCAGCCTGTTCGATTTATAGCTTTGCATTTCGTCAAGCCGGCACATGTAATCGAGTGGAAGGAAATTTTAAAGGCATGATGGACGTGGAAAATGATAATCGATTTTCGATCAGATCTGAAAGCTTGGAGGATACACTGTTTGTTAGAGGTTTCCCCAAAATAGATTGGGATTGATATAACAACGAGTGCTGACATGCGAAGTTTCCCATACCATGAATTTAACTTCACACACCTGATCACAATGAAATTAATGCCAACCAGTGCTATTTATTTGTCTTAGACTTACATAATAAGTAACCATCAAAAATAAAGTCATTCACAAAATTCTAAAATATTTTATCTATCGTTGATTTTTCACACACACAATACACACAGGAAAATTATCATATTAGCTAGCACAAGGTTTGATTACTTTATTATCTATATTTTTTTATTCTGGGTTTTTGTAAACATTTACGAAGTTTTCTTAAAATTACATGGATGTCCAGCAACATGAGCATGCTGTTCAAATTCACACTGAGGCCAAGGGAGACTGTTTGGATTTAGAATTTGTACCATTACGATCATTCGGATTTTTTGGGCGACATAAACAGCAAGTGTTTAAATGCATTTATGATGGTTTGATTTAACAGATAAGCGAGTAGGTGGAAACCTTTACTCCCAAGAGCATATGAGCATACAAGTATCATTTCTTCATAGGAAAACCCCTCGGCAAACAAAAAAAAATTAATGTTTGGGTCGAATTCGCCTTTCCAAAACAGTCAACCAGGACTCATAATTCCGTATTTGCTTTGGTTTGCGAGTGAGGTTTGAGAGCGTGAATGTTTGAAAAATGCTTAGGTCTTAGTTATTGGTAAAAAAGCGTTGTGATTTGAAACATAGAGATGCAAAGTACATAAAAAACAGGCGGGCATTGGCTGGTTTAGTTAAGCCACACAGGAAAGTTGTGGTTTTTTTTAGCTTTTTGGACAGGTAAATTTCCTTTTTAACATCTTATTAAGGTTAGGTCTTCGGTTAGGGTTCAACATCCTCTTGTTGTTTTCCTTCTGGAAGAGATTTGGAGAGTTCCACTCATTGACTCCTTCAGTTTCGCTCCACATCTGAGCCATACCGTTTGGCCGCTGTGGCGTCGCTGTGTAGTAAACAAGTTAAGAGAGGGAAGAGTTTGAATCACAGCCATATTTGTGTAGTCGATTACAACCTCCGCTCTTCGGTACTCGACAGCTTCCCTTTATAAGCTGTCACGGGTCCGTATAAAACCACTGTGAGCTGACAAGAGGGCGCTCTCCCGGCTTATTCCCCCTTGGCCCGGCCATATTTTAGGTCTAAGACAGGAAGCCAGTGCAGCCATGAGGGTGAGTGCTCTGAAAGGGGATATACTGTAGATATATAAGATGATTTAAGAAAAGCTTATCATACTGGCACGTTGCTAATAATTTAATGCATGTGTATGCTTACTCGTGGACGTCGTGAATTCAGTTGGTTTTTTTTAGATATTGAGCATATTCAGTATTCATCGGCTGACTGAGAAATATGGGCGGTTATGTGAGTTTTAACAATTTTAGCCTTCGGGATATATTATTATACAACATTTTAGTTTTGCTTAGTGCTGTTGACTCCGCTTAACAGAAGTGTTTTTAATACCTGCTTCTATGCAACTTCTTAGTTGTAAAGATCAAACGGTGGCTCATTATTAAATATTGTCTCCTATTTCATGTTATTGTGATTTATACACCATCTAAGTCACATTTTCTCTACTTTTTTGGGTCCACGAATTTTTTGTCTAGAGCTTTATTTTTGATATTTTGCAAATGACGGTGCCTTTTTGGTTGACTATCCCACCCCCTCCCCACTCACCCCCACAAGGTCCTGTCCGTGCTAGCCGTGCTGGTTGCTGTTACAAAGGCTGGAGACCTCATTCGTAACAATGCTGGCATTGTCTCGTCAGGTAAGCAAGTTTGGATGTTGTAGGTCAGTTCAGACGCGCTTGGACATGTGCTTCTCTGCTGAAAGCCATCTAGCAGTATTTGTCTTCTGTATGTGTTCTGAATTTCTGGAATTGGCATAGGAATTTCGGAGGCCTAGTAGGTTGATAGTTTCATATGAGCAACGTCGGCAATGTATCTAGAAATAAGTAAGTTTTACTGTGTAGATCAGACGCCTGCAGGTGAGCAATTAGTACCGTCTTTAGTCATCAAAGCATTGCTGCGCGTTCGCCCTTCTGCCTGAACTTAGTTGAAAGTATTTAGATTTGTATTCGGTAACCGTCCAGGATTCTTGGGCACATTCGGGTGGTGTGGCAAAAATATGTTTTTGAAGTCCTGATAATTCTGATAATGGTCAATCCTTTTTACTCTTTTAAAGGGTGAATTCATAGCAATACTTCGACTGCCTGTGATGTTCTTTCGTTTCTTCCCATTCCATTTTTCTTGTCCCTTTTCACCTCTGGCTCCATTTCTCCGTCTTGTTTCGGTCTCTTTTTCACTTTTCTTTCATTATTTTCGTGATCTTCTAGCTCTGTTGTCATGAGTTTTTTTACATGGTTTTTTTGCGCAAGGATGGTCTTAGAATGTGTGTCATTCCAGGTAAATGACTCAGGTAAATGGCCACTTTGGTGGCAGCATGAACGCAATATATCGAGCTTATTTAATTTAAGCAAACGTGTAATTGTTCGCTTTGCTATATTATCTTTTACACATTAAATTAAAAAAACAACGCAGCTTTCTTAACTATATTATAATTAAGTAGAGTGCGAGAGAACAATTTGCGTTTATGCGCCATTATTCTGGATCTTGCTGGACGCTGTTCATAATGTCTATTCCCCAGGGTCCAGTATAGGTAACTATGACAGTGGTCTGACCACTGGCTCTGGGTCCTACTCTGCCCCTCTCTCCTCCGCCAACTCGATCAGCAGTAACTTCGTCGGCGATGTCTTTGGCGGCAGTTCTGGCTATGGGTGAGTTATCCGAATTTGTGTTATAATTTAGGTATTTTCAGTTCCATCACGTGACCTAGGAATTCTTGCTCACACGTTGGTTTGTTTACATACTCTGCTCATGCATGATTGTTCGTTATTTATCAAAATATCCTAGTAATTCCTTGATCACGTGGCGTACCTGAAAATACCTCATTTCAGCCAAAAGATTATTAGTAGTAGCCCAGAACATAAAATTTTATTTTAATGATGTGTCGATCACAAATGTTGTGGTAAAACAAGTTGTTGCCAGGAGCAGAGGAAACCTCGCCAGTCAGTTATTAATATTATTTTATTATATCCTGAGCGTCTAAATTAAATATGTCTTGCTTTTGGGTTATTGCAGACTATATTTATATCTGATTCCCCAGGCCATGTGTGTGTGTGNGTGTGTGTGTGTGTGTGTGTGTGTGTGTGAGAGACAGAGAGAGAGAGAGAGAGAAAGAGACTAAATTAGGATTGGTCCTTCCGTTAACTTGTTTTTTCTTTCGAATACCGAACAACCTGACCAAAATGACATATTTATGTCAAACAAGGTGTGTCTGTTGGAGTGTTTTGATATAAAAATATGTCATATATTTCTCCTCCCTCCTCCCCCTACTCTCCCCAGCCCAAATCCCGAAGAGGTAACTGTTATCTGATATACCAGAACATTTTGAGGTAGCTATTATCTGACATATCAGAACATTTCTCTTTTCAGCAACAATCAGTTTGGCCAAGGTGGTAACAACGTATTTGGACGAGGGTTGAACATTGGGTCATCCCTTGGAGGCGATATCTTCGGTAACGCCGCTGCTGTTGTCCCAGGCAATGATTTCAGCGCCGCTGGTGGTGTTCAGCGAGGAAGGGTGCAGGTTGGGTGACGTTTATTTATGCTTGTGGTATCCTTGATATTTGTAGTAAGACTAAAAACGAGGTTAAAGGAAACTGCTTGTTGTCGCTGGACAACTGTCACTATTTTTTTTTTGTAACTTTACAGCACAATTATCTGCTGCCCTGGGTGTGCCATTAATTTATATTGCATTCGTTGTCTTTTTCTGGTGTTTTCCTTTCTGCTGTTTAGATTTTGCCTTCCTCAAGTTCTTCCTTTTCTTTTCTTTTTTTGTTCCATGTTTTCTTTTAGCTGCTGAATTAGAAGATGGCAGGGAAGAAATGCTGTTGTTGTTGTTGTTTTTGTTGCTGCTACTGCTGCTTTGTGAAAGGTACTTCCTGATACTTTTGAGCCAGTAATATTCATTGGATCATTTCATCAACAGCTTTTAGCGATGCCTTAAGTTCAATATTATCTGCGTAGCTGTTAGTTGGTTCACTGAGTTAACAAATTATGGATAGTACACCCCGCTAAAACAATTATGTTTTTGTACCTAGTGAATTATTAAAAACATTAAACATTACGGGCAATCGCACTCTCTCAGTAAAACATAAAAAATATATTACGATACAGCCAGATAAAAATGCTCAGATACAAGGTATTGAACAGTAAATTGTTAAAATATTTTGCCAGTCAGGCAGCCCATTCTTTTTGTCAGATCACTTCTATAACAGAGATTTGACAACGGTCACTCTAAGGGCACCATATCAATAATACTAGCAGAACTCCATCGCCCCCCACCCCCCATGAAACGTTAACGTAGTTCAAAAACAAAAACTTAGCTACCTCTCAATGAAAAGAAGTGAAAAACTGAAAGTTGCTACGGCCATCCTCTCATTGTATTTATCGTCTTTGTATTATAAGTTTCGAAGTAATTTCATTGCATCTGGGGTGCTCCCAATTTAATTTTATTTGCATTTACCGTCCTTCGACCCTTAAACTAATTAGACGAGGTTTGCTTCACTTTCCATTCCCTCTATGGACAGCCACTAAGTTTTGATAGGAAATAAAACTTTACAGTCTATAACATCTCCATCCTGCAGGCTAGCATCCTTGACCAGGCTGCTGACCAGTCTGACCGTCATGACGACACCTACATCCGAGACGCGGCCCAGCAGGATCAAGGGGCGGCGAGAAGAGATCAGCAAGAGAGACGGGGAGAGTTCGCAGAGGCGGAACAAGATAAACAGCAATACCAAGACGAGCAGAAAGGATCGACACGGGTAAGTACTATTCAGGTGAAAGACAACAAATTGTCTCTTAGGTCAAAGACGCATTTGTGTGCGTGTGCTCAGGATCAACAGAGAACATGATTTGAATGGGGCTAGAGAGGCATACAGAAATGAAGGCTGCAAAGCGATGAGAAGACAAATAAACACAGAGGTGTGGCAGATTGACATACTAAAAGGCAAACAGCAAGATGGTCAAATAATGAAAAGATGGCACTAGTTACAGTTTATTATTTTATTCAATAAAACAATAAAATGTATCTATTTTTCACCGTCTCCTCTATTCTTCAGATTTTGTTTGTCACGGTATGCTGAGAATCGTTGATCATTGGGACTTAAAATGTGTACTCAACACAAAATACCTGTGCCATTGCTGCTCTCACTCAGCCTTACTCCTCGTCTCCTATTACTGACATGTGTCCTCTCCCTCCCCTTCTCCTCTTCCCCTCCTCTCCCAACAGCCACTTAGCCCCTTAACATGCCAGTCCTACTTTTATAACGGCATTGCACATGCTCTTTCCAGAGTGACAACTACAAACAGCAAGCTGGTCGCTGGAACCTTGACTCCCGCAGACAGAACGACCAAGAATCCAGGAAAGGCGCTGGTATCGCCGAGGATGGCGAACTGTCCCGATATGATGTGGTTGCCCACGATGGTGCCAAGGCCTTGGGAGTGAAGAAGACAGCTTTCACCAATGGGAACTTGGGATTTGAAGATATCAACTATAATTTCGACAAAGATTTTGATCAAGTTGCCAATGAGAGAGGAGGCTACAAAGAGGTTAGTAAACTCCGTCATTTACTGCCTTCGCTTGTTTTTTTTTGTCTAGTTCTCTGAGGAAATCTTTATAACATGTACAAGCTTTACAAAGTCCGTTAAGTTCACCTGATACTTTATTAGATTTATTTTTAGTGCGCAACATTTTTAACAGGTCTGTTATCTATACAAATGTGCACAATGATGTTAGATCAACGCTTTCATATTTTAACTTTAACAACAACTTGACTGTTTGTGTTAATTGTACCAGCTCGTACTATAACGGCAGAAACTTTGGATATCGTTGTTGGCAAGCTTCATGCTGTATTTGATAACATGAAACTAAACTGTTCTCTCCTTCATTCTCTTCTCTAAATAGGTTACAGGCAGGGACAATAACAACGTGCAGGTGTACAGGGAGAAACAGAGAGACCATAGATTTGCTAACCTTGACAATGAAGCTATTAGACAAGCTGACGACCTTTCTAGAAGTGCCAAGAATCAGGAGTGGCTGCAGAACGCCCTTCAGAAACAAGGACAGAACAACCAATATGGGGCAGCCGATAAACTGCAAGATGCGGCAGCCAAAAAGGCAGAGGACTTCAATACGTTCTTTGACAAGAGAGATGACAGAATCTGGAATGCTGACAGAGCAAGGGACGCTGCTTTCAGAGGGGCTGAAGATCTGGCTCACAAGAACGGACTTTACAACAAAGATGCCATCGCAAGAGCCGGAGGCAAAAAAGGAGTGGAAGACAACAAATATTATGGCGGAGCTGAGACAGGTGGTCGCGGTGTTGGTGGTTATGGCGGTGGTCGTAATCCTTACGGTTACAACCAAGCTGGTACCACAGATTATGGTCCCGGTGGCGTGGGTGGCAGTGGTAATTATGACGACAGAATTGGACTTCAAGGCTCTGCTGTAGGGACCGTAGCAGGATATTCAGCACCAAATGCTGGAGGCACTAAAGGAAGAGTCGAAAAAACTGGGGGCGACATTGTGAATGCTTACAGGGAGAACGCTGTGCAAGGAGACTTGGCTAACCAGGTGTCCAATGACGCCGCTGAGAGCCGAGCCAATGCTGCCAATCAGTATCTGAGAGACAAGGGTCTGGAAGACTCCGTACAGCTGGATCAAGCCAACCAAGGAAAATGGGCAAACCAAAGGGAAGGCTATAGAGATGGCAGGCAACAAGGTTATAGCGGAGACAATGCCGAAGCTGCCAGAACTGGAGAGGCCGTAGACAATGCGTACTCTGACTCCTCATCCCATAGCAACTTGAACGCTGCCAACAGGAACTATGAACAGGCTAAGCTTGATAGGATCAACCAGAAGAGCAACAAGGTGGACTCCAACCAGAACCTCAGAAGCAAGAAGCAGTTTTACCATGACAAGAACCAAGGAGGCTACAACAACGAGGGCTTGAACTACAACCGCAGACGTGGCAATAACGACTTCGGTGCCCAAGAAGCCGCACAGAAGGAAGCTAGAAACAGATTCAGCAACCTGAACCAGGATGCCAAGAACAGCGTCGGCCAAAGGAGATTCGAGGACTATGACGGAAGAAGGATCTCCAATGGAGACGCTGTCTACAAACAACAGCAGGCCAACAACGGAAACGCTGATTATTATGCCAAGGCTAACGACAATGCCAGACTGAATGCCCAAGGATTCAACAAAAACAAGGCGAGGCAAGAATTTGACGCATTCAATCAACACAACACTCAGGAGAACAAAAAGCTTTGGGATCGCGCCAACAGAGATTACTTCGCCAGGAACAAAGGTTCTAACATTGGAAGACGCACCGATGCGGCTTTCAATTATGGCAACGATGGTCTCTCTGCCAACAACCTGGGTTTCAGTAGTCAGGGTCCTGCCACCAACACTCTGGGCTCATCCAATTTCGGTCAGCACTCTCTAGGTATAGATGGCGGTTTCTACACATCTACCAACTCTGGAATCCCTAGCAGATCAACCGTGGGCGTAGGCGTAGGAGGCAAAGGAAGTGGTATCTATGATACTAATGCTTTGGCAGCCGGCAATACTGAATTTGGAAATTACTGGTAGATTTGAAATCAAAATTGACAAAAGTCATAGTAAAACTTGAACTGCTGAACTTTACTGTTTCCTCAGTTTTATTCTTTTCGTGAATTCTCTTCTAATACTTTATTCACTTCTATAATATGACGATTTTGCTTATTTATATTTTTGAACTGAACAGGTGGTGTGCGCATATATATACAACACTATCATAAAGCCGCTAACTTCTTTGATATGTACTCCATGACCAAAATGAAACTTCAATGATTTTTGTCTTACGAAACACAACATTTCCTTTTTCCATTCCAAATATCTTCGTCCAGAAGGGCTGTCTTTATCATTCTTTGCTGTTTCCCCGTGGCTTGTAAATCGCAATTCATGAGAATATCTTGCAATCATTGTATCAATAAAATTTAAACACAACAACATCTAAAGCTCATAACTCGTGACATTATGGCAAATTAAGGTATCTGCTTCCACTGAGTGTTCTTTATTCGCAGCAGCATGTTGTCTACGGATATAATAAACCCTCGTTGTTACGTATGCCCTGATGACTGTCTTATAAGTCCTTGGGTGCCTGACCTGTTTTGTACACATACAATAAATTGTAATACATGTGATGTATCAATAAAATGAAAGTATACGTTTTAAATTCTGAATGTTGTGATGTCATTTATGCTCCAAATATCCCCTAAGAGGAAAGTTGTTTCTCCTCTCCTATTTCCTTTCCTCTATCCCTCCCCCAAACCTGACTTTGTCTGTCTGGGCACCTGCCTTCATGCCTGTCTGTCTATCTGTCTGTCTGTCTGTCTGTCTGTTTTTCTGCCTCTCTGTCTATCCCTTTATTTGTCTGTCTGCCTGCCTGTCTATCTGCCTGCTTGCTTGCCTGCCTGCCTGCCTGCCTATCTGCCTGCCGGCTTGCCTGCCTGTCTGCCTGCCTATCTGCCTACCGGCTTGCCTGCCTGCCTCTTTGCCTGTCTGCCTGCATGCCTACTTGCCTGTTTACCCGCCTGCCTTTCTCTCCTATGGAAGTGATCCACTTCATTAACTGTTTCTTCATGAGCCCTTTTCTACTTGTTTGTGTCTTTGATTGCCTTGCTGTCTCGCTGATCATCTATTTGTCTTTTCTTGTCCTCTGAAAATCAACCGATTTTGATGGTTATAGCATATTACCACACCGCATATCTGCTGGATTGTTCCAAGGCCTATCTGTCATTCTACATGGCTGTTAGTCTCCCTTGCTCGCCTGCCTGTCAGAATTCTTTCATAGATCCTTGCTGTCTCGCTGATCATCTATTCTTGTTCCAAGGCCTATCTGTCATTCTACATGGCTGTTAGTCTCCCTTGCT
>JAWQUT010000626.1:63251-95157 GCA_033807755.1 Ellobium chinense
CCCCTCTCCCCCAAGCCATCAGGAAGAATGGGATTCAGCAAAATCTACCGGGCTCCTTTTTAAATATACCAATTCCATTGAACATTTATACACAGAGAAAAAAAATGTTTGAAGAATATAATGCCGTAATTCCAATCCAGCTGACTTACATTGATTTACAATTTAATTCAATTCAATTCTATTTATTAGCTCTTGCTGAGTTCTGCACTAGGGCAGTGCAAACAAATACAAAAATAAATTTCAAAATGGTGAACATTGAGGGCACATACTTACTAACATACTGAAATGAAATATTTATGCATATCTAACATATGAAGGGTAATAGTAATGGTGGTAAGATATATAAAAAATCTCATCATTCTACGGTTTCATGCCATTCGGCAAACATTTTACAAATTTGCATGCATTATTAAGGATTTCAATATTATTTGTTCTGAGTAATTCAATATATTTCGGTACATTTGGTCTACTGCAAAATCTTACTGGAAAATATCTATTTCTTTCAGGTCTAAATTTTGGGCAGCATAGTAAATAGTGAAACTCATCGCCGACGTCTGTCATACATAGATTGCATTTACGGTCTTTATATTCAATGTCGTAATATCTACCTAGTTCTACTGGAAATATATGATTACCAGTTCTAAACTTGAAAAGGTTATTTATTTCCTGGGGCTCTAACTGGCTAAAATAATTTTCAAAATTCCAAATGTTTCAGTAGTAAATAACTTCTACCTTCATTACTATTGCTACTGTCTGCCCGAAATTTCTGAATGTACTGATCCTTTAAGCGTTCTTTTATTTTATTACTGTTGAAATTTGATATTTGTTGTTGATTTATCCAAAGACGGTTAAATCCCGTTGACTGTAAAATATTCTTAACACATTCAATCCATGTATATTTCTCTCCTAATGTAAATTCGTCGCGGCACATAATGATATAAAGTATGTAAGCTAACTTCTCTTTCTTACCACTAAGCAGTCTCACCCAAAATGAAATAATTCGTATTTGTATATCACAATGTAATGGTACTTTACCTAATTCGCCGTAAATCATATAAGACGGGGTAGATGAGCGTGCTCTAAGGATGATTTTGTACATCTTACGTCTGAACTTTTCTATAACAGCCATATTCTCAAATTCCCACACTTCACGGCCATACAACAAAATAGGTTCTATACATTTTTGAAAATGTTCAAGTTGACAGTGAATCGGGATACAGCTTTGTCTACAGCGACGCAGCAGTGAATAAGTTGCTTTTCTCGCTTTTTCTATGTTGTCTTTTATATTCCTTAAGAATTTGCCGTTTTTACTGAAGTATACTCCCAAATATTTGAAACTGTTGACGACTTCTATCTCTGAATTATTTATTAACAATTTTGGGTTTCCTGTAGCTCTTGCCAAAAACCATAATTTTCTTTTTCTGTCTTTCTTCCCTCCTCCTCCCCCCCCCCCTTNCCCCTTCCACCTTCCTCACAAGCCATCAGGAAGAATGGAATCCAGCAATATCTATCGGGCTCCTTTTTAAATATACCAATTCCATTGAACAATTATGCGCAGAGAAAAAAATGTTTGAAGAATATATGCCGTAATTCCAATCCAGCTGACTTACATTGATTTACGTGTGTAAAGTTGGATAAGGAGATTGTCCACCTTTGTTTATCACTATGCTTGATTAAATCAAAGGACGTGAATCTTCACATGAATCCGTAATGCCTTTGTTAGTTTCAGTTCATATCACACTCATCCATCCATCCATCCATCCATCCATCCATCCATCCATCCATCCATCCATCCATCCGTCTGTCCGTCCATCCATCCATCCATCCGTCTGTCCGTCCATCCATCCATCCATCCGTCCGTTCGTCCGTCCGTTCGTCTGTCCGTCCGTCCGTTTAACCGTCGCCGCATTTAATCTCATCCCGTATTAATTAAATAACGTTTTCTTTTGTAAATCTTTTGCGTATGCTTTCTCTTGTTAGAGTATGGAGATAGTAGCCGATATACTGGTGATGATTTATGCAACCGTTACATGCATGTAAGACGCGTTTTAAGTTCCTTCGAGCCAGTAAACAACTCTTTTTACAACCACTTTCAAAAGCTATTGAAATAATCAAGACCTCTTTCTTAAGAGATGCACGGCATCCAGGAAGAATTATGTTCAATCATCTTCGGGATTCAAATAGAAAATTCCCTCCTTCGCCCACTCGTATTCACAAAAGTATTCAAATCTGGGGCGTCTTGGTCCGTGATAATAGACAGAACGCTTGGGATAAGATTTCTTGGGACTTTTTTTTTTAACTTTTTGATTTGTCGTAGTCCAGCACACTCAGGACAGCGTGGGAAGTTTCCAAAAACTAACAAAACACCATGTCCTTTGTCATGTGGATGTGCAAGGGGAAGCATTTCCAAAGCGTAAATCTAATTGCTAAAAGGAAGATGTAGAGCTGCATAGTGTCCAATTTTTATTAACCAATTTTATTTTTGAGATATGCATTCAGCAGACCCCTGCACTGCAGAGTTTCCCAGGGAATCGTGTCCTCAGAAATCTAAATAGCATTTAAGCTTTATTAAGTGGAGTTTCAGAGATAAAAAATGAGGTTTTCAATCCACAACGGCTGTTTACATTTGACTACACACGCACCAAGGAATTAAATCTATCCTGCCAGCTTTTTCGTCACGGGCCATTTCCCTTGAAAGATGACACTGCTGGTTGGATCTAGGGGTGCACCTCTGAACCGCGCAGGTGACGTAATAAACCTCCTCAAACCTTATTTCGCCGACCACTGAACCGCGCAGTGTTATTTCAATTGTAACCTCCTCAAGTGAGGCATCGATATCAAGCTTTATCATTTCCATATTGGGCAATCTAAATTTAGATTACTATCCTGGTTGTGCGGTTCAGTGGTTTGTCCCACATGGGCGTCTCTTTGATCTTTTAACAGTAGACGGATTAAGACTGCGCGGTTCCGTGGTGTATCCGAATCTAGTGCACGCCTATGAGGGAACCTTACAAATCAGTGGAAAGACATTGTTGTTTGATTTTTTTAGATACGTATCCTCATCCCCCATGCATCTTGCTCATCCTTATGCGTCTTTCTCCTCCTCGTGACGCTTTCCTCCTTCTCTTCTTCCTCCTCCTCTTCATTCTTCATCTTCTTCTTTTCCTTCCCTCTCTCTCTTCCCTCAAATAAATTTATTTCCAGCAGCAAGATATAGACGCAGAAATATTATTTGAATCTACAGTGGAAGAGGAGGCAATAGTGGTAGTAGTAGTAGTAGTTGTTGTTGTTGTTGTAGTAGTAGTAGTAGTAGTGGTTGTTGTTGTTGTTGTTGTTGTTGTTGTTGTTGTTGTTGTTATTGTTATTGTTGTTATAACAACAAACGCAGTGCACCCAGCAGTAACGGTATTTAGTAAAAGAAGTATGAAACCTAGTGGAAACGTTTAGTAATAGTAGTAGCAGCAGTAGTGGTAGTAGTTGTTGTTGTTGTTGTAGTAATGGTAGTAGTGGTAGTGGTAGTGGTAGTAGTTGTAGTAGTGGTAGCAGTAGTAGTAGCAATAGTATTAGAGATAGTAGTAATAATAGTAGCAGCAGTAGTAGTAGTTGAAGTAATAGTAGTGTTGGTTGTCCTCTGCATGTCTGCAATGATCCTTATCGCTCAGTTTGCCAGAACTGTTTCCTTAGACCTGCAAAGACTGTGTATTCTTGCCGGACGTGCTGAGAGATCTTCTCAGCTGCTCCACAAGCATAAAAATTCTAGGTTACCACCATCTTAGAATGGATGAAAAATTGTGAAGCTCATACCATAATTTAAATGGCTGCGTCCGTGACCTGTATTAATAAATAGTTGTCGCCATAACTAATTCTGCAGCGGCTGGTCTTGCTACAGTCATGTATGTTGATGGTGGTGGTTACTGTTATAATTATTGTATTGTTGGTTTGGCCGCAGTACGGACACCTCTGACTCTTGTATCATTATAAAGTATTATTGCCACTGGTTAGTGGTAACACTACCCATTCCTCCAATGGCTTTGCGTGTCTTCAGAGCGAATTTCTAATAGGATCCGGCATAGGCCTACTGGTAACAAACATCAAAGCGTCGCGCAGCCTTTGACCCATGATCTCTGACCAAGGGAGATAATGCAAATTTATTATTTCAGCAAATTCAGAACAGCAACCGGCGGTTATACGAAGCTTTTCAAAGAGGAATGAGTTTTGAAAAATGTAATCTCTCCCTAACTTATAAAAAAAAAAAAATAATGAAGGCTGTCACACATTTTCGCGTCGGTGGCTTTGTAATGAACTGCATAAGCGTGACATGGAATCAGCACTTTAGCTTCATTATAGTATAAAGGCAAGAGGTTTTTTTCTGAGCTTCGCCTTTGTTGTTGTTGTTGTTGTTGTTGTTGTTGTTGTTGATCTGACTCTTTGCCTGAGCACTCAGCCGCACTTTATGTTATGAGGATACACGGGGTAATGTGGTCGTGGAAGAAGGAGCCCCAGAAAATGAATCCAATGGCTGAAAAGAAAAAGGTTTATGTTTGTTGTCGTTGTAATACATCGTTGTGTGTGTGTGTGTGTGTGTGTGTGTGTGTNGTGTGTGTGTGCGCGCGCGCGCTTTAAGCTCTGTCAGCTACTGCACATATCAAGACTCTTCTCGTATCAAACATTTTGGCAGAACTGCGCATGTTGCATGGAGTTAGCTACTATTTTGTTATAACATAACCAGTCTTCAGACAGAAAGGTTTATGCTCCTCCCCCTCCTCCCCCCCCCCCCCCCNCCCCCCCCCCCCCCCCCTTTTCCCAAAAAAAAAGATGTTTCGGAGGAAATAAGCCCATCTGTCCGGGAGATCTTAGAGATATGCTAGGAGCAACATTGAGGACAATGAATGCATAAAAAGTTATCCTTACAAAATTATGAATTGCCATGAACGTTTCTTACCTCTGGTAAATATGAATGGCGAGTAACTCATTTTAAGGTCCGAACAGAGAGCAGGAATGGTTAAAACCTTGATAACCTTTTGTGTGCTTCTTCTTCTTCTTCTCCTTCTTCTCCTTCTTCTTCTTCTTCTTTTTCTTCTTCTTCTTTGGCTTCTTTATCATGATCATCATCTTCTTCTTCTTCTTCTTCTTCTAATTCTTCTTCTTCTTCTTCTTCTTCTTCTTATAAAACTGAGAAAAATTAAAAGCTCAACCTTAATTCAAGGAATTGATTAAAAATCTAGTTGAGAAATAAGAACGAAAATTATTTCTGAACGTTTCGGCTCTAAGGCCGTTATCAATAGAATGAAACAAGAATTATAACATTCGCAATAAAAGCAACCGCATTAAGAAGAAAAAGAAAAGACAAGCATGGAAGAGTGAGCTAAAAGTCAGTTATTGATCGATCAAGTGGGACGGTCTTCTTCTTCTTCTTCTTCTTCTTCTTCTTCTTCTTTTTCCTCTTCTTTTTATTTTTCTTCCTCTTCTCTTCATCATCATCATCAATATCATCATCATCATTTTCTTCTTCTTCTTCTTCTTCTTCTTCTTCTTCTTCTTCTTCTTCTTCTTCTTTTTCTTCTTCTTCTTGTTTTTCTCCTCCTGCTTCTTCTCCTTCTTCTTCTTCTGTGTTTCTCGGTCATACAGTTAAACAAGATTGGGCTAAGGACTGCACCGTCCTTTGCAGATCTACAAGGCTCCATCAACAGCTTAGTGACAACTGCTGTCTGTGTTGGCCAAAACTGTCTTTTTGTGTCTCTGACTGCTGGATCTCTAAGAGTGGCCCCCTTATGCACTCTGCATGTTTAATGTCGCAGGACACGGGACAGAAGTAATTTGGGCAAAGTTCATAATATAGTACTGAGGTGGCAACTGAAATAGGCGATTCATGGACAGTAGACAAGAAGAAATGGCCAGAGGCGGCTGGGATAGAGGCAAAGAATGGGTGGACTTGGAACGTACAAGAATAAGCCCCATACTCATACACACATGCACCAAGATAGAAAGAAAGAAAGAAAGAAAGAAAGAAAGAAAGAAAGAACGAAAGAAAGAAAGAAAGAAAGAAAGAAAGAAAGAAAGAAAGAAAGAAAGAAAGAAAGAAAAGAAAAGAAAGAAAGACAGAAAGAAAGAAAGAAATTTTCTCACAGAAAACACCATAAATCTGACTTATATTGTCATCCATTAAACTGACCTGCCTTGTAGCCTACTAACATTTGAGCTTTCTCAGCATTAGTCAAGTCTATTCTTATCCTCTTGCGCAGCATGTTTGACCAAAATAAATTTACAGCTTAACTTTTCCATCTATGAACGTGTACTTATTTCCAATAAAATCAAAATATTAATCTATTTCCATCGTTTGATATGGCCGACTGAGCCTCGTTACACCTGTTGGCACTGTAACGGTGTCCCGCTGATTTTACACCTCTGGCGGTGACAGATAAAATTATCCTACCCCTTAATAAATGTCCGGCTTCCTGTTGGGAGTTACCAGGTGACAAGCTCAGTCTGTCATTTTTTTCTGAAACTTTGATGACCTCGATGGCGTGACCACATCGCACGAAATTTCAGAATTCATTGCCAAAGTTGAACAGTGGGGCCAAAATTAATATGTCAAGTGGAATTTGAACAGCTTCCCTGTGAATGATATGTTTATATTTGTCCATCAGAGTTGGGATCTCAGATTTATGACCATCTTTATCTTGGTGTGCATTTGACAGCACTAACTTAGGACATTTGGTGGCAGCTCTTAAATTTGAAAATGTACTCCGTGACTTCTAGAAGGAGAGATATCACATCTTTAGTTTCTCGGAAATTTTGTTAAACAGTTTGAATTTCAAGTTTTCAAAATATTTCGCGATTAAAATCTAGAAAGGCTATTGCCCGTACCTGCTCGTCTAACTCACTGTCGAAATATGTGAACTGATTATTTATTATCTAATGTCTGAATTCTCCTCCTCCTCCTCTTCTTCTTCTTCTTCTTCCTCTTCTTCTTCTTCTTCTTCTTCCTCCTTTTTCTTCCTCTTCTTCTTCTCCGTCTACTGCTTCTTCGTCTCCCTCCTCCTCTTTCTCCTCCACTTCTTCATCTTCTTTCTCTTCGCTTCTGTTAAAATTGTTCATTGATTTTTCTCACCTCCTTATTCTTCATTTTCCATATTCGCGTTCTCCTCTTCCTTTCTAATCCATATCAAGCGAACGATTTTTAGGGCCTAACAAAATTGAATTAGAAGACAATATACCCAACCACTAAAATGATTTTTACTTAAGTCAAAAATAATTTCTATTTGGACACAATTACTCTTACGTTTTCAATATTTTTCTCACTAACATCTTTAGCATGAGCCAACGAATTAAAGGAGACGTGTGTTGTTATTGTTGTTGTGGTTGTGGTTGTTATTGTCAATATTGTTGTATGTGATAAGCGCACTGGCAGAGCGGAAGATTTGCATCGCAATTTATGTCGTAAAGGCTTATATATTTAATAACAATGCCTTTTTATACGTCAAAATCATGTTTCATTATCCGGAAAACCTTAGCTGTTTTAGCCAATGAATTTGTTTCTCGACAGCCACTTCCGCAAAGCAAAAGACTTCATTACTAGTTTACAGCATATTCTGAATGTTAAAATGCAATAATCACATAATATTATTTTACTGTTAATGCGAGTTGAACAGAAATATGTAAATTAACCCTTTCTTCGCTGTTGCGCCCGAAAAAGCCTTGCTTCGCGCCTCCATCGATGCGCCCGTAAAAGCTTGATTTTGACATGCATTTTTTTTATTTTTACAATGTATGTTTGCTTTGTTTCAATTAGATTTTGATAGAATTATGTTCCTATGTACGGTAATTATTAAGAATTGTAGTGGAATTTGTGATAATTTTGCAGAGTTATCCCTCACTAAGCGGGACTGAGATAACAATACAGTTGTCTCTCCTCAGGAAAGTGAGGTTCATGACAGCTGACCTGCACATAAGACCCAACCCACAGCACCGAAAAGATTTCTTACTTTACAAAATCAGGAAATTAGGCACACAAATTTGCAGCGATGCTGATAAATCAGTGACCCATGAAGCATCACCTGTTCAAGAGGCAAATGTTTGAAATGTCCTACTATTGACCCCTATTGTGCCCACTTATTGTGCAGTTAAATGTATATAATTGCAACACCTGAGTACACACCAAATTGTACAGTTTCAAAGACTGATACCTGACTATTGCATGGCTCCTAAAACTGAAAGCTTGAGCGCTAACGATGGGATCTCGTACTTGAAAGTCGACCCTTACCATCATAAGAATTACAGTAGTGGATTGGTATTGAATGCACCCACAATAGCGTTAAAAATGCAGGGTTTACGTAATTCTTATGATGTTAAGAGATCCCATCGTTAACGCACAAGCTCTCATTTATCATAAGGATGTGTAATATCATAGCTATAGAAACAATGTTTGTGTGAATACATTTAACAATTGATAAAAGAAAAGTGACGGCAATGAAGGTCTTTTTCGATTGCTAAGACTTTTAATAGTCATATTCAAGAGTACTTGAACAAAACAAACTCACATAAAAAAAAAGACCCCTTCTTAAACATAAAGCCAAAAAATGATCTGCTGTGACTAGTTGTCATTATTTTAGATACCAGTGGCCATAGGCATAATCCTTACGTTAGTTAACGCACTGCGGTAACCACGGGAAACTCACAAAACATTAGTAGTGTTCACGGCAATTAACGCAATGCGTTCATTAACGCAAGGATTATGCCTACGGCCACAGCTCCTTCTACCGATCATCTGGTAGAACTAGAAAACAACGCGGCTTAAGAATATCGGTCAGGTGTGACGACTATTTGTACATCGGCGTCGACATTCTTTGTTGTTTTCTCTTACAAACTCTAATGATGTTTTTAATGTGAAGACATAAAATCTTTTCAAACCTTCAGGGTGATTTTGACATGCGATATAAAACAAAATCCTGATCATTCATTTTATAACTTAGCAGGTCATTGTAATTTATGTCCTGTTCGGTTCAATGGCGAAAACATAACAGGACGAACAGGACATTAAATTTTCATTGCAAATAAAGTCAATGGAAAGAGAATTAATGGGAAATTAATAATATTTCCAAAGCCTTCGAATTTTTTAATTCCTTCAAGTTTTCCCTTGTTCTGTGAAAGATAACTTTCTCTTCTTTTTCTTTCATCCTGTTCTTCTTTCGTCTTCTTCTTTTCCTTCTCCTCCTCCTACTCCTCTTTCTTGTCTTTCCTCTTCTCCTTTTTTATCATCATCACATCATCATTATTTATAAAACATTTATCCGCACTGGATATAAACAAGCAAGGAAAGAAAACTATAACAATTTAACCAATTTGATACATAAATTTTTGGACTGGAGTCCTTCAAATGCAGAAAATCAATAAACTAAGAATCATCATCAGTATCATCGTCATCTCCTTCTTCATTTTCTCTCCTCTTTCTCTTCCCTCCTCTTTTTCTTCTCTCTCCTCTTTCTCCTACTCTTCTCCCACCCGCCTCATTTTAAACAGCTCACCAGCATTCAATTCATTAGTTTCCTTTGAATTCATAATATCAGCCTTCATATATACAATACCACAATTTTTCACTCCAGAATTTGCAATCATCTCTGCACCCCCCATAAACCCAGCCTCATTACAACCCGTGTGAAATCTGAAACATCCGCCATCACGCGACCAGAGAAAGTAGTCCCTTCCAAAATACAGCATATAATTTACATAAATAGAGATTATTTCTAATCGGACAGGAAAAGAACGTGTAAGCCCTTTTCTTAAGAAACACGAATCAGTATCTCTATTTAGACCAGCAATTACACGAAACAGTTGACTAAAACCAGACTAAAGGACACGTTTTGATTGGACGAGACTGTGGTCCGGATTTGGATTTTATCGCCTTGCGCGACGACTGTCACCCCAAGGAACATGGCGGTCCTTCCCACCTCCTGACCCCTACCGGTCATCCCCTTAGCTTTGCCTTTCCTTCTCTGCGTCGTTAAACTGACAAAAATGGCTGCGATGGCCATCAGAAGGTGAAGTTTATGCGCAGCTTGTGATGTCTTATATAAAGGATTAAGACCATTTCTAAAGGAGGAAGCGGCCCAAATGTCCTCAGCCTCCGCGCGGTGCCCAAACCACTAGGCTCCGTCCCTTTCTCAGGGTAAGGTACTCTGTCCTGACCGTCCTATTATCGATAGGTTGTTTTAGTGATTGAGTGAGTGATTGATTTGTGATTGCTACAGAGTTATCTACTTTTTTCATACTTGATTACTGCATGGTGTCTACCTGGTAATGATTTCTACACGTAAGATCCGATGAAGTGTTATCAATTTTTCATGACAGTCAGCCTTTCATGATAATGAAATCGATGGAGTATAGATCTTCTAAGGGAAGTAACTCATCCATGTGATTGTGTAAAGGAAATGTGATCATGGCACGTTTGTGATGCTAACATGTGGTTTACATTTGTGAATTTATCAAAGCACTCAAGCAGAATCTGAACTATTCCGTGAAAGAAAGTTTTTTTTTTTCCTTAAGATGAATGTGCAAAATGCAAGGTGTAGTCAAATTACAAGCACTTTTAACGATGACTATAATTTAATATTAACCCTGGTGTTTAATGAAACTGTGAGTGCAGGCAATTACATAAACATTTCTATCACACAGTGTTTGTCCTGAAAAAGCTTTTTTTGGTCCTTTTTTTGGAAGGGAGAGCCATATGAATGAGTGCATTACCTGCGTTGGTACAATATGTACTGCTTGATATTGACATTGCGGTCTAATCCACTCACTGTTTTTCGCTGGTTATTTGGCTAGTAGTTATAGCCCTCTACCGCGTTGCCCTATTCGGAGCCTTCCAAAAAAAAAATCTAGACATGAAAACTATCAGGCATCATAGTTCCATAAAGATCACAAAGTGAAGCATTCATGGCATAGGTGAAGTAGTAGAATTTCTTGTTAGTAATATGTGATCATGATGATAGAACTGTTACTGAGAGAGACAGACAATGAGTGACAACGAGAGAGAGAGAGAGAGAGAGAGAGAGAGAGAGAGAGAGAGAGAGAGAGAGAGAATGAACTTCAAAGGGACACTAATAACTAAAGCAGAACTACAATCTATTATGCCCTAAAAGCACTGATTTAGTAAAACGGAAGTTATTTCAAAGGGAGATAAGTTACTAAACGATCTCAAGTCGCGTCATTAAGGGACATAACTCTTGTCACTTGACAGATGATGCTGCTGGCTTGGATTGCGGCACTTTGCGTAGCAGTAGCGCGTGCCCAGTACAACACCGGATATGGAAGCGTTGAGTACGGCCGAATCGGAACCCAGTACAATAAAAATACAGCTAATCAGGTGAGTACAATTAATTACGTCCATGCAACTGGGGCTGAATAATAATTAGGCTTTCCAAAAAAAAAAACCCTCACTTGTGAAATATTCTGAACTTTTGTTCATAAATATAATGGATATCTGCCTAGAACAAATCATGTCATTCTGTTGACGACTTTGATAAGTTCAGAATCAGTCCTGCTTCTTGACCAAGGAATTTTCGCTTGCACGTCGGTTTTCTATATTAGCCATGTATGTGCAGAGCATGTAAAGAAACCAGTACGTGAGCGAGAATCTCTAGGTAACAAGACATGAATGAACTATAATACCTCATTGTGGAGCAGCGTGGCCTACTGGTTACGACGTTGGACTCAAGATCTAAAGGCCGTGGGTTCGATTCCTGACCACGGTCATGTTGTAAGTGCCTTGGAAAAGCATTTCATTCTCATTTTCTTCAGTCCACCCGTCTGTAAAATGGGTACCTGGCTTTAGGCAGTGGAAGATATTGTCAGAATGCTAGTGATCAGCGCCTATAAATGGCAGCGGCACTGTATGCTCCCCAGGGAGTCGAGAAAGTCCTAGAGTGATCAGGCCTGCTGGGGTAATGATAGTGTGAAGTCGCGTGAGCGGGCATTAGCCTGGATACGAGACTTATAAACCGCATTATTATTATTATTATTATTATTATTATTGTATTAATTTAGCCCGAGTCATGCGAACAGTACTAACACGCCAATTCATGATGCAGTTGGATAAAGTCAGGTTATGAATAGGAAGATTCAACTTTTGCCATAAATACTTAACGCGTTCCATCATGGGCCAAGAGAAGTATTCAAGTTACGTGTAAGTTCGGCATACTGAATAGCTCGGTTACTCTGATGTAGCTTGGGGTAACTTAACTTCTAATCTTCTGTTCGGATGCTGAGGTCATGAACTGTTCCAAAATGAGACGTACATCATTGGCTGTTACGAGTGTTGTTGTTGTTGTTGTTGTTGTTGTTGTTGTTGTTGTTGTTGTTGTTGTTGTTGTTTAGTAAACCTTGTTAAGATCTTGTCAAGATTTGTTCCTGGTCAGGATAAAGTCTGGCGTGTTCGATTTCGCCGTTTCTTAATCCTTTCTCTTTCCCCTATTCTTTGCTTTAAAAAAACTGACAAAAGCTCACTCCCTAACGGCGAAACTGAGTTCGTCCAAACGGACATAGTCAATAGTTATGTGTTCGCCTTCATATATTCCCAAAATGCCGACACATCACGACAAGAGCCTAAACATAGGGAGTGACTTGCCCAAGAATTCAAAAGTCAAAATTAATGTGATATATGTGGCTACTCAGGCATCATTATCTATAATATGGTCTAGCAATATTAAAAGGATAATGAAGTAAAGAATCGAGATCAGTGACTTTCCGACACAATAACAAATTTTTAAAGCTTTTCACGTGGTTGAGCCTTGCCACCCAACGCACACCTTTTATTATAGTATTTACTTCTTAGCTTTGTTTTCAAATTACAACGCTCGCTTTACCAATAACTATAAGCATTACTCCTTCATTCACCGTTTCGTTCTTCACTTTCAAACCATGGCAAATAGGGAATTGTTTGACCTTGTTGGATGATTTGAAAAGGTGAATTAGGTATTTTCAGCTCCATCACGTGACCTAGGAATTCATGCTCACACGTTGGTTTGTTTATATGCTCTTCTCATGCATGATTGCTCGTCATTTATTAAAATATCCTAGCAATCGACCCTAGATCACGTGGCATCACGTGGCGTAACTGAAAATACCTCATTCTTTGAGGTGATTTTTTAGGAGATTTTCCGTTGCTTTACTGTTCTCAATAGCGAGTCCCCATCTAAGGACTATTTCTGAAAATAGAATGTGCATCATCGAGGGTTGTTTTTTTTTTATCTTTACTTCCTGACTACGACAAAAAGCTTTTATGCGTATATTTATTCCTTGCTACATCTGTCCTTTATATAGGGTGCCAGATTACAGGACCACCAGAACAGAGATCAAGCACAGCACCAAGGGAATCTAGCTCGAAACGCAGTCTGGACAGGCAGGGCCGCGGACAGAGATAACGCTTACAGGTAAAGGTTGTTTGAGTATATAAGGCCTCTACCATCTCGCCACCCAGTAGCCTTTGAAATTTGATATAGTTCAAATTGTTACTCTATGAATATTCTCCCTCATTCACCACTGAGACTCCATGCATAATTATCATTTTGTCCTACTTCGCGCTTCTTTTCTACGCCACAGTTTATGTGTCTTGGCAAGGTGGGCCTAGATATTAAATATGAAATAAGCAAGAGTGTTCACTATCCTAATGGGCCTTCCATGACGTTAATTCTGTACTTTGGGTTAAGGGATTGTTAACATTTAATCAGGGATATTTGGAGATAGAAAACTCACCAGATTTAGTATAGACTAGATAAATCCATGAGTTATATAAAAAGGAGGACATTTCTGTTTGCCCAAGTGCAAGATTGAAGATGTGCTCACCAGACATGGATTGTCAGCTTACCTTGATGTTGTCTTGCTCGCACCCGGCTGAGTACTATGATGAAATAAGATATCCTGCACATTCACTGGTCCAGCCCAACTCTCTCATACATTATGTCGTACACTATTCTTGGAAAATGTGTAGTTTTGGAATGATAACTCTATGTCATTTGAAAATTGACCAGTCTTACGTGAGTTACATGGAAACACATAGCTTTCCATGGATGTCACTGTACCAGGTTTTCAATATTCTTAACCTTCAGAGAAGGCAACTTTAGACTATTTTACAATATTTTGATCACGGGAAAAGAAACACCTTTTTTTTTTCTTCACGATTGCCTGTCATAGAAAACTTGTTTTTAAAGCGTTTGGTACGACTTGAGACGTTCAGCAGCTGGATTGGAATGACTAGCAGTTGTATGACTTGGGAGACGTGATATGCATGAAGACAATGCCTCTACTAATGAGATGGTCATGAAACAGTATTCTTATGCACTGCCAGGCATCAAAGTATGGAAATCCAGCTTTTAATGCAATATTGAAACTTTACATATGCGGGTAGCAGATTGTTTTTTAAGGCTTCCCGTTTTATGACGAATTTGTAATCTAGAGTATTAAGATATACCTTAATATAGTACATGACATTGTTTATCGTGAGAGCGTCTTTGAAAGGCTGCACAAGAACGGCGTACATGGTATAGTCCATGTTCGTGTTGTATTTAATGTTGCTGTTGATCGTTTCCTTCTTATAGTCGTTGTTGTTGTCATTGCGGACTTTTTTTTTCTCTTACAGACGCAATGAGCAACAGTTTCGGGACCAGGCAGCTGCCCAGCGCCAAGACTACGGCAACAACAACAAGAACTTTGGCAACATCGTCCAGCAGATCAGAGATGAGGGCTTGAAAAATGCCTACGTGGTTGGTGTTATACTGTTCGTGTTGTTGTTGTTGTTCTTGCTGCCGCTGCTGCTGTTTTCACAATAATATTTTTTTTCAAAACAAGACACATTATGACATAACGTGTATAGATCAAATAAAACACTGAGAAAGTATACCGCCGTTGTATATAAAGATTTACTAGTATAAATAGTGTCCTGCAGCCAGTCAAAACGAGGTTCATGTCACTAACTTAAGAACTAAGTATCAAGCTCTGAAGATGAATGGGATCATCCGGTATCATAGTTTTGTTTCTTGCGGATATTGACAGTAGTCATTTCGATCACGAAAATATCGTTTTTATATGCAAATTAATGTGGATAAATTTGAGTCTTACTAAGGCAAATTCGTGTGTGATATAGTCTAGTATAAAATTGTTCTTCGAGGGCGATTTTCTTATATTTTCTTTCCATCATATGGAAGAGTGCCCTGCCGCATCAAACAACTTAGCTGTCGGACCTAAGTGAACGTCAGGTAATTTTTTTTCACCTACTGAAACTACATACATTAAGCGATTGAAACCTCATATTGACTGGCGACATTTAGACTATATACTCTTTGCATCTGTGTTTTGTTGTCTTAACAGATCAAAGATGCCTCTCACTACAACCGCAACGATCAAGACCAGGCTAATGGCTACAACGCCGCCAACGCTCGCAAGAACGCTTTCGACAGAGGCAGCAACCTGGAGGACAACATCAACTACAACTTCAACAAGAAGTTCGACAAGCACAGCAGCGAGAGCGGCGGCTACGAGGATGAGAATGGACGGCACTTCAGCAAGCTGGACCTGATCGACGAGCGTGAGAAGGACGAGGCTATCAAGAGAGTGGACAACGCCGTGTCCAGGAAACAGAACGACCAGCAGCAGGCTATCAAGGAAAGCGACTGGAGGGCAAACGCTAACCAGGCTCAAGCCCATGGCGGTCAGTACGGATTCGGTGATAGACGACTAGAAGCTGCAGGAGAGCGTTCAGACGATAGAGCCATCGACTACAACCGTAAAGATAATCAGTACAGAGAGAACGAACAAGGGGTTGACGCCGCCTTGAGGTTGGCTAAGGATCTGGCTGAACAAGCGGCTGGTTACAGGAATGAGGCTGGGGCTAACGCAGATTCCCTCAGGAGTGTGAAAGACAACAAATATTACGGAGGGGAGGAGAGCGGAGGCAAGGCTGGTTACGCCCATGATGGCTATGATGGTACCGGAAATAGAGGTCCCAAAGCAAGAAACGAGGGCAGCGGCGGAAGAATCAACTCTGGGTTTGCTGAGAACGCCGATCAGAAAGAGAGGGGTGAAGAACTGGCCAGAGCAACAGCTCTGAGCGCCGCTGATGCCAGAAACGAGTATGAGAGATTGAAGGATCGTGTTGTCTATGATGAGGTGAGAGGTTTGCAGGATCGTGCTCAGGGTGCCTTCAGGCAAGGTCTCTCTGACAATGTTAACCAAGGTTTCAGCAGCAATGCCGCCGAGGCTGCCAAACATTCTAGTGAGGCAGACAAGAACTTTGCAGGAACCGCTTCTGCATCTGATTTCGCCGCCAAACAAGCTGCTCTGAACGAAGCACTTCGAGATCGCGACTACTACCGCAAGAAACAGAACGATGAGAATGAGACGTTCACCCGCAGGAAGCAGTTCTTCCACAACAAAGCTGAAGGTGGGGCCAACGACGAACAGCTTAAATACAACCGCAACAAGAACGCCAGGGAGTACGGAGCTGCAGAGGAAGCAGATCTGGCCAAACAGAACCAGTTTGCTCGGGCCCACCAAGACGCCAAAGTTGCCTCAAATGAGAGAAGCTTTGAAGACGCCACCCAGAGACGAGCTCAGCTGCAACATCAGCAAGATGATAGAGTCCAGACGGCAGAGGGCTCTTCAAATCGACAGGACGAGGAGGCTGCGAGAGCCGGGGCTCAGGCTAACGCCTATGACAGAAAACAGGCTAAAGACAACGCGGACGACAGCAGATCTGAGGAGTACCAAAGAAAAGCCGCTCTCTGGGACACAGCCCAAGCCAGACTGTCCCAAGATCAGGACGCTAACAGACACACCAAAGATGTTCGCGCTGATGTTGATTCCGTTACCACTGGCGGTAATGGACCGTTCGGTACAATCAACTCCAGAGATTTTGTCGGCACAGATGTCCTGCAGCCTATCCAGCTCAACAAGCAACAGAAGGAACACACTATCCCTGACATCAACATAGACATTCAGCCCGTTCCCCAGCAGGTCAAAGTGGAGCCACCCAAGAGAAAGATCCAGATCCCAGATCTGCCGCCTGTGGACCCTGTCAAGGCGTACCAGCCTCCCAAATACAACAAGAAAGAGGTGGATTATACCACACATCTAGGACGACCTTCTCAGTCAAGAAACGTAAATAGAGGAGACGTATACGGTGGAAACTTCCAGCGTATCAACACCAACCTCTTCAACCGTGGTTCCTTCTCTCGCCTCAACAACAACATCCTCGGTGTAGGTACTCGTGGAGCGGCCACGAGCGCCTTCAAGAAACCTGGTCTATCCTTCTCCACACGAGGACGCGCCAGTCTGGGAGGGCTGAACCATCAGCCAGTCAACGGAAGATTTTCCGGGGGGACTTTCGGACATTAACGACTCTTGCAAACACTTTCGCAAACAGAGTGAGCAAAATATGAAAATACGTAAATACCTTGTATGTAAACCTTGACACATACGCTTTCTTGTATTCATTGAGGCGAACAAAACCTATTCTATCCTTCGTTCATTTTTTTTTAAATTTTGGTTCTAACTACTATGGTTTTTATTATGAATATTAATACGTATTGTTCTCATGACTTATTGGAACTTTTCACTAATGAAAGCTGTTCACATTTCATCTGTGTCAGGCAAGTCCAAAAAGACTTCATAACAAGCGTTTAGCGTTCATACGACTTCTAAATCTCAATTTGTCTCTTTTCCTGCTTGCATCCCTGAATGCAAGAAATCGTATGTTATTCTACCCAGTATATTTTGAAACCTTCAGCCTCTGTACTACTATTATTATTATTATTCTTATTACCCAGCCCTCTTGCACCCACTTGACAGACCTCTTACTTTGATACACTACTCACATAGCCGACAGCAGTTTATGACTGAATCAGGGAGCTTATCTATGCAAATGAGATGATGTTACAAGATGTTGATGTGTGCTTGGTGTCAGCTTAATGCCGCTTTCAATGCATTTGTAATTGTTAATAAAATGTCGTTTGTCTTCAGTTCTCGTTCTGTTTCTCACTATCTCTCTCTCTCATTCGCATTGCTGAGAGGAAGAGAATGGATGGGGAAAGAAAAGGTGCGTAAAGGAGGAATACAGTATGGAAAGAGGGTGGAAGGGAAAGAATAGGACCGTGAAGGAGAGGTAGGAGGAAGAGAAAGACGTGGTAAAGGAATAGGAGGAATACAGTATGGAAAGAGGGTGGATGGGAAAGAATGGGACCGTGAAGGAGAGAGAGGAGGAAGAGATAGACGTGGTAAAGGAAGAGGAGGAATACGGTATGGGAAGAGGGTGGAAGGGACAGAAAAGGACCGTGAAGGTGAGGTTGGAAGAAGAGAATGAATTGGCAAACACAGAGGAGAAATACAGTTTGTCAACTCCAAGAAACTTTATATACTCGTACATACAGTAAGTCTAAACACGGTTCAATCCAGTTTATTTTTGGAGTTTTACATAAAAAGACCGTATATCCACCTTTCTGAATGTTTCAGACATTAAAAAAAAAGATATATTTGCACTGATTCTTTGGACACAATGGCTTTGACTAAACTGAAATATCTACCTCATTAACGAGATAGATCCAGAACATTAAATGTAGCAAGATTCGGAGAAGCATATCGACAATTCTATCTGATGTGGATATTGGTCTTTTGAATAATTTTTTTAAAAATTCCAGATTTAAAAAGTCTCTTTGGCCAGAGAGAGTGGGAGAGGGAGGAGGAGAGAGAAAAAAAAGAGAGAAAGAGTAGAGTACATGCTAAGGGTAACTCACTCATATCAAGCCTAATGAGTCCGGGATTTTTACTAAGCAAAATGCCTAAGTACAAAGGGTTACCATGTATCTATTGTTCATGCCAAGTACCATCAAGAATTACAGTATTGTTCTTTCTGCAATGCATGACTTAAACCACTTTCTAAACATTTTGGAAATGTTGCTGTTTTGCAACAGTGCAGTTATTTGACTCTCACGGTTAAAAGTTTACTGGAAACACATTTTCTTTTGCCGAACAATTGTCTCGGAAGAAAATGCAACCATTTACTTTTCCATTTGTCCCATCTCAAAATTACTGCATTTTTTTTAAAAGAAGTAACAAGGTCGTTGTGAAAACACTCAGATTACGGAAGCATTGTGTTTTGTGCATACTGCAAATCGATGACCGGAAAAATAAATGTTAGACTTATCAATTTTTACCATGACATAAAGCATTTGCAAAATTATGAAATATGCTAATATTTGAAAATAGGGTTAGAGGGATATCATTTATGTACGGGCAAAAAAAAACTCAACTATGTACCATTTTTGACAGAAACGTAGCTAAACACAGAAAGGGGATTTGATAGATTTTGATTTGCTTGTTTCTTTCTCCTGGAAAATTTCATGGATCACTATATTTATGCAACATATCGGTGATTTGATTCAAAATATTAAAAAAGGAAATAATCACCCAAGAAATATGTTTTTTAAAAATTCACCCACACGATTTACCGAATTTCCATTAAAAAAAAAAAGAAAAGAAAATTCATTCACAAGACAAGCGAAATCGAAACAAAAGGTATCGAGTTGTGCTACTTGAACGTCCCCATGCTGTTCCCATTACCCTCCTACACCAATGCAATGGCCGTATGCATAATCCATACGTTAGTTAACGCATTGCATTAACCACAGTGAACACTACTAATGTTTTGTGACTTTCTCGTGTTTACCGCTGTCCGTTAACTAACGTAATGACTATGCATACGGCCACAGAAGCGCTATTCGTTTACTTCTAACGCTTGTGGCCTGGACAGTTCAGAGCAATAAAAAGGGTGTCTTCCCGTCACGTCACGCAGCTACGTCGCAGTCAGGTGTCTTTTGGTTCCTAACTTTGCCACATCCACAGACTATCACAACTTTATGACAGCAATGTAAAACAGCTCTTAGTAATTGACAATGCCAGATCACCAATGCCATATTTTGTATACTCTAAAATCGTAATTATTTCAACACTTTCATTATAAAATTTCATACGTGGAGCCATATTCCAGCCACCCCGCCCATCCTTGGAAAGCTCCGCCCACAAGGAGACAGAAGCAGCCAATGAAGAACAAGTAACTGGACCAGTCTCCCTTGGGCTTAAAATCGAATTGGTCGCTGCTTTTGATGACGTAAACGACTCCTCCTGACATTCCAATGACAGCTGCAAAACGAAAGAAACAAACTTTATTTTGACAACAGATTTTGAGATGTTCGAAGTTAGGAGGAGGAGTGGGGAGAAAGAAGACAAGCAGGGGCGGATCCAGGTAGAATATACAAGATGGGTTTCACTTAGACACTAATCTTTCCCTGGGAATTGGACAAAGATACACAAGAAATAAAGACTACACTCTTTGTCCCCCTCTCCACCCCATCCCTCCAAATACACACTTTCATAATAGTATTTACATGCATGTAAGGATATAATATGGAAAGTTACAGCATGAACAGTTTCTTAGTACTACTGACAAGTGGAAGACGAAATTAATTTTATAATTGGCATTTCGAGCATTAATTATAGAAAACTCCAGGACCGAGGATAGGAAGGGACTCACGAGCACTCGGTGACACCCCCCTCCCACCCACACTCCCGTCTTAAGGATCCGCTAATGCGATTTTAGAACGAGGAGTGACTATAATAGCATTTGTGTATAGCGTCTAGTCCTTAGATGGGCTCTCGGCGCTTAGACATATTATTAACAATCTGTCTCACGCACTCGGTTTCAGTTGATGAGGCCCGAGGAATACGCTGACATGACAGATGGAGAGATACACAAACAGAAAATCTAACACGCAGTTCAATGTTCGTTGTAGGCTATTGTGGCCATGTTCAAGCTAAATACAGAAATGATAATACAGTCAGGTAATTTAAATACACTTCAAAATTATATTTTCTCTCAATATATATCTGCATTTTGTCTGCTCTTTAAATCTGTTTTGCGTTCAAACGCATTAAATGCACACTTGCTAAATATTTTTTCACCTGAATATAGATTTGGCAAACCTTAGCACAGAAAGAAAATAATTATCTGCTAATATGTGCCAAATTTCATTTGCATAAGATGTAAATCATTGATAAATTGTTAATTTTTTAAATTAAATAAATAAAGTTGTTGCTTTTTTTTTTTTTTTTTGCTNTTTTTTTTTTTTTTTTTGTTTGTACTGGGGTAGGAGGAAGAGAGGGGGCACCCAATATATTGTATTGAGTTTACTCACATCCTAATAGGGCTACCCCAGCAACAACCCAGGCCAGTTTGGGCTCGTATTTGAATCCTAAAACAGTTCCTGCTACACAGCCAGCAACAGCCAGGAGCAGACCCAGACAACAGAGGGTCTTAGACGCCACCACGTAGTCTGCCAAACAAAACAAAAACAACAGTGAAAAACAACTTAAGAAAAAAAACCAAATACTATGTCCAACCTACTTATGGTCATAGTAATGATATCAATTATGAGTCTCTTGTTCAAGCAATGCCAAGTAGCACGGTTTCTCAACAGACCATATCGCACAATAAGTAGCTCAACTTCCTGGGGAACGTACCTTGCCGTTGGCAATTTAAAAGGAGCTGATATCTGACATTTTATATAATAGCTTTCTCTTCCTACTGTCAGATACCCATATCCCTAGCTAGTGGATTTGTGGAAGTGTAAATGACATGCTTTGTTAGAGCAAGTTCAAACTGGTCATGGCGAAAATCTAACCGTTCATCTTTTCATGTTGAGTCTAAAACCGTAATCCTTCGGCAAAGCAACTCCATAATGAAGGATACGTTTATGAGAGAGGGGAAGGGGAAAGATAACATTATCTTTGTTGTTATCATAATTATCATCACTGCCGTCATCAATATCCTCAACAACAACATCAACGACGACGACGACTATGACGATCTTGGGCGAAACGATGATGCAATGATGGTAAAACCAGTTCTACAAAACAAAATTATCAACCTGAACAGCAGCCATCAGATGAGGATAACCATCATTTATACCCATAATGAATTCTAATCTCTTTGTAGGAAACTAGTTCACTTTGTTCTTAAGCCATTAATGTTCTGAAGTAACAGGTAAATCTGGACTAGATCTGTCCGATCGATATTGCTAAATTTGCCGAATACAAAGTACAATAATGTAGTCCGATTTTTCGCAAAGTGACGAAAGAGCAAAATTCTGATTTTTCAGGAGTGCAATTTAAAGATTTTCTATTTTTGAAAGGCATTAAGAATTTTCCGTATTTTACACTTTAATGTCTCGAAAACTGTAACTAGCAGCAAACAGCGCTTCTTCAAGGTTACAGAGGCATCGATACTATGCAGTAAGGAAAATCCAAAAATTGCGGTATTCGTCACTTTGCCAAAAATGTGACGATGTATTGTTTTAAGACCGTTTCGAGGATTTCTTAGGCTGCAAACACAGTGGTTAACGTGACGGTGTAGTCACGTTAACGTGTAGTAAACGTGAGGTGAGCTACCAACAGAGTGGCTCTCGTTGATGTCCCGTTAACGTGACGTGAACTAGAGGGAGGAAAGACAGAAAGACAGAGTCAGAGGTTAGAGAGAGAGAGAGAGAAAGAAAGAGAGAGAGGAGGTAAAAAGGATAGAGAGAGAGACAGACAGACACCGACAGTGAGAGACAGAGTGAGAGAGCGAGAGAAAGGAAACGTGCGAGAAAGTGAATAAATAAACAAATGATGGATTAAAAACAATGTCACTTAGCTTCCAAATTAAGTTTTTTTTTTTTTCCACTCTCACTCCAGTATACAAATACATTCTATTGCAATAATTGTTGTTTGTCTTGTCNTGTATTATGTGTGTCTTTGTTTCTTTGTGGGTATGCGCGTGTCTCCATACGTACATACGTGCGGGGCATGTGTGCGTGAGTCAATAATACTTTTTTATATCATCGTGACTTGGAACTACATGTCAAAGCTGATCTCCTAACAAACCGTTGCCAAAAAACTGATAATATTCTATATATACAATTAACTGTTGACTGGATATGTAGTCAGGAGTATAAATGTTGGTACCTGTATGGTTTTCCTCATAAGCACTCCCACCAGGAAAAAGGGACACATCTGCGTCATAAGTCCCCCAGTGATCCGTGGCAAAGGCGATACAGTAAGCCAGGAGACCTTTAAGTATGAGACATGGATAAAATAAATAGCTACAAGGATAGTCTGCCTCTGTTCCAACTGGACTACCGATCTTGGGAGCAACATAAGCAAACGAAGAGGGAGAGAAAGAGAGAGAGTGAGAAAGAACGAGAAGCGGATAGACAGACAGATAAATAGATACAAAGACAGACAAACAGAGAGATAGTCTGTGTATCCAGCAAGTCAGATACTCACTGATTTACAGACGAACATTCTTTCTCCACGTCAGTTCAAACTTCTTTGCGTCCGCTTAAAACCCATCCATCCATCCATCCATCCATCCATCCATCCAGCCTTCCACCCATCCCCCATCCAGCCACCCAGCCATCCATCCATCCATCCAGCCATCCATCCATCCAGCCTTCCATCCATCCATCCACCCATCCATCCATCCCCCATCCATCCATCCATCCATCCATCCATCCATCCATCCAGCCTTCCATCCATCCATCCATCCATCCATCCATCCATCCATCCATCCATCCATCCATCCATATCCTTACTCACCTACAATTGCAAGAACAAGGCTTGCCCGTCACACCATAGAGATAGGCATGCGCCGTTCGTCTTCGTGCCAGTTTGACCTCCTCACTGCTACATTGAAAAACATTGCGCCTTGTCAAAACAAAATCCAGCTGACCGACCTAGCAACCGGAGCAACATTGATACATTCTTTATTTTGGAAGACGAAACATTAGAAGATATCCAGAAACCTGGAGGGAAAGCAAAATAAGTATATCTACTTTACCGTATTTCCTGACACCCTCAAGCTTAAGCCACACCTAGGTCATAATCACAGGTGTACTTCTTGTGCAGACCCCCTTCTATGCAAGATGATAGAAATAGCCTCTATCCCCAGTAAATGGCAGATGCGCCCACAAAATGACTCCGTAACACCTTGACTTAAGGAAACTCGACTCTACCAGTAAGATTTTACGGTTAGAAAAACCTTAGACACAGTAATCCTTCCTTTAATTTGTTGCTGTTCGCTGTAATGTCTTTCAGAATCACCATACACGTCGTGTTATTTAAATTTTCAAAACGCAATGCAAATCATTCACACAATATTAAACCGTGTTACAGCTTCTGGCAAATTCGTGTAAAGATTTATGTAAATGCCACTTGAATGTAAATATGAATCATCATAAGCTGTTACAGAGAAGACAGTACTGAATTTTAGAATCGATAAGAACATTGCAGGTGTTTATATGTTTGAAATAAAACAGAAGATCTTGATGAGACTGTGTCGTCAATATGTAATGAGCGTTTTCAGTCATTCAACCATCCGCCCATCTAAGTCATTCGTCATGCATATTCATCGACTTCTTATCTATATTCAGTTTTGTGTTTCCACATATGCTCATGTCATCTGGATGTGTTGAACTAACACTAGTAAACCTTGTTAAATCCTCTTGTCTGTTCGTCTGTCTGTCTATCCACCCATTTGTCCTTCCGTCTGTCCAACCATCCATCTATCTGTCCGTCCGTCTGTCCATTCCTCAATCCCTCCATCGTAAGTTCGTCTGTCCATCCGCCTGCCCTGCAGTTCGTTTAACCGTCTGTCCTTCTGTAGCCCTATCTGTTAAATTAAAAGACATAATTTCCTTATTTCAGCGTTAAGCATTGCTTTTATTGTACATGAAACATTATAAATACAGTCGGATGTGGGTTTGAAAGTTAGCGAAGAGATGTCAAGTCTGAAAAATATAAACCTTGAGGACAGGGCGGAGAGAAAGGTGGATGGGCCAAAGAGAAAGCTCCATTTTTTTTAGACTTTGAGGTTGATGCTTTGCTAGAACTTAGATGATTTTGCTACTAACGTGAGGGCAAAATTTGCGCTATATTTAATGTCATGTACGAACAATGTTGTATTCAACTTTGAGCTGTTATTATTTATTCACTTGGGGAGGCAAAGCATCATTTGTGTGTCCGTCATTATGATTAATATTTTTCAGCTCCTGAGTAACACAGAGGCGTAGAGGCGTAACTACAAAATATGCCTTGGGGTCATAACTTGCCTTATATTTGCGTCAATATCGCTGCATGCTGCAAACAAATGACATGTGCAATTTAGAGCGCATACAGTGAGCGCTCCGGATATGTTGTAGTCCTTTTACACTATGCACCTGACATTTTGTTTCTTTTTGAAACCCTTGCATGACGCTGGGCCACTACCCATACTGGGATGCAAATATTTAGACTTTCTTACTGCAGCACGTGCCTCAAAGACTCAGTTAGTAATAAAAATGACCAAAGGACTCTTGTTAATCGAAATGCAGCATCTCTGTGTTTCAAGAAATTAGTTTTCATAATGAATGGAAACTGCGAGATTTAGGCAAGATAACGGGTGGTGTTGGGGGTGGTGGNAAAAGAGATACAATACCAGCATGAAACATAGTAATATGAAGATAATCATTTCAAACACTGGGATACACCGTAGAAAAGTTTTTTGTTATCGCGAAGATCTATTTTAATCAAACGTCAAACTGTCTTTTTTTTTCTTTTTGCGAGGAGTTACTTTTCCCTAGCCCTGCCTGTTGGTTTTACCCATGTTCGAATGAGCACACATGTCTAGAATAATCCGAAATGATGTTATAGACAGTCCATAAAAACTCGACAAAATCGACGAACTCGCAATATTAATTCTCTTCGCCCTGATAAAAAAATATATATTATTATACTACAGTCTTTACTGTTCAGACAATGTGGGCTTTAGTAAACATAATTGCACTGGTATCGCTCTTGTACCAGTTTGAGGCCTCGGCCCTATCAGTAGTAAGCCGATTGATAAAAAAAAACAAACCCATGAACCTTTTCTTTTCCGGGAAGCAATTTTTGCGAGTAAATCTCATTTCGCCAAATTCGAGAAAATTAGATCCTCAGGAAAAAAATTACCACTGCTACAGTAAGATTTACATCCATCTTTAATTATCCTTAAATGCACAAAAATAAATACACAACATTCCTTAAGTACATGTGACGAGAATAAAAAGGCGGACAAAAAAGAAATCCCAGTGACTAACAATCACACTGCTCTTCTTTTCTGCTGGTTAAATCGTTTATTCTGTACCGAATGGGCCAAAATTAAGTTTACTTAATTCAAAGTCCAAATAACTTGAAGAATTAAAAAGAAACGATGATAACTCCAAGCATATTAAAAGACAGCTATAATAATATGTTTGCTAAAAATTTCATCGATCTAAGTGCTATGCTTTTCTCATGGCAAAACAAAAAAAAAAAAATCATAACATGACGTGTCGATGTCATTGGATTGATGACACATTGGGCATGCTATTGTTAGACTTTTGACTTAACCTGAAAATTGAAGCAAGGGATGACAGTCAGTGCATCTGTTAATGTGAGCCAAATTTCAACTGTAAGATATCTGAATCACTGAAATTATTAAACTTAGAAATTAAGTAAACTCTTTGGGGCACAACCGCTATAATATTAAGCTCAAACAACTGTGACTTCATCTTGCGTTTGCTTGTGAGAGTCATCTTCCGGCAGATCGCCAGTTTGATTCCATTATTCCGAGCCTCTGTTCATATGGCGAGCACAGCATTACAGTTTCTTCCTCTATCTAAATGGCTGGCACTTAAATTCTGCCTATGCAGACCAGATAGGTGAAATGAGACTGTTTTTATCTATTGCTGTTTCCTTCCATCCTCAGTAGATCTATGTTGCAGAAAAGATTGGCAATAGGTTGCATAATACACGGTAATATGATCTAGTATAGACCGATATAGAAAGTTGCCTCTGCTTAATCGCGATTCTTCGAAGGATTGTGCATACGATTAAGAGGAGGCTCGATAGTCCAGTGAATTTGTGTAGAAAATAAAACAGTATAATATTATGTTAAACAATGTTGTTATTCAGCAGACTGTAAGTAAATGTAGTCGATATTATTTCATGATGGGAGGCTGTCGGAACGGCGGATATAAGGGTCAAGAAGCGGATACCAGCGCATAGACCATTCTCAGCTATTCTGCGTGGACGGTCATCCCAGCATCGTAAGCCATAACTCCAAGAATCATCACTTCCGTTTTCTACTTTTCCACTGTCAAAGGAAAATTGATTGGCTGATAAGGTCTGTGACATTGGCTCTTATTGGCTGATGCATCCTTTGTTCTCGGGAGCGAAATTTAATGATACAATCATTGTACTATTTACATGTACATTTTGCTTGGACCGGAAGTGAGCTTTGTTGGAGTTGACTAAGTAAGAAGGGTGTATTTCCAGAAGTCCGCCCTGTGAAGGGGAGGACAGGTCTTCAGGAAGCATAACGGCTTTAGTATCCATATCCGGTTACTGTAGTTGGTCCGAGAGGTCATCGCCAGGACTGTGTGCTAAGTGTCTATTATACACCTCCATGACCATTCTGTGCTAAATCAATTATCAAATAAATAATCAATGATTTGAAGAGGTCTTTGCACCTAGCCATAACAAGCGTAAAAGCCACGCTTGTGGAAATGGTGAAAGCTGGCAAATAGTTGCAAGTTAACATACCATTTCACTTATACCAGTCATTCTGGGGAGCAGGATGTCTCTGTACTTCATTACTGTACTCTGCCTATGTCAGTTTGAGGAGTATCTCCCGATGACTGGCGTTTGTACGGACAAGTACAAAATTTGGACCAGTAAAACACCTCCTGTGGTGGGTTCTATAATTCCCAAAAAGTAAAATGAAAATAGGTTTTATATATCGCGCAGGGAAATTGTTTTACGATGCCGTACAATGTTATATATCTCATTCATAATAAACATATACACAGAACAGTGTACATCATACATATATAACATACAACATTACAAATGAAATCTATAGCAAAGTCATTACTAGTCGCCACAATGCAGCGCCCTAGTCATCCCAGGTAAACACTTACTTACTGATGAAAAAAGAATTCAGTGTCTTTCCCAAGGATGCTACAACGCAAATCGTCGGACTTGGGAATCTGTAGCTTAATTTGGAAGGACGAAAGTGTCTGATAAACACGTTTGTTTTTGTCTAGGTCACTGCATTTTTATAAACGTACATTCGCACGACAACTGGAGCTTCCACTCATGTAATAAAGACTGATTCATAACTGTCATCTGAGAGCTTGCGCATTAACGATGGGATCTCTTACCTTTGTAAAACTTACATTGGTGCATCGGTTTTGAATGCACCTTTACTAGATTTCAACATGTTTGGAGATTCGATCATTAATGCGCAAGGTCTCAAATCATTCAGTTAGCCCTCTGTATGGCTACTTCTGTGGTCAAGAGGTCATCATATAATACTCCGAAAAGTTCAGGTGAATCTAACAGAGTTTCTGTGAGGTCTGGGAATGATGATGCTCGGAGTGCCATCGTCACTAGAGTGACTGACGCTTCTCATAGGAGATCTGGCCAATACTCTGGGAAAACTTCCTTCATCCGGGTACCCGGCGGGGTAGTCTGGTTCCGGAATTATGTCTCGGGACACTCTGGACAAGGCAAGAATTCAATATCAGTGTTGTAAAAGTTATTGATTTGTATAGAGGAGCTCTATATATAAAAGTTCAGCTTAAACCCACAATTACTTTTTTTAATCCAGTGAAACGTCTGTGGGTCATATCTAAAAATCTGCGTGGCATTCAACAGTCTAGCTTTAAAAAGGCTGTATTTACGCTGTATGACAGTATGTGGCATTTATATAGCGATTTCTGAGACCTAACAGATGGCTCATACGATCTTCTTGGAAACTGACCATGACAAAATTTTAGCTATCGTTTCAAGCATACATTGTATCTGTATATGTTTGGGAAACGAGTATGTGGAAAGAAGATGATCTTCTTTCTTTTCAGTTAAAAGCGAGCCTCTGAATTCCATTCTAAAAGTTCATGAAGATCCATATTAAAGGAAGGATGATTTTTGTCTGGATGGTCTATTCTGTGTGACAGCGACAGTGTTTAGCGTACCTTGCCCACGGGTTACTAAAGTGACTGTGAATGTCCACATCATCCATGCTGATAATCGGGTGTTTGTCCGTGCTGGGGATGCTGGTTCTGTGCTCACCCAGTGACAGGTCGGTCAAGGTCGAACGAGTGGTATTCTGGGAGATGGAGACAGAGGCAATGATAGTAACAGTGGTTACGTATGGCTTTCTAGTACTATCTACTGAGATCATGCCAAAACCCAAGTTTAAGAAAAATGACAGACTTTTCCTATTAACCAATAACACATACGGACAGAGCTAAACACTGCAGTAACAAGTGGACACGTCGTAGATCTCAATAATCTCGTAAACACTATACACTAAATAGACAGGAAGCAAAATTCGCTATTATTGTATAAAAAAATGACTCCAGTTTAGGCAAAGCTTTCAATATAGAAAGAATGTGTTCAAAGTTCACAGGCAATGGTCATCCGTCTTCTTTAGTAACAGCAAGCACAGGGAACCTCTGTTGTGACGTGTGGAATTGTATATTTAGATGTTTGATCAGAAGGATCCACAAATACTGTTTAACATAGAAAATAAGCAGGGACACTCCTCGATGGCTGGTGGAACGGTAAGCGGACAGAAAGGAGGGTCCCCATTACCCTGATGGCGGTTCTGTTGACATGCGCAATGGCAAAAGAGTATCATATCAAATAGTCAGGCATTATTAAAGCAATCTAATTGGTCACGGTAACAGATGCATAGACAGAATGACGACACTTTCAAGACAGGAGCTTACCGTGCTCTTGCTGTGAGTGTGGTGCAAACTGCCGCCATTGAAAAACTCTGGCTCTGACAATTTTCTCAGCCGAGATGACGTCGTCTCCACATAGGACAGTCTCTTCTTTCGCTTGTATCGTCTTTCGTACGCTTGGTGGACCTATTTGGAATTTACGGCAGGAAAGAAGTTTTAAAAAAAGGTCAGAAATGAAAAAAAAAAATGACCACTGCAAGTACTGCTTTAGCGGTTTTCATCACTGTGAAAAGGGGAAAAAACTGGACTGCATGTAGTCACATACTTCAAAATTCCCACCTCGCTATCTCATTTAGCTAACTCTTTGAAACAGTTTATCCACAAAATGTATAAATGTAATTATAGGTTGAACGATCAGGGAAGGAACTGATCTCGAAAGACAGGTCAGAAACATTTCATTTGCCCTGCAGCTGATTTGAGGGGCTTTATCAATATATGAGCTATGTTCATTCATAACATGGCGATATAATTTTGTATTCTGTCTAGAATATGAATAGTTATGTAATTCTTAAGTGCAGCTGTTCGTTCCTTTATTAACTTTTAAATGAGACGTAATATACTTCCTAACATGACTGCACTGCACCTACCTTTATATGATCATCATTGTGAACGAAAAAGTCCGTCACCTTACATACGCCGATCATTGTTAAAGCCTCTTGACCAAAATAATTACAAGTCTTTAGTCTTAACATTCAGACTGAAAGTTACTGATATGTATTTTCTTACATCAACGTTAAGCAGACAGTGAAAGACGAAGAAGAGAACTCCCTGGAAACTGTTGGCAATGGTGAACATGTAGGTGAAAATATAGGACACCACACTCGTCTCTTCCGTGTCGATAGCCAGAAATCCCAGCGTCCACGTGAGGCCCAGCAGCGGAAGTAGCACTGTAGCGGCTTTCAGACCCATTCTGGGATGGGAAAAGAAACAAAATTGTAAATGATTTCACATTTTCAAACATACACAGTGTCCACTGAGGAATTTTCAAGGACTTAGAAAAAATCTGCACTGCCTCTCTAGAATCGCGTTTCAGGTTATCCACATACAGCGTCCGTGTTGACACACAAAAAAAGTTGCATTCTACAAATCAAGTCTAATGTAAAGTTTGGTATCATTTTGTCTCTTCATGCCAGTCTGGAAGTTCGTAAGTTCAGTTTGGAGTCCAAAGGTATAAATCTCACTCACTTGATATTATTTTTCTCCTGAGCACTGACTTTATGTGTGGAACTGTTGGATCGGATCATGACACGGATAACGACGATCAGAATCACTGTATTGATCTGTGCAGGGAAAAGAAGATCAATACATCATATCAGATGGAATACAATATAGTATTTTAACAGTTTGAATGGGACATGGCATTTAGAGTGGATGTGTATCTCCTATAGTGCTCTTTTCACAATACCCCATTATCTAAAAATATACAAAGATGGACTCGGGAGTCTGCCTCACCTATCAGCGGCTGCAGAATAACTTAATTTTAAGGGTGAATGAGGTATTTTCCAATATCTAAATTCTTTGTGGAGTTTTATATGGCACGGTGAATAGATCAAGCCTTCAGACTGATTTAGAAGTTTTATGTGTGAGCTTTATTGTCGTACTCACCATCAGGACTAAGCCAACAGTGGGAACGAAACAGACCAGGAGTAGTTCATGATCGAGCCAGCATCTGGAAAAGAACAGTGTGTCATAATTATGATTACTGTGTCGAGAGTTTAGACAGTATATTAACTGGTTAAGCTGTTTTGTTTTACATGTTCTAGCACTGCTAACATTGCTTCTATAGTAAACTAACAGATTTTTGTCATGCAGAACTGAACTTTAATATTCATTTTGATACATGTCTTACGACTGTAGCAGCTGCACAGATGACTTTAGGCCATACTTACAATAATCAGTGGACAATAAATAACGGTATTTGATATACATGTATTTTGCCTGGTCGTTTTCTTATACATTGCGACTGGAGAGCATTTTTTTCCACCTGTGGGAGTGAAAAAAAAAGGGGGGGGGGGAAGAAG
>JAWQUT010000626.1:95165-121255 GCA_033807755.1 Ellobium chinense
GGGGGGGGGAGGGGAATCTCTTTTACAGTTTTTGAATTTTGCAAAGATTTATTTCAGCTCTTAAAATTAGCATCAGTTGGTTTGGTTTTGGGCAACACTTCTTGAATGAAAATAATCAAAAATTTGAAACACACTTATTACATGTAGATGACACTGAGGTAGCATCAGTATTCTGTAAGGACACCGAAATTTTCCAGTGCTGTGACTGGAATCGAAATAGTCTGACATTATATACTTACAACTTTCCATTGCCATATCTGTCATGGAATGCACCCACAGATATCCCCACCACTATCAGAGGCACTCCTGCAATAGAACGAGGACATGTCAGCCACCAAACTCTACACGAACCTCTGGACCTGCAGCCTCCAGTGCTAGTGTGGCGATTCAGATTACCGCCGTTTGACCCCCGCCCTTGCCTCCTTCTGTCCGGTGATCTTAAATACCGGAGGGTAGATCTAAGATAAATTTCGATTTCAGATAACAGCTCTCTCCGTCCCCTCTCCCCTCCCTCCGTGAGGAAGCTTGAAGGTGACATCACGATATCCGCTACAATTACAACTTATTCCCTCAAAACATTTATTCCATAATATGTTTATTTAAATACATAATTATGTCATGCCTACACAAATGCAATGATAACAACAACAAGACATAATAATAATAATAATGATGAGACAATAATACTAACAATAATAATACTTAATAATGTAAATGAATCTCCCAGTAATAAATCAATGACAGTTAAATCAGAGATAGGGTCATCTGAATAGCGCGGGGGATAGTATGAAATCGGGTAATTGTTAAGACTGGGGGCGATGGAAATCGTGTTCAGATTAACAGGGCAGGTGAGGGTGTAGAGGTAACTTGAAACAAAGCAAAAAAAATGGAGGGAGGGAGGGGTAGCTTGATGTTTTTCCACCGGTTAAAAACTCACCCCATCCCACAGCGATGTACTTCTTCAAGTGTGAGCCTTGTTTGAAGACTCGAACCAGCACAACGTAGAGATGCATGCCCTCCACCAACATCCAACAGAACATGGCGGTCAGACTGTAGTGCATCAGGATGGACACAACTTGACACGCCACCTATGAGCGCACATAGACAACATTGTGCGTGAGTGTTCACGCTTTTACCAGGGTTCATGAATGTGAAAAAGGTGTCAAAAATTACTGGACCTTGACTGTTTGTGAGTTCAATTGTCCATATTTTTATTGTTCAATGCATACCCATTTCACTATCATTTTTAAGCCTACTTCCGTTCGTCAAAAGTTGTGGGCAAAAACAGCATTACACCTAGAGCATGTAGCCAAGTAGGTTTATGAATACCATGAAGTGTCCAAAAACGTATTCATTAATTAATGACAGTGTCTTGTTATTGTACTAATTTTGATGACCTCGATACTAAGTATTCCTCATTAAAAAGGATAATTTTTTGCTTGCACCAAAGGCATTCATTATAAACAAGCTTTTACTGTAATGTATTGCATTGCATTTCATTATGAAGGAATGCACTGAGCTTCAATAATAAGGAATGTAAATATTTTGGTTGTCTCCCTTACAATAAATCACTATGAAAAATAGTCAGGTGTTTTGGGACATTCCTGACGAAAGAAAAAACGTGATAGAATGTGAATAATAACTTTGGTTTTTAATTCCGACATTGTCATAGAGCACTGACAGCTGATAATGATACCCTCGAGCTGCGCAATGGAGTGTCGTTATCATCTATCAATGTTCTATAACAAAGTATGGGCCGGAAAAGCAAAGCTGTTATTTGCTTATTTCATCGCATGCTCGTTTTTCCAAACAACTTCCATCCATCCATCCATCCATCCATCCATCCATCCATCCATCCATCCATCTATCCATCCATCCATCCTTCCATCCATTTGTCTTTCCGTTCGATCATCCATCCATCCATCCATCCATCCATCCATCCATCCATCCATCCATCCATCCTTCCATCCATTCATCCATCCATCCATCCATCCATTTGTCCATCCATCCATCCATCCATTTGTCCTTCTGTTCGATGTCCATTCATCCATCCATCCATCCACCCGTCTGCCCTTCCGTTTGATGCCCATCCACCATTTATCCATCCATCTATCCATCCATCTATTCATCCATCCATCCATCCATCCATCCATCCATCCATCCATCCATCCATCCATCCACCCATCTTACCACAGGTGTGCCAAACTCCTTCCCTGTTCTACCCACACATATGAAGAATGTCTGTACCAAGATGATGGACAGTCCAAAATGTTGATGAATGCGGATTCTATCGCTGGATAGACTGGAGAGCAGTAGATTATGTAGCAGTAAATGTACTGGGTTTCATTTTTGGGAGTAAGTATACCAAGTATAGACTACTGACCAAAATACACTTTATGGAATATTTTAGGTGGATTGTATTTTAAATGGAGAGAAATATTTCCCGGGTTATGTCCCCTATTTGACTAACATTCTTAGTTGATATATTATATTTCACTCATTCCACCAACTTGCTCTCTATCTCAGTGTTTTATCACAGTGACTCAGAATATGAAAAAAGACTTAATATGCTTCACATTAACTCGTCTATGGACAGTTCTCTTTTGTTTTTTTCATAGATGAGTTAGAAGCATGTCGTTGGACTTTGTTACACATGAAAATCTAACCGACTGGCTCTCCAAAAGTGTCCAGCCAAAATATTCTCTACTGTTTAGTATCGTGCCAAAATAACCCTGTCTTTTTTTTTCTTCCACATGATGACTTTAATAAATCTAAGACAAAGCTGTTTAAACATACACACAGCGTTTCATTTCAACTCTACCAACGTCCATTTCAGAAACCACCATCAATTTTCGATGAGGACGCTGTTGATAATACCATCGAGTTTCTAACATTTTCACCATTATATAAGACATTTAAGATATGTTGTATGACATGTGTGATGGCCAAATCTGACTTACTTGAAATACTGGAACACTATGATAGTAATGATACAGGCCAGTATCGATAAACAGCCACCGATATAGGAAATGTAGGTCAGCACGATTTCATGGGTGGCATCGATGTCATCCTGCCAGGACACAGAACAGTATTAGCTTGTATCGATACATAATAATAGTTTACGATTCCATATTATTATGACCAGTCAGAAAATCTGTATAAAAGTACAGGTCAGGTGACTTATCGCTAATAGAGAATTGATGTCTTGCACGGTGAACAAGCGAAACTTTCCACAGACCGTTTTTCAAGCAGTCAACTCGACGAAGCTCACTTCCGGTTTAAGCCAAAATGTAATATTAGTGATACCGGTAGCACCAAATCTCGCTTCCGCAAATAAACATGCATCAGCCAATAAAATCCAGTGTAGACATGACATATCAGCCAGTCATATTCCTCTGACAATGGAAATGTAGAAAGCGGATGTAATGATTGCTGAAGTTTTGGTTTGCGGCTGCCAGTAGAATGGTCCATTGCTGACAGCGATTTAACAGATCATCTGCAGGAGAAGATGCCCAACTCACCCTCACCCCGACAAATTAAATGAGTGTATTGACACAGAAGGGTGGCACTGCCAAACCCGTGATATCATGGGACACAAGTGATCCAAATAAACGGATATTCTGCAACCAACAGAGCTCAGGTGAACTATGCAGAGTTCCATCAAAGATCTTCGTAGGGCGCAATATTTTACCTGCATCCCATAGACATCCATGAGGACAGCGAAATTGGTCAGGTGGTAACAGTGACACACGACATGTGTCTCGTTAGACTGGGCCACTACACATCCGTTGGACGACCATCGGTCTTCGTAGGAACTGAAAACGGTACAAAATTATGTCACCACGCTTTGAAAATGGTCAAAGTGATTTCTCAGAGGTTTAAGATAACGCAAGGGAATTTTTTTTTTTTTATAGGCAAGGCAAAAAGGAATCGTCATTTATATCTTTGCAACTGTAATTTTGACAGGAGAGTTTAGGCTCTGCTAAGATTTACTATATTTCAGCATGGGTCTTTATGTCATAAACAAAACGACACCCTTCATGAAATTAAAGGTTAGGTCTGATTTAGGCCATTTCCAAAGCACAGTCACGAGGAGGAAATTATTTGCATGGGCGTGGCTATCACTCGTTATGCTAGCAACCCAGTGTTACCCATGGTCTTACTGAAGTTTAAATGATGCTCTTCATTATACAACAAACCATCGCTGGAATGACAAGCCACAGATTTGCCATTCTCTATTCATAGATACCATAATCAGTGTCACCACCGCATTAGTGTTCATGTTTTGAAAGTCCCCTCCACTTCCAGCCCAGTCCCCGCTCCCTCACCTTTCTGTGCAAGACTAGATTTAAAATGTTATATCAGTATATCTGTGGTTCTCACGGTCATGATGTGTAAGGTAGAATATGCTGTTTGAACTGACAAAAGGAAGCAAGTCCACTTTTCATCATAGTTGCGATAAGTCTGTATTCTAAAGAGGTGAAGTAATCCCTATTCATCACTCGACTTATTTCTATTGCTTAAAGCTACTTACATTTGTAAGGAAACAAATCCAGTGACATACCATATTCGTCATGACTTATTGTTGCCGATTTCTCAAAAAAATTGGTCTCTTGTACGTGTTTCCCTTAGCTATTTCATGGCAGTATGGCTGTAGATAAATTTGCTAGACTGTTTTGATTACATATAGACATACTTACGTGGCACTCATGTTCATAAAGACACATTGTTCCACCAATGATCTCTTTAATTCTGGATCCTGAAAAAAAAATGTCCAAATGACATGTCTTCTAGCATAAACAACAAGAAATATTGCGGAAATTATTTCAGTGTATTAGAAGTATTGTTATATGCTAAATTTTCATATACATAATGTATACTAATAATAATATATTGCATTTATATAGATAGAATTCATACTCGTAGGAGGCTCTGACTGCTCTATAAATACAGAGACAGAAAGAAGACAATGGCAACATAGATGCTAACACACTTTTCAACATTTTAAAAATCTAAAACATGCCATCACGCTATAAAAAGTATTCAAAACATTCTTTGAATAATTGCGTTTGCGACAGTCATTTTTTTAAAATTATCTAGATCTAGATTATTTGCTTTCCGGATATTTTTTGCTAGTTACAGCATCTCCTCTCATGTCGCTTCTGAAGTATCAATACAGGTGCATTGTCAGTAAGGAGGATTAATTAACCATAAATCTTCATACTGCCGTACAACGACAAAACATCGTATAATCTAAATAATATAGCCAAATAATTGCGATCATATGATGTTTTGTCGTCCAGCGGCAGCAAAAGGGAGAACAGAACATCAGACATCTGTGTGGGTTTTTACTTTTCATTACATTCATAGCATAGTGTCTTTGCCACACTAGTTTACACTAGTTTCTAACTGAGAATGAAGTAATAGTGAAATTTCATATTAGAGTAAAGCTTACATTAATTAGAAATATGATATACATATACCTCATTTGATGATATTTATTTGGAATAATTCATATTATGTTGGAATGTCAAAGACCGGAGCACTCCCTAGACGGGCGTATTTTCCTCTGACGACCTTCTGTTGCCGAGCTCTCTGATTACAAGAATTTTCTCTCTATGTTTAGACTTTCACATTGAAGGTATGAAGATGTGACACAGTATGCTGTGAACTGTTTCTTACTTTATAGAGCCAGCATAGCAAAGAAAGAAAAGGACCACAGACTTTTTAATATATACCAGAGATGTGGCATAGACTTATGAAAATACATTACATTTCTGAACTCAGTACCTGCAGGGAGAATGTCAAGACTACAGGATGTCTCAAATGTTTGAACTTTGACTTAGGAATATCCAGGAATTCTGCTGATATGACGTCAGAGTTGACCAGATTAGAATCGTTTTGATGTTCTCTGAGGAAGAGAAATTTGATGTGTGGACGAAAATGCAGCATTTACAGTCTTCCCATCTCCCAAGTTTGCTTTGTTTCGTAAAACACACACACACACACACACATACACACACACACACACACACACACACACACACACACACACACACACACATATATGGGAAGAAAAAGAAGGGACCAATAGAAAGTCAAATGTTAAGTCTAATAAGAGCATCTGAGTGTTGTAGGGTGTCCCAAACTCCTGTATGTCAGTAGAAGAAATATTCTAGTTTCAGAAATGACTCCCTGAGACCCACAAGTTGGTCATAATTGACCACTCCGAAAAGCTTGAGAAAATATCTTTTCATATGACTAAATTAGGCCAGCCGACACCCACTTTTATCTACTCAGCACCCTCTGTTTTCCAAACACAAGGTTTGTTTACCATTAACAATAAGTATTACTCAGTCATTCACGCTGTTGTGCCTCACTCTCAGGTCATGGCAAACAGGCGCGTGGCGGGGATGATTTTTTTTTTAATCTAGCATTCACATCCTTTTTTTGCTTTGAAGGGAGTCACTGACTTTTGAAAAGTCAAAAATTGGTATTTGGCTCCAACAGAGCCAAATCTGGCAACCCTTTTGCGGTCTCGACTACCAATCTCTTGTCGCCGAAGGAAAAAAAAACTCGGGCAATCGTGCACGGAAAGGATCTTGCGTGAAAAGAAACAACAAAGCATCTTCATAAGAGTGAATAAGCAATTTTTTTTTTCTCTCAGATTATTGGCAGTTTTTTTTAAGGTTTCACTCTTTACACTGTCTTTGGATGCATTGCTCTGAAGGGGGAGCGTTGAATCTGTGAGACAGTGTATAGGTTCTTAGAGTATCGGTGAAGAAAACTAGTTAACGTTGCCAAAATCGTATTGCCAATACTCTGTAAATGGCTCATAGTTGACATAGGACGGAGGTGACGTTTGAATATTTTTAGAAAACACTGAAGATTATTTAAAATGTATTAGACAAACAGATAACATGTTGGTAATCTCAGATTCATAGACTACATGGGCGCCACGCCCCTGATGGCAAACACAAGATTGTTTGCCCTAACTGGCTAATTCGGAAAAAAATGAATTGTAGTGTCATAGGAGTGTTAGTCCCCGGGCCTTCCCAAAACACATATACGTTTTTTTTTTCCTTTTTTTTTCTGAAATTTAAAATCACTTGGTTCTTGCTGGCTTTTGTCTGATTATCCTTAAAACTCCTTAATATCCCTAATTTAGTCAAGTTAATCCTGATAGCCCTCGGCAAGCTTTTGTTCAGTCGTTTCTCCTCTTATATGGGCCTACACTGCTAAGTGAAAAGAAGGAGCAAAATTAATGCAGTTACTTCGGTTAATCTCAAGTCTATAGGAGCCTTGAAAATGTTCGGAGACAGCGGGGTTTGGGAGGAGGGTGGGCGCTAATAAATATAAGCTGTTGCTTTTTTGCTCGACTAACATGAAATTATTTTCTCATGAAAGTTATGCGTTACGTAAAAGTGCAAGCATCGGATTATGGGAAAGAACAGTCATTTTAATATATGACTCACCTGTGATACCTGCATTCGCTTATAGACAGCAACGTAGAGATGGAAAGAAACCTTGCAAAGTATATATTGACAGGCGAACCTGTAAATTCGAGATAGAGCGAAATATGAACAGATGATTGGTAAAAGATAATAATAAAAGTGCCGAAGGGCGAGGAATGGTTACGTATAAGGCATGTAATGACCTGACACGTACGGTAAACATGACGTATAAATGTAAAAATCTTGCTAAATGCACCGCTTTAAAGGAAACCGTTACGAGAAATCATGAGTATATGTATAGGCGAAGATGCAGCACTTTAGAATTATACTATTGTCAATGCCTGAAGAAAAAGAATATGTCTTTTTTTTAATTAGCGATAAATTTCACGCTATACTTTGAATGTTAATTTCGTTATTTCGTGCAGTTCGGAGATTTTTATAAAAACATACAGTGACATAAAGTTTAGGTGCAGAATAGGAGAAATGGCATGTTATCATGCAAGGATCAATGAATCAGCGTATAGGAGACATCCTACACTATCATCGAGGCAAAGCAAATCACAGCAGTTTATGAGCTTTGAACGCAGATCAGATCGTTACTAGAAACTTCAGTCTTTCCCCTTTGGCACGCTTATTATCTTGAAAATTCAAGCACAGTCTTTGATTTTTATAAAGTTAACCTGCACTTGTGAATGATTACGGAAGTCTTGACGACTGCAGTGGCCGTACGTATAATCCATACGTTAATTAACGTACTGCGTTAACCACAGTGAATACTCCTAAGGTTTTGGGAGTTTCCCGTGGTAACCGCAGTGCGTTAACTGACATAAGGATTATGCATATGGCCACAGAAGTCCTAGCAAATGGCCATACAGACATTGATGTTATGGTTCAAAGAGTGAAATAGTAGGCTAGTACTATGAGCTTTCGCTACCATTTTAAGACTTAATACAATTATGTAGGTGTCTAGCCAATGAATGCCTACCTCATACAGGTTTGATATTTTACTTCTGCAGGGCACATTGCTAGATAAATCAAAGGTTTTGTTCGAAGGTATACATTCCTTATGCCATATGTAGGCCTACATACTAACAGGAAGTTCTACTGCTGTAATATCATTAATTCATAGATAGAAAGGGGTTCAAGCACTATATAACATATATATAAATATATAAGATATATATTATTATATATATATTATTTCATCAGGTATTTGTTATAAGCTGAATTAACTAAAGTGATGTATTCCTTTAGCAAAATGGCAGGCAGCATGATATCATATGTTTGATTTCTGTCGAGATACTTTTTGACTTAATAACCTCATTTCAATATTATCCGTATTAGTAAAACTCAAAGCCAAAAAAAAAATTAAAATGAGACTTTACTCAATAGGGAAATTATTTTACAACGCCATTCGGTGTTATATATCTAATGCATAAGACTGTATACATTATGCATATAATATTATATTTAATATTACATAGAAATCCACATCAAAAGGCTTTGCTAGTCAACGCAACGCAGCGCCCTGGTTCCCCATCTAACCAACAAGAACAACTGACCACGTTGTTCCATACCTGAAAGGCTGTGGCCGGTTCCGTTGAGAATATTTCCAGGAAGTGAGATGGAACTTGTAGACCCTAAGTATTCATAAGCCCACCCTGTCAGGTTTGTGTGGTCCAGCTGGGTCACTCTCAGATCTGGAATAGAAATCAGTGTTTTTGTCGGAACATGCATTCTATCATCGTAATAAAATATGATACAGTTAAATCGCTTAATTGCGATCTGGACAATGGCAAATCTGCATAATCGCGACACTTTCCACATGATAAAATACTATAATTTTATTGCCATTTACAAAAGTCACTGGATAATCGCACTTTTTTTAAAAATCACAACTTGTCCACGCTCCCGAGACATTGCAATAAATTACAGTTGTACCGCTGAATCCGTTCTGGTGACGGCCTCCACATAGTGACCATTCCATAGATCTGAACTTCAAGCAAGCATTGTTCATTTTGTTCTAATGATGTTCCCATCGAGACCAAAGAATATGTTCGTTTAAACTAGTTATCAATTAAGCCATGTGACTTTAGACGACTCCGGTGACTGCAACAAGTTGAATTGTGAAAAGCACATTTAAAAATTACCAAGGTTTCGGGCCGAAATTTCTATAACAGGTGGAATGTCATCTAGGTGATCGGTAGGTCTGCCCACAGCGGCTCGAGTGGTCGCCTTGTGCCGGAGTACTGGACAGTTGTTCACGATACCAGTGATGAGTCTCTGGGTGGATTCGACTACTTTGCTCACTTGACTTTCCACCAGGCTCTGAAATGCAGAGTGAAACAATCATAATAAATATGTAGATATATATATAAATTGTCATTACTATTATTATTGCCATTATTAGGAAATATGCAAGCTTCGTATTCAGGCATTGTCCACTTGCACTATTTCGTATTTTTGTATCAACTACGATGGAATTTTGCTAACACGAAAATGCTTAACACAATCCCTTGCTGAGCACACACTCATACATTAGTCCCAGATGCGATGTTTCCTATGGGAAAAACTCTGGATAACACAACATTTCACCTTTAGAAGCTTGGTCTGGAGGGTAGCTGTGTTAACAGAGGTCCACGATATTTCGTAATTGTTTAAACTGATGCACTCTATATCTGACTGTTTAGACAACATTCCCACCCACAGCTAATACAAAATGGCCACAGAAAGGGAGTTCCTAATAGAGGAATCCAGTACTCTACAGTATATCGCGATGTGAGCTTTGGCAAAGGAAATTCGTGTTTTCAAAGACATTTTTGAAAAGTATTTGCTCTTTAAATTGCGGCTCAAGTTTGAGATAAAACTTGTGAGTGTTATGGCTTGGGAATTCCTCAAATGATTCATGCATGCAAGTCCTGCATTCAGACACAGATGTATGTAGCGCACCCAGAGCAACAGCTTTAATGGCAAAAACATTAGTATCATTGCCGCTCATGACATCAAGACTTCAGATCAGAGCAGATCGGGAATACAGACTATTCTTACCGCACGAGCATTTTTCCATGTGTTCAAAGTCTTCGGATCCACAATATTGTCCACTGTCTTTGTGTATTTCTGTTGGATGGACCAGAGGCAAAGAGATCTATCCAATAAATCTTGTGGGTCAATTCAATTCAATTCTTAATTAGTTCTTGTACAACTGTACATGGAAGCAAATATTACAGCAAATGTAAACATATAATACCTAATTTATTAAATAAAGTCAGGTGAATATTGGTGGACAGGTATACAAGTTGACAGGTATGCAGAGTTGGGATGTGGGTCGAGATATATTACGATGACCATAGTATGTTGTAACCTCCGGAAAAGCCACTGATGGTCTTTCCAGCAGCAGTTTTGACAAGATATAATATGATAAATGTATTATCCAGAAGAAAAATTTACTTCGTTACGATACTAAGCATTCCAACTCGTATTCAACAGTATACATAATACCTTACACCAAAGGTACCAGACCTCTAGGCATGTGGGGATGTTGGCATCCTTCAATACAAGCTTGTCATGCTCAGATCAAAGATCAGTAATTGTACATATTTCAATGTGCACTGATGTTCAGTATTTAGCATATGCCTATAATAAACAAAAACTGAACTGAACTGAACTGATTATTCGAACACAAAACAACATCGAGGATATAGCTAAAGGAAGCAGCGATTTTTGTGTGAAAACAGACAAACATAGTCTATTTTGAGATATTATATCTGTCCATAAGCTAACATAAAATATTTTCATTGCCTTTCGTGGGAAAGTTTCTTGGCATTCGCCCTATGGACAGCCTATAAACGTGTGAAAATGTCTAATATTTTGCCATGTGAAGTCACATAAACAATCATCTATCATCTTCCGACCTGGGTGACATTTCTGGCCACATCTAGCTGTCCCACGTCCACACGATCAATGGCCTCAGAGATGGTCTCCATGACGTCAGCTACAGTGATCAGATCTCCTGGAAACAGTGGATGCTGCTCGGGAGGCGCTTCCATCACGGGGTCAGTGGCGTTGACCAGTCGACTAGTGATATTCAAGAGGAGGTCGGGGGCACTTCTGGCGACTCCTTCATCGAGTAACATCTGAGCATCTTCGGAGATCTGTAAGATTTTGGGGCTGACGCACATGGACAGGTCTGGGCGAGTCCAATATCCGCCTGTGGGGGAGTGTGGGTCCAGAACACAGTTCCGAGTCGCGTTTCCTGTGACATAAATTTAGGATTTCCATTATTATCTTTCTCTTGACAAGTCTCACTGCCGGCTTGCCAACAGAACAAAGACATCGAAAATCAGTAATGTACATTATGTGTAACATTTTTAGTTTAATCTTTTGGGAACATCGGACAGACACAAAGTTCTAGATTTGCTCACATTACGTCCTTACGTTGGAGTAACTTTCCTTTAACAGGGGCCGCAAGGCAATACTCCGCCATAGAAAGCATGTTCTATTATTAGTGGTTGCAACAATCTTAATTGCAATAATAAAGTTCACTGATCAACCCAAAAGACAACACATTACCACAACCAATTACTACTTATAGTCAGTGTGTGACTAACACCTGTCTTGCTAACTTTTCCAAGAAATCTAAAAAGAAGATTTCCACGTGGCTAAACTAGGCCAGCGCTGCCTATGTCTTATACTTGTATAATATTCTCCGCGGGTCCAATCACAACTCTTTGTTTACGAATACCTTTTAAGCACTACTCGATCATTCATGCTTTCGAGCCTCCTCTGAGGCTATGACAAATACATGATTCTTTGTTCTCGTTGGCTTATTCGGAAAGGTGAATTCCTCTCGGCCAGTTCTTTTTAGTTTGTGAACAAATACAAACACAGCAATGAACATGTACAATACATAGCAGTGGTTGTATCTCTCACCCATGCCGCCTTCAGGACAAGGCTTAGTGTCGTAGTTCAAGGCTAAAGTGTCAGACCACGTGATCAGGCTTCCTGGAAAGTCATCACGCTCTTCTAGACAGTGGGCGGAGTCTGCGGATGGATGGACGGATGGATGGATGGATGGATGGATGGATGGATGGATGGATGGATGGATGGATGAACAAAAATGAGACAGATGAATTGACAGATGTATTAGCAGATGAACTGATTTTGACGGCTCAGGTACAATCCTTGACAGGCCATAACAGATTGATTTCAAATAGTAGTTTGTATTGTTATAGCGCTTACTTCCCTGGCGCCAGGATGTAGATGTTTAAACATAATATTCAACTCAGATATGCACAGCACCCGGCTGGAAACAGAACAATAAGTATGCAAATACAGCAGCACACAAACGCGCGCGCGCGCGCGCGCACACACACACACACACACACACACACACACACACACACACACACACACACACACACACATACATATATATATATATATATATATAGAAGGAGACTGGGAGAGAGAGAGTGTGTGTGTGTCTGTGCTTGTGCTTATAATGCATTCAAGAAGCAGAAGTCTCAGATCTGAAGGATGCTTGAATTCCAGCCTCGAAAACTAAAGATGGTGACACTATAAAACAAAAGTTCACATACCAACGTGGATATTACAGAATTTTCCAGTATAGTTCCCATCCCTTGGACATCGACAGTAAGGCTCTCCATCTAGACCTATAACGCAGACTCCAGAGTTGTAACAGACTATATCATTGCAAGGACCTCGGAGTGCCGTCTCACAATTTCCTCCAGTGAAATCGGAATCACATGTGCACGAATATTGATTTACTCCAGGTAAGTCCGTACATGTTCCTGTTAAAAGAGAGAGAAATGAAAATCCTGGGTTTTGATTGATCTCATGGGGAATATTTTTCACAACTTCAAATGTTTATGAGATTTAGGCCACAGCTCAATCAAAGAATATGTATATTATGATTCAATATGCATTCATGAATATTGGTTTTTACTTTCTTTGGATAGATCTCTGTCTGATCCACATGGTTTGATCAGACTACAGAGACTCCTCACATTCGTACTTGTTATTTTACTATTAGAATATCGTATTTGTTACTTTACTATTAGAATATCGTACTTGTTACTTTACTATTAGAATATCGTACTTGTTACTTTACTATTGCAATACTGTATGAGCGTATCGCAACTGATGGATTCGTCTACTGTTGGTTCCAGACTTAGACTAACATCTTACCATGTACACAGGGTGTCTGGTCACACGAGTCCAGCTCATCTTCACATGTGATGCCCCCATAGCCAGGCTCACAGACACAGTTGTAAGTGATCTTGGACTGTTCTTTCACTGGCTGACAATCAGTACTGTGCACACAGAATCCGGTACAATCTGTGTTGTCTGGTAATCACAGCAAACAGTTTAGAGTGAGTTTCGACTGAAAACAGTAACCGTATGCATAGACATTGCTTTAATTAACCCATTGGGTGAACTACAGTGACTATTATATTGTTCTGCGGTTTGTGGTTAGCACAGTTGTTACTTAACCCAAGGATTATGCACAGTACAGTTACTGCGATGCACAATGCTAACTTAGTGCGTAGATGGTAATTGCGGGAAATCCCCGAAACATTAACGGTATTTCCCGTAGAAACCGCTAGTTGGCAAAGTTAGCTTTGTGCATGCGATCCGTTATCCCTATGTCGGATCATCCCCCCTAGAAAGTGTTTTAGTGCACTATCTTTTCGGATCCATCCCTTTTCTTTATCTCCAACTAATTCTCAAAAAAACGTGCTTGCACAGATCTTCAACAAATTAGCATTTAAATTATCTCTCTCTCTGTCTCTCTCTGTCTCTCTCTGCCTCTGTCTGTCTGTCTGTCTGTCTGTCTGTCTGTCTGTCTGTCTGTCTGTCTCTCCCTCTCCCCCCCCCCCCCNGTTCCCTCCTCTTCCTCCACTCTTGGAAGTCACATGTTAAAAATGCCTTAACATAGGCCATGTGATTGTTTTCAGTGCAAATAATGCGATATTAATTTACCGAACCTTTATCCACGCATGAAACTTTTTATTTTGGCATGTACAGAACAAATGATAATCGGTAAGGATGCAGCACATTTTTCCGGCTAGAATAATAAGGATGTCATTATCTCACAAATACAGACCTCGAGAATCATTAAAACAATAAAACAAGAACTTTCTTACCCGTAAGATCAATGTTCAGCTGTCCAATCCACCGTTCCGTGTCACTGGACGAGGCGTCGTACACCAGCGTCACGTTCTCTGAATGTACTTGAGCTGCTTCTGTTGCACACAGCTCACTCTGACCTCCTTGTGGACTCTCTGAGATGATCTAGGCAAGATTATCAGACAAAATGCAGAGATAAAAATAGATCATTAAAGGTGATGACGTCTTTATGTTTTTTTTGATAAAGTAAGACATGTTGGTGGGATATGATGAACTAAGTGGATGTTTCTATGCTTGACCCAGAACAAGATTGCTTACAGAGAAATTTCACATCCTATTTCCTACTAAACCACGTGACCCCATGAACTGTATTTTGAGCGACGTCACCAAAATAATAATTAATATCAATTTAAGGATAAGGTATACTTATAAAATAAGAACCTAATATTAAAGTTCCATATATAGCGTGTACTTCATACCTTTAAAGGTGATTTCCCACAAGGCGGCAATAACTCTGCCACACTTCCACCATTTTTTCCGGTCGAGGTCCTCAACGCTTTGACGATTGTCAGAAGAACATCCGGATGACCTACTTTCCATGTGCACGTGACTCCATCAGGGGGCGGGGCCGGGTAATTTGGGGTGGAAAGTACACTTGTCGATGTTATGTCCGCCTCACATACACCTACGCATAGAAAGAAGATATAATATAGTATATGCTTTTAGTGGGTTTTTTTTTTAACTGACAATATTTTAGAGGCAAGGTAGAAACTTATATTAGATTGCCGAAAACTAGTGCCACCAACATACAAGCGTTAAATCATAACCTTCCTAACCGCTAATATCATTGAAATGGAACTAATCTGATAGTTTCTATTAAGCCAGATCTCTTGCGTGGAATCACGAGGAGAACATGTAGAAAGGTATGTCACTGTTTTACAGGGTGTTCTGTGACTGACCGCGAAAAATCAAAGTCAAAACCCGCCGTTTTCTGGGGTCGGTGTTTCATATGTCACTGTCATATTATCTTCTGATACAATAAAGCATTTTCCTTAAATTGCAATGAAAGTCAATAGATTATTCTTAGTTATCATGCATGCCTGGTCATCCGGGCATCGCAAACAACAACTCCAACAATCATTCCTTCCGCTTTCTACTTTTTCATTGCTAGACGAACATGTCCAGCTGATATGATTTGTTACATTAGGTTTTTATTACCCGAAACACCTTTTATTTTCAGAAGCAAGATTTGATGACGCAATCACACTACCGCTTATATCTACATTTTGCTTATACTTAACTTAAGCTTTGTCGGAACTGGCTCATTCGAAGAGGTCTATATTCTTTAAGGTCATGGCAGTTTGGAGTCAGCGTTTTGTTGCCTTTAAATCTCAAATGTCCATTTTTTATTCTAATGGACACTGCCCCATTCCAGTGTTTCGAGATGTGTAAGTCATAAAAATGAGATAGTCGTGAAGACACCCACCTGTGTAAGCTGCTGTAAACCCCCTGGATGCGCCAGATTCGTCAGAGTGGAAGAGAACGGTCATTACTTCTCCTGAAGATATCAGCTCCACTGGAGTGGTTAAGGTACCGCACTGCTCAAAGATCTCACGACCAGAGGAATCGCTTATCTGAGAAGGAGTCAGAAAACGTATGGCGTGTGACCAGTGTGTAGCTGGTGTCATCAAAGAAATGACTGAGAAGAAANGAGAGTAACACCTGGCTGTGGGCAGCACAAGCAATAGACTGTATTACCCTTCCCTACCCTAGTATTAACTCTCACACTCTGCATCCCTCATCCCCAAATTTCAATTCAAAAATTGCTTCTTCACCCATGAAACATTCATCTTATGCTGAAAGACACAACAGCACAAAGATACATCTTCGACAGTCAGTGATTCTGTGTAAAAGTTGCGGCAAAGCGTGGAGCAGAATTGCGCACCAGCTTCAATGCGCGCCGGTGCTCCTTTACGTTCATTAGTGACGACACAAATTTTGCTATTTGTGTCTACAGTTTCTCTATACACTAACAAGCGCCGCTGGTGTAGTGGTATCATGCAAGATTCCCATTCTTGCGACCCGGGTTCGATTCCCGGGCGGCGCATAATTTTTTTTTCTTCCGTTTGCCAGTTTCTATAAGTATTATCATTTTCGCACACTATTTTTTTTCACGTAGGTGTTTACAGATTTTACCTACATCATGATAATTGCTTGTCTATCGCTGAACGAAGATTAGGCTGAATAAATAGGCCCATGATATCGCCAGTACGCTTGCCCATCTAATGCAAGATAAAAGTAAGATAATAAGGTGTCCCTATCACGTTAACATCACATGAGTCCCTTATGGTGGCTATCTGATTTTCGCAACAAGCCCAAAACTGGATCACATTTAAAGCAGTCCGTGTTGGAACTTCATGAACGTACTAGTAGGAGTAGTTTCCATTTTTCCCTTGCAATAGTTCAGAGAGTTAGGGTGAGCTTGGATTTTATGGCTCGTCAGCACAATTAGTCCTACAATACGCTTAACAGTTCAGAGAACCACAGTGACATGAAGAAGCCTGTGTTCAGAGAGAATCATAGAACATTTGTTATGGATGAATATACAGTATTTACCTTTACATAGTCCAGGCACAGTTTCTTCCCGGTGGGCGAGTTATTTATAAACGATCCCTCCTCAAGGTCAAACATGTTGAACGTGACCTTGACCTTGCTGCCTGAGGTCACCCTGATCTCCCACGTGCAGTCCTGGTAGTGGGTGTACATGCCCGTGTTTAGTCCTGGGCTGTTGAAGGTTCCTGTCCATTCTGTGAGTTGAATGGGTCCGGCATAGCCCGGGAGGTTGCAAAGTCCTTCACAAGGTCTGAGGGCTGTGAAAGTGGAGGTAGAAAGGGAAATGGGAGAACAGGTAATAGTTATAGCAAACACATCGTCACGCCTTTTCCACATTAGCCCGTTATATTTTTTTTCAGTTTTTGATGATTTGAGTTGTTGATATTATTATGTCTTCTTTCTCCTGTTGAAACAAATGTAGTTTTGACTCGTTACTATATCCCAATTTTATAAATTAAACCACGTCAGTGTTGTTGTTTTGCGTTGAGCAACAGGTTGAGAACATTCAGTTTCTCAAAAAATGACTTAGGTGAATATGGAATGCGCGTGACAACATTGCTGAGAGCTTGGTCGGAAGTGTTCGGGTGTCTGAGACCACACAACATAACAAGACCGATGTTCAGCTGACATTGAAAGTAGAGAGAAGGAGGAGGAAGAGAAGAAGGATGACGAGGAGGAGATGGAAGAGAAGAAGGATGACGAGGAGGAGAAGGACCGGAAAGACCACTACTACCTACACAGAATGTCGATCTGAAGTGGTAAGGGAAGCAGATGCAACTTTACTGGAAGCTCAAGAAATATACATCTTAAGGTTTGTGACACCTATTAGAGGGGCAAACCACTCATTTATAACAACCCCATTAATCCGCTAATATATAAAATCTCCCTTTTTGGGGGCCCTGCCAGCCAGTGTCAGGGTGTAGAAATGTGTAAAATGACCTGTGATCTAAATAAAGCATCCAGTTTAAAAGTTTCGGGTACAATCTGAGCCTTCTAGATTAAAAAAATAAAGTGTGTAGGCCTATGAATTTGCACGCGGTCAAAACCAACCAAATGAAAAATTGGGGACCAAATCAGAATTCGAAGTGANCCAACCCCCTTTTTTTTTTTCTTCCCGTTAAAAGATCGAGCAAAAGAAGTTCTTTAACCTCCATGGAAGAAATTTTCCAAAATCACAGTGGGATTTGTAGAATAACACAAAATGTTAATAGGGCCAAAAGAAGAAAAAACAATAGGTGCCAAAGACCATAAGCTCGGAAAATAACAGTAGCGATCAGAATTGAGATCTTCATTGGGTTTCGGATCGTGGAACAGAGCACATAATTTGGACCTGTCCGGAGTGCAGTGATATTGTTTCCTCAAGATGTAAACAAGCAAGTAAACAAGCAAACACACTATCGGGGGTCCACTTGGCATCCAGCTGATGGCCGTCCTCATCTGGCAAAGCGGCGTGTATGTTTTAATGGACAATATGCACAGTTTCTGAGTATGCCCCCCGTGATAAATGTACAGGAACCTTCAATAGTCCGGGATTAAACACGGGCATGTACAGTGCAAATAAAACTGCATATTGTGCTTGAATGTTCTTTTTTGTACAGTAAGCTTTAAAAAACTTGTTACACTTGATGTGAAGTGAGATACTTGCAAACATAGACAGGGGGAGCTATAACCCCACTTCAGTATTAAAATTTTTGTAGTTCTGCACCTGCCAGTTATGACGTAGATGGTAGTGTAAACTGGCCTCGATACTAGCTGTGATTTTTGAAAGTTCACTGACTTCCGTGAGAAGAGGGCAGCTGATTGGGTTGTTGTTTTTTTTCTTGGGAAATTCTGGCCCTTATGGGGCACCCATAATAATATAAATGCCCGGATGGCTTGACAAATTATCCAATGCAGGATATGGGTTTACCCATTTATCTCCCAGCTGTTACCCATATGAAGCCAGTGAGGAACCGTCCAGAAGGCTATCTCATTGTTGTGATCAGCTTTGCTAAGACTCATGTCTCCCTCGTAGGCACTCAGGCATTATGGTTGTATACAGTTTACTTGTAAGAATTTTAGAGTTAGGAAACGCTAGAACAGACTTTTAAAAAAAAAACATTATAAATAATTTACTAATACAGATTTTATGAAGCAAATTATTGACTTCAATAGATCTTCTTCGGGCGTATTCAAAGTTCTACATTGCATTAGTAGAGTTTCTTATTATTTAGATTAAAGAATAAAAGAAGTAAAGAAGGTTCAACAGACTAATAGTAGATAGTGAGTTCATTTTACGGCATGTTGGGTATGTAGTTTGGACGAACTTGATTTCGCCGTAAATGAGTGAGCATTTGTCATTGTTTAACAAAGAAAAGGGGTTAGGGAAAGGATTTGAATTACGGCGAAATCGAGCACACTGATGTAGTTTACATGGGATTGTAGATCTTATTCAATTCAAATACTACCCGACCCTATCAAGATTTCGTGAATATTTGTATCAGCCAGCCGTTTTTCTGTACTGAAATTCATCTGCCCGTATCTGAATCTATCAGTCTAGACCGACTGCTTGGGCGATTAAAAAAATCTGCAAGATCGAGGAATGATATATGAGTTTTTTTAGTGGATGTAGGCCTAGATCTAAATCAAAATTACACCTCGATGTGATTATTAATAAAAATGTGTCTGCGTTGTGCCCCCTTCCGTTATCGCTTATAATGCATCTCCGTGGTATGCAATGTGCTTTTCTAAGTCAGACAGAACATACTGTTTGCAAAATTGCACACCAAAGTGCTAAACAGTGGTGTTGTTTTTTTTTGTTGTTGTTGTTGTAGGTGGTGGTTTTAGTAACACTGTGTCTCAAATTACATTTCACAGATTTTCGATCAAATTGTGCAGCATTGGCAATAACACAAGATAGAGTTTTATGAGATAGTTTCTTTTTTTACCCCATTCTGATGTATATTTTCAATAATGCTGTTCAAAATATATTCCTTTCGCCAATTTGCGTAAGACAATCGGTGTCAATTCACATAGTTTTGTTTGTGGGAATTGCTTAAAAAGCTCGCGTGCAAAGCTGCCCACAGCCAAACTCTTCCCTCATGCCAAATTTGTAGCCCCTTGCTTTAAATAACTGGAATAAATTTCAATTTTTCTCAAACTTTTGATGTCCCCCGCTGAGTGTCCACTTGGTGTGAGTGATGCCATGCTTGGTATTCTAAATTCTCATGTTTATCCCAGGAAAACAGTAGAATACGAGCAGAATCAAATCTGACCCCTTAGCTGTGTAGATCTTCTCCTGTTCCCCACCCCACCCCCACTCCCATTTTGATCTTTTATGCAGTATCTGATACAATCATCTAGCACCCCCGTGTATTGTTATTGTTGTTATCATTGTTGTTGTTGTTGTTATTATTATTATTATTATTATTATTGTTGATGTTGTTGTTGTTATTGTTTTTGTTGTTCTTGCTGTTGTTAATGTTCTTGCTGTTGTTATTGTTGCTGCTGCTGCTGTTGTTGCTGTTGTTGTCTTACTTTAAAATAGGTCATGGGAACTACTATAAACTCTACCATCTCCTTGAGACAAAAGATTACGATATATAGATCTATTTATGCGCGATGGAAATCTCCTTTATGCACGACCTTGTAGCTTGGATTAGCCTACGTTGGCGACAATTGTCTAACCCGAAGCGATTTTTCTCCTTCGACTGCTGTGCTTGTCACTGTTTTTAACATCCCTGTGAACCACACATCCTTGGCTCTGGTTTAAAATAACACGCTCTGTGAAAAATATGTCCCACTGAAGAGTGTACGTAGGTCCATGTAGGACCAAAGTGGGTTGTCCCATGTGATGGGACTAATATGGGTTGTCCCATGTGATCATAGTCTGGACTGATCAGTATGAACAATACCAAAAGGAAGCTTAGAGGACTCCCCAGTCTGTGTTCGATCTGGGATGACCCATGTGTTTCCCATAAGCTGCCCATATTAGGCCCAGATGGTATTTGCATGCTTTGCCAAGGTGTCTGGCCTTAATGACAATAACACGTATCTCGAGCTATGCAAGATCAAACTGAACTCAGACTACAGAGGAATTTGATTGGTTGCAGCGATAAGAGATTGGCTCTGATTTGCGGAAATAGATCTTTCAGTTTCTGTTTGTAAGCGGGAGTAGATGTGTTTCAAGTTTATTTAGGGTAGGGTCAAGACCAAACAGTACAAAGACATTGTTTTCGTTGTGGACAAAGGTTATCTTTCTCTTTTTCCAATTTTCCAATTCTCTCTACACTCATACACACGCACACGCACGCACACACACACGCACACACATATTCACACACACACATTTTCTCTTTCTCACTCACACACACACACACATGTTCACACACACATACACACTCTCTCTCTATCTCTCTCTCTCAATCTCTCTCTCTCTCTCTCTCACACACACACACACACACACACACACAAACACACACACACTCACACACACACACACACACACACACACACACACACACACACACACAGAGTCTCTCTCTCTCTACATTCTCTCTCTCTCGCCTTCTCGCTTTCTCTCATTCTCTCTCTCTCCCTTCTTATTCTCCATATCTCTCTCTCTTTCTCTCTCTCTCTTTCTCTCTCTCTCTCTCTCTGTCTTTATCTATCTATCTCTATCTCTCTTTCTCTCTCTCTGTCTTTTTCGCTGGCTTAAAAAAAAAAAATCTTGCTAGAACTATAAGGCCTAGTCTAAAAACACGTGTCACAAAACAGTGGTATGGATCTGGATACAAAATCAGACTTGGATGTTAAAGAAAAAAAAAAACATAAGTTGTATTTTTCGTAAGCCGGGCATTAAAACCAAGGTAAAACCAGCCTATACGATCGTAACAATCAGTTACATTCCTCGATACTTTTTTTTTCATTATTATTTGTTTGAGTGTAACTGTCTCAAGGATGCTGCATATTTACCTCTTTGATTAACTGACCTTTTCGAAAAAGCTTATAAAAAGAGAAAAATAAAAAAAAAAAACAGCTTTCCACATGGTTAGCCTAAGTTAGCCGAGGCCTCCACAAGCACTCCAGTTTTGGAACAGCAGTATAGAAAAATCGGGGAAGGCTGCCTTTTATAGATGCATCAAGTCGGAATTAACATTCGAAAACTATTTAGATGACCTACCTATACACTTAAGACACTCCTTTTGTAGATTTAGAACAGCTAACCACAAAATGCCGATAGAGACAGGAAGATGGAACAATGTACCTATATACGAGCGTAAATGCACTCTTTGTTATAATAACTCTGCTGTTGGAGATGAATTTCACGCCATATTCGAATGTCCAAAATTTAATCTGGAAAGGAAGAAGTACGTCGACAAAAAATTTATCTCAAGACCTAATATGTTCAAAGCTAAATTACTATTCAATAACCAATCAGTACAATGTATTAAGTCACTGGCCATATAACTAAGAAAATACTAGATAAATATAAATGAGGATACTAAGTGGACATTATATATGCTTTATCAGTGTGCTTCTTAATTATTACTTTGTCATCTGTCCCGTCATTTGTTAAAAATAGTTGTATGCCTTTATACCAGAAATGGTCTGGGCTTATTTACAAATAAACTTGTTAAACTTGTTAAACTTGTTGTTAAAATGAGCCAAAGTAGCCCCATTTTCCATTTACTTCGAAGCTATGTGTTTTCCAGTCACAACGTTGGTTGACTGGTATCTATAAGCTTTACTAAATATTTCATCCTTTTGAGCTGCACTCTCAGGCCATGGCAAATACGGGATTGTTTGTCCTGATTGACTTATTCGGAAAGATGATTTTTAAAAAAAGATTTTTTGCCATTAGTTTGAGTTGAAATAAGCTTGAAACTCGGAGCCGGGCTACTGATTCAGGCTCGATCATCCTCGTTCCTCGTTAAATATCACTGAGATAAGCCTTGGTTCAGGACGTACCGTGTTGTTGGGCAATTCCATCAGAATGCCATATCAGTTACGCTAATTTCACAAAAGCTTTGACTATACAGCAATCAGTATTGGTTATTTCTAGTGAGAGATTAGTTCATTCTTCAAATATAAACCGAAACTGGTTAATGTAAGATCAGGGCTTTTCAGAAATTTGGATAACTTATGTGGCGTTGTGATGGAGTTTTCCGGTGTCAAACTCGGGGTCAAAGTGATGCTCTAATGTCCATTTTACCGTTCAGAGGTCTGGGGCAAGACTGACCCTTCCTCCATAGTGATGCTGGATTGGAAAGAATTTCAGGCTAGGTCAAGATAGGTAATAGATACGGCGTTAACACTGTTTGGTATGTTTACCTACAAGGCCTCAGGTCGCTGCGATTGATGTTTAAGGAAATTAAGAATATCCAGGCTTCAACTGTTTCTACCTTAGGCTAAGCTTAATGCTGTGTCGTAGCTTTGTAGTTTGAAGACTTTAAAAAAAGTAGGTTTAGATGTAAATCTGTGTTATAGTGTACGAGCAGATCATGGTAGGCCTGCTGCTCTGCTTTGTAATGATAGATATAGTCTTAAAATGTGAAGTAGCCAGGTTAGTCATAAGCTGAAAGCGATCTAGGGTGTATGGTAAGGGTTCTGCGTGTTTTGAACATTAAGCGTGAATTTGTGAAAGTTTTGCCTTGAAAGTAATGAAGATTTTGGACATTAAGGGCTAGGCCATCACTGCGGGCTATGGTGTGGATTTGTGGAGACCAGTTTAATGTGTTGTTATGAGTGTGCTAAGATGTGGTGTGCTAAGATGTGGTGTGCTAACAAGCAAAGGAGTAATCAATGAAGATTGGCGGTGGGAGCGGAACAGGAATAGGAAATGTCGTGGAGAGTATTTGCGAGCGCACCCATCCCTCACTTCTCCCATGCACACACACACACACACACACACACACACACACACACAAAATATCTACCCCTAAGTGTCCCTACGGAATCTCAGTTCTCACTGAATCTCAATTCTCACTGAATCCCAGTTCGCCACTTTGAATAACAATTTTTGGTTTCTGAGTCAAGAAAAACAACACTAGGAGGAACCACAGCCATAATGAAAAGGATGAAGAAGAAGATTATGACGAGAAAAGCAGTTTGTGTATCCCAACAACGAGGAAGACGATAATCAAACAGACTTGTGACAGTATTGACAAAGAGTTGAGCACTCACCTGAGCCAAGCAATAGAAATATCACGAGATATGCTGGATGAATCATTGAGGCAGGAAGCTGAAAATAGAAGAAAAATAAAATTATGAAATAAATCTGGCACAATTTTATAACAATAAATTATCGGACATAATTTATAACAATAAATTAATAGCTAATATTAAACAAAGGACAAAGAGAGAGAGAAAATTTTCTTTAAGAGAAATTAATAAAGAAAGCGCAAAATTGGAGCGGAAGAACAAAATTTAGAGACCTTGGATTAAAAACAACACAGCAAGAATCAGAGGAAAAGAAACGAGAAAAGACTTAATAATACGGAGAAAATATAAAGATGAATAAAGAGAAATAGGTATAAAAGCCAGGATCTGTTCAAAGTCAGATATCATGCACCCTCAAGAGGCAAAAAAAAACCACACATTCTAGACCGAAATATTTGAAAACAAAGCCATATAAAACTAAAGAAACCATTTTAAATCAACATCCTTAGCATTAGTTTCGTTTCCCCACTTGTTAGTAAACTGTAGAAGAAAAGAAAAGTAGTCTAGAGTTTTATCACCGCTAATCTGAAATCTCAGTTTTGAAATCAAAAGAGTATATGAATAATTTGAAATCAAATATATTACGACTAGCTTGTTATTCATTAAGATTACCCCGGCCATCATCTGAACAAATGAAGCTTGGCTAAAGACCTGAGCCAGTTCGCTCATATCATGATCAACGATTAGGTCTTCTATGGGCTACCCAAAATTATGAGCTGGACTGTTATGTAGTTAATCTCTGAAGTGAAATATCATTATTTTTTATTACATTGTTTCTTCAAATAAATATGGTAATCTCGATTTGTTTTTGTTGGTTTTTTTTTTTAACTCAGCAGTCTTTTCAACTAACGCTATCCTAAGTATCATAAAACAAAACTTCTGTCACATTATTAAAACGGACTTGTTTTGGACAAGGCTTCAAATTTAGTAGAACCCATATAAAATACACATGGAAAAAAAGATACTGCCACCTAAGTAATAAAATTATAGAAAAATAATGACTTCGTGCATTTGAAATTCATATGGTTCTGAATAACAAGGCATACTAAAGACTTATGAAATCAGTACGTATTATCGAAATTCCACTGTAGCCTCAGCAGCAGCGTTCTTACAATCTCACATCACTCACAGCTATTCACGCCGTTCTACCAGATCACCTTTAACCCCAGTCTTACCTAAAGTGTCTGATGTGTGGATGGATGACAACACCAAAGAGATAAGAAAACTGCGATGCTAACATCTTCCCCGTACCAAATAAGTCAGGAGAACTCCCGCCTGTATCCAATGGCGCTGCCCACCCGAAGTTTCGACACTATGGATGAATCAGGCGGGCCTGACAACGTACGGTGATTTCAGTGGGAGTCTTAGTCGATCAGACGCCCGATCGTTGGCGGGATTAGAGGGTTGTGTTTTTGTGCGTCCCCTCCATCCTTATACAGTAGTTTCCCCGTCCTTCCCGCTGCGAGGCAAGCCAGTGCTATGCGACGCACTGCAGCACTGGTAACAATAAAAAGTTTTATTACAATGAATGAGTTTGTGTGATTTGGATTATTTTGACGTGTTTGTCTGTGTCCCCATTCCCTCCCTCCCTCCCCAACAGCGGATTTTGTGGGGGGAGAGGGGGGGAGAGTGTAGGGATAAAGGGACCAGAAGAGGGAGGAAGAAAATGGGGAA
>JAWQUT010000626.1:133978-147693 GCA_033807755.1 Ellobium chinense
CCCCCCCATCTTGCAGCCCCTGTCTTACTCCCCTCCTCCCCCCTTTTTTTTCCTGCGTTGTTATTTAATGCCTGCGTCCAAGCCTTTGAGCGTACCCTTCCCCCCCGCGCACGAGCTGTTCTCCTATTTTTTTTGTGTGTGACTATATTTGTCTGTTTTGTAAACGTTTCTCATCTCCGTTCTGAGTTGTTGTCCGCCCTTCTCATATTTGTTGTTTATCTTTCGTATTCTTGTCACATTCTGTGTAGTGTCCCTGACGAAGGAACATACTAGTTCCGAAAATTTGGATTGTTTTTTGGATTGTTTTTTTCATTTAAAGCTAAGCTTTTCTGGTGGAGAACGCCTTCTTTCCTTTTTTCAAATGACACTGATGAATATTATCATCATGACACTGGCGATGAATATTCTAAATGATTTAATGGCAGTCACTGCTAGCTGACAACAGTCAAAAACACAACCTAGTATTTTAAACTGCTAATTCCTGCTTCGCAGCATCCACGCCGAAGTTTCCGTATGCTTGTTGTGGGCGATACTGCATACCTTCAGTACTCATGATTTCTAGTTACTCCAGCCTCAGGTATTCCACTGTAATGGAGTATTTTGATTCAACGCGAGACATTCCTTTGCACACATGACATTGTGATTTCCTTGTTGTTGTTGTTGTTGTTGTTGTTGTTGTTGTTTCAGTTTTAGGTGAGTGGGGAAGGGTGGGTGAACCCCAAGGATGGGTGAAACTTAATCAAGCCACTTGAAGATTTCGGGTGTCATAATTCAACGAGAAAACCATGCTAGCATCTGACAATTATGTTTGCATGTCATTGTGTCATCATGATATGCACAGAACGCTGCCAGGTATGAAGTAAGGCCTCACATCTCGCCAGGCTTAATCGTTATGCAAACAGCTGGCCTGGATGCTGGGCTGGGTTACGGGGGAAGGGTGGGGAAGAAAAAAATATTGTGTCAGTAAATGGGGGAAAGAACTGCGTATTTCTAGGAACTTTATTTTTTTTTTTCTTGCAGTTTTATATTTTTCGCCCAGGGGTGCAGTAGTCGGCCTAAAAAGGTAATCGAGTACTAAGGATTTTAAACAGTAACCATGGGTTACTCGAAAACGCCCAGTATTACACCATACCCACCGAGGCTAAGACGGGGGCCTCCTCAGAAATCACCTCATATTGACCACTGACTTGTGATGATGGAACTAGACTAGTTCTTATCAGTTTAGTGCAGTTTGTGTAAGTTAACACCAGTGTCAGTGCTATAGTGTTGTCTACCATTGATCAGGCCCAATGAGAACGTGTAACAACTTAACAGACTTTCACGCAAAGCACTTATGAGACTTATCTTCCCCCGCCCCTGCCCCTATTAATTAATATTATTCGGAGTATTAAGTATTAGCGGCTGTATTAATCCAGATGGGGCTGATTACCGAACATTTTTCTTTATTTTTATGGGGAGGATTTCCATCAGTAGGCCATCCTACAACACACACAGAGAAACAACATTGCAAAATCTGAAAACGACCACTTATCTTTCTTTGTGTATTTACTACAAAAAAACAGGCCCCTTTTCTTTATAATATCAGCTCATCAAAATAATCCCTCTTCAATATGTTTATTGGCACTGGTCAGGACCATATTGTAAGATTTCCACAAATGGAAATTCTTCCTTTTTATGACATAGCAACTCAAAAAAAAAATAGAAGGCTGAGTCTTTTCATGACATAACATTCTGGTTAATAAGCAGAGGTAGGCTTCATCATTGATTAGTTAACATTCTTTTATTTTTGCTAATAAACTGGTTTTTGATTGAATAACTTGAATAAGTTGTTTTCTTTTTTCAGCCAAGCATTGGATCACATGACGTAGCCAGATACAGAAAAAGACCATGGCTTCCGATGCTGTCAATCGTCAGTTTTATTCCCTCCCTGACAAGCCTGAACTTGTGATGGCAGTTGATGAAACTGATGATAATTTTAAAGATGATGCAAGTTTGCAAGCCTCTCACTCAAAGGTTCCACTAGACACCAGAAATCACAGCAACCCAGGCGGCCATGCATTAATGACTTCAGCATCATGTCAAGGCCTGGATTTGTTGTCCTACATTGCATCAAATGTTATAGGGGCAGACAAAATTTTCAGCGGTCCATATGGTCTCAGAAAAGGTAAAATAGTGATTTTATTATTATCACTGAATTATCACATGATTTGCCCAAAACCACAGCTAGCTGGATGAAACCCAGTTTCTGATATCAACTGTCAGTATCTCTTGAGTTTCATATTTTAGGAAAGAGTGACTCAGGTAAAGTTCTTAAATTGAGGACTTTTATCACAAGTTTTATATATCTTTATGTTGGCATTATTGAAAATAGCTAGATTCGTGTAATATCTGCATTAGGTGTCAGTCGTATTGGTTCATTGTTCCTTATTATTTTTACAAAGAAAATTATAATCTTTTATGTTTCAGTTACTTACCTGGACTATGTTGCATCAGGCAAGGCTCTGAAGTTTATTGAAGACTACATTCAGGATGAGGTTCTCCCTGAATATGGTAACACCCACACCACCACCAGCATCACCTCCCTGCAGACAACACTCTTTAGACATGAGGCCAGGTATATGGGGAAGCCTTGTCAGTGTTTCTGTTTTGTGGACTGATCCCAATCAAAGTTTTGACCAACACATCCTTTGGATTTTTGGTTGAGAATAACAAGGAACTAAGACCACATTTTGATGTAGTATGAAGTAAATTTATGTTAAAACACACACGTAGAAAAGGCCATGCACGAACATACATGGATGAAATCTGGTGTCAGATGACTTGTGCTATTGTAGATAACATTTACGCTAAGATTGTCACCCGAAATGGAGAAGTATGCACCACAGTACTTTGGCATCCAAGTTTGTTCAGCAACTTCAGTATGGTGGTGAGTTGGGACCCATGATTTCTGCATTACAACCACTGGGAAAAGGTCATGTCTTTATTAATCGAAAGCTGCCTCATTTTATTTTGCTTGGATTCTTTTATAGTGTACAAATGATTGACAGTTTCATTCTTGGTGATGCCACAAGCAGTTAAGCATTGATTGATAGGTTGCATATGAAACTGTTTTATCTGGTACTGTATTAATTTTGTTTCAGAGACATTATCAGAAATGCCTGCAATGCCAGTGAACATGACTCAGTCATCTTCTGCGGGAGTGGAACTACAGGAGCAGTTCATAAACTCATTCATGGGCTTGATTTGAAACAAAAGCCAGTATGTTGTTCATTAGAGTCTTGCATTGTTTGCTACTTTGCTAAGACTGATAAATGGCTTAAAATTCAGTAGAAGCTTCCCCAAGACCACAGTAAATCATATGATACCACATTATTCGAGGAAAAAAGTCTTTTAAGAATTTTTATTCTATAACATTACAGCATCATGGTCCCATTGAAACATGGAGTGGAATGAGCTTGAGAAAAGTTCTTAGCACATATTCACAATGATCAGTATATCACAAGCTTGGCATGAACTATGAGGCTAAGAATGCAATCCTTTGAAGGCTGCATGAGTCGTTCCCAGGAAATATTTTATGTGTCCTGCAAACAATTGCAGGTATCCCTGCAAAAGCGTCAACACTGTAAACAGTGTAATGCTCTCTCTCCTCTGTAAAAGTTTATATGGGTCGCACTGAATCTGGATGTGCCTATTGCTTTTTCACAGATTGTTTTTGTCAGCCCTCATGAACACCATTCCAATATTTTGCCTTGGAAGGAAGCTGGAGCAGAGGTAGGTGTCATAACATTGTTACATTAAATCTGCTATAGATTTTGTTTTTCATTCACTGCATTATACATTTTTTGCCACGTGAAACCAATGTCAGATCAGTATTCACTAGTATACTACCCCTTTAACAGTGAATGTAATATTTTTTCAACATGTTGATAGTGACTGGGTAGTCAGTAGCTTTAAAATCATGCAGCTGTCTCGTAGTCAGTGGAGCAGAAACCTTCTAGGCAAAATGATAAGAAGGCTGACATTGGGTCGCATGATGAAGATGTTGCATGGACTTCAGGTACCTAGCATTATCAGCTTTATCAAAGTTTCTGTGAACTGACATTTGCAGTTCAGTTGTCTGTTTATTTAAACAGTCATAGCAATAACAAAAATTAGGAGTATTTTAATATTTAAGACTAGTTTATGAAAATGAAAGCAGGCACATGGACAAAGCAGATGCTTGTAATCTATCCAACCCCAGATCTTCAGGAATTTATGCCCTGAAATCCCTGGCCCACAGGAATAATCAGACTTGGAAGAGAATTGAAAGCCAATGACTAGGGCCATGAACAAACATAGCAGTGACATCTCCTGAATGTGTAATGGCTTTAATCTAATAGATAGATCAAAAATCTTTCTGTTTTCAGGTCATTCGAATCAGGGCACTGGAATCTGGCCATGTAGATATCAAACATCTGGAGGAAATGTTACAGGTTAAACACAAATTTATTTTATTATTGATCTTTTTACTTCACATTCTCTGATAGTATGATATATAAGTTTGAAATGGAAAATATAGATATGAAAAAATCTTAAAAGATTGAGAAAATAATAGCAGATTCCTTTTATCAGTATTTCGACTCACGGCTCTCCTCTGGGGTTTGAAATGTACTGAAGCTTCGCCGCAAGAATTTCAAGTATCAAGTTCTAGAGGAATCTTACAAATAAAATCCATTGTGAGTCGATGCTAATCATTATAAGAGGAAATAAGGTCCTTCGTATGTGGCTTATATTGCATTATCATGGTGCACTCTGCCTTTTTCAGGTCAGTACATATTGCCTGCAAAATTGTACACCAAAGAACATCTATTTCTGTTATGGGTGGTGATCTTAGGATCAAATATATCTCAGATTACATTCCACAGATGTCTCTGAAAGTTCGTAGAGGTTGGTGGTAACACAAGATATAATAAAAGAGCTTATTACGATTTGATATATAAATTCAATATCATAGCTCAAAATCGATCCTTACTCCTAGCTTACATAAGAGATCTGGTTTCAACTCTCACATTTTTTTGTACATTGAATTTCTTAAAAAGCTTATTTGCAGATCTGCCTATACCCAAAATCTTCCCTCATGTCAGTATTCTAGCCTGTGGCTCTGAGTAATTCAGAGTAAATTTGATTTATTTAACTGCATGTTAAAAATTTGAAAAGGCCACTGCAGAATTCGAATTTCTTGTGGAACATGCATAATGTCATGCTTAGTATTTTGAATTCATCATTTTCAATCCTGAAAAACAGCAAAATATGACTAAAATGAGCTGAATTAAATTTGACCCCTTGGGTATATATACACCTTCCCCCTTAACAGAGCACCTAGCTTTATGACTCACATTTAGACTTGGTGGACCAATGCACGAATAGTGTAATGCATTGACTGTCAGGCTAGTTATGACACTGCTCACGCACTGGGCCATTCATGCTTTCATTCACCGAATCTAAGTGAGGAATGCAAAACATCTTTTCCTTTTACTTCACTATAAACCACTTGGCATGGGAATGAAATCTGTGAGCCTTATTTCTGACTTGATAGTCTATGGATTGGGAGAACCTTTCCCAAGCTGTCTAATTGGTTCCTGCCCTAGGTCTTCTTCTTTTCCTCCCTCTCCTTCCTCCGAAACCTTTTCCACCCCCCACACTCCAAACTCTAGTACATCAAGATATTTATAGATGAGTTAGAGTTCTCCTATTTCATTACCTATGCAGTTTATCTTGGCAATATATTTTCATTAGGTCCATCAAGGCAAAAGCAAGCAACTGATTGGAGCTTTCAGTGCTGCCTCTAATGTTACGGGTATCCTGACAGATGTTATGGCTGTGACAGTTTGTCTACATAAGTATGGAGCTCTTGCCTTCTGGGATTATGCTACTGCTGCACCATACGTTAAAATCGACATGAATCCATATGTTGGCGGGTAAGTTTACACAGGGCCAAATCCTAAGTTGTTTAAGTACCTCGCACCATTACAGTTACTGAGCCATTGAAAAATATGAAGTAAATAATGATGATGCGACTTTCTGCTGAAGAGGGCTTTTGTTGAAATGTTTAAATTGCTGTTATACATTTTAGCTGAGGTAAGTTTTTCATCGAAGCTGATAAATATTTGGTTGAAATAATGGGTTAAAATTTTCACTTATTTTACAATAATAAATAAACATTTGAGACACACCTTCCATCCCAATATGTCTTTCAACATAAGCTCACTTCAAAAAAAACCTAAAAATCTATCTTCCAAAATCATTGTGAGAAAATGGCCATTACAAACTTATCATTGGGCATAAGAGGTCTGCAGGCCAAAATGTTTAACAAATTAAGAGATTTTTTTGAAAATTTTTCACTGTAGGAGCACTTTGCATGTGTTTTGGGAGATTGTTCCAAGTAAATAACCAGTGACAGATACCCGATATTGTGATAATGAGACAAACCACAAACTTTCATAATTTTTTATAACAGGTATATCTTTCTTCTAAATCTCTTAGTGATGTAAGGCTGCATTCCCACAGTAAAAACAAAACATTTCACCTGGTTTCTCAGTATGTCAGGAAATCAGTAGCTCAAAACTCCTGAGACAAGGTTGTCTATTATTGAAGATCTTCAGTTATTTTACTCTCCTCCACAGTAGAGCATAGATCTGTCTCAGTATAAGACTGTTTTCTAAATGCGTTGTTTAACTTTCCCCAGATCAGATCAGCATCTTGTGTACAAGGATGCAGTTTTTTTCTCCATGCACAAGTTTGTTGGAGGTACTTCAACCCCAGGTAAGGATTTATAATCATAGTATTTGTTATTTGTTTTCATGTTGAGACTTGGTCACTTTCTTTCTTTCCCTCTTTGTTTGTTTCTTTCTTTCTTTCTTTACTCATCCTAGCTTCCATCATTTTTCTGTTTTTGTTCGTATCTTTTTGGGATAGTGTGAAGTCGCATGAGCGGGCATTAACCTGGATATGAGACTTATAAACCGCATTATTATTATTATTATTATTATTATATGTTCACGTTATGGAACTTGCATGTTAGCCACCTGTGATTCTCTCCTTGAGCACTAAACTATTACTTTTTCTACACTAAGTACTTTAATAATGGCTCTCTTAAATTCAGTGAGAGCATGACTTGCAAATACAGAGTAATATACTTAGACTTAGATACTGTAATTATGTATGATTCATGCAGAAGAAAAAAGAAACAACAAGAACTGAGCATGAAATCCCTATATTCCTTAACATGTTATGACAATAAATGTAGAGCAGATTTTTTTTTCGTGAATAACATTTTAACTAATCCTTGTAGCCGGTCAAAATAAGGCTTATGTTGCTTATTAAAACCATACCAAGTATTGGTATCACATAAAGATCTTTTTTTTTTTTTTTAAGGGTTTCATCAGGTGAAAATATTTTTTAGTTGGACTGTCAGTTTGTAACCAGAGATAAAGTTGTTTGAAGTGGCAATGTGTCGTTCTGATGTGAGATGAAAATAATAGAAATCACACGTAAAGAACAAGTTTACTTTATTTAGGCATGTAATCTTCCTTACAAAGACACAAAATTTTAAACAAATTTATATTTGGCACTCATCAAAAAATTAATATTCTCTTAACCGGAAATGATTCTACTTTTAAGTCCTGCAATCAGCAAAAATTCTCTATTGGAAGGTCCAGATCAACTTCTGATCTTTGTTCAGCTTCTTGTTTAGTGACATAAGCCTCATTTTGCCTGGCTGCAAGATATGTTGTCTTCCTTTGTTTCAGGAAACTGCCCTTTAGTAGGTTTTGTTTGCTGACACGATTCATTCTCAGTGAAGAATTATTTTTTTGAAATAAGTCTTATGATATGTTGTATTCTGTTCCTTCAGGAGTGTTGATAGCCAAGAAAAAATTATTTCAGAACCCAGCACCTTTTATAAGTGGCGGTGGAACAGTCTTCTTTGTAAGTAAAAGTTCATTTATTTCTTCTGTATCTTGGTTTGGCTGAAATTGTTGTCTTCCCAGAGATGTAAATATTTATCATTCAGTATGACATGGTTAATGTGGTCTTTAAGGGTCCTGAAAGGTTGTTAAAAATATCAAGGTTCTCAAAACGTGCTGAAATTTTTTTTACAAAATTGGTCCCAGGTCCTTAAACGGTTCGTAATTTTTATTTTTAAGAAAGCATCCTTCAGCTCTGCTGCTGTAAATAATGGATAGGCAAAAATCATATATTTTATAAGTTTGCTGAAATAAGGTGAAAATAAGAAAAATCTAGAGAGACAAAAGGGTGCCATTCCATCATTTTCTGTTTGTGGCGTTAGCAATGTTATGAGTTGCAGCTACTAGCAATGACCTTGTTATGGATTTCATTTGTATTATTGTGTATCGTATAATGTTTACTGTTCTGCTAATTATTGTCTGTATTATGAATAAGATATAAAACACTTTGTGGCATTGTAAGCCAAATTTCCTGAGGAGTAAATGAAAGGTTTATTTCATTTTCATTTTCTTTAGGTGAGGCGAGAGAGTCACAGATACCTAAAAGAACCTGAGGTCAAAGAAGAAGGGGGAACTCCTGCTATTGTGGAGTCTATTCGTGCAGGTCTGGTCATGCAGCTGAAGCAAGCTGTAGGGGCAGAGGTCATACAGGAGAGAGATCAATGGCTGTTGGCGTAAGTCTGTGCATGGTTTGCAATGATAAAGAAAATGCTTATCACAAGATGGAATTGGTAGTGAGGACTACATTTACAAGCCTTTGAGGAAGTGGGCTCAGCAAATGCAGACTTCTAGATACATTAACCTTGTCTATTGTAAGATTATTTTTCATTTATTTACCACCATAACATTCGAATGCTAAACAGATTAGATGGGAAGTCTTGTTGCATTACGGTGTTCGTATAGGATACCAGTTATATGACTTTAAAGCTATGTTATCTAATTGTTACTGTTAAAGGGCAAGCCCCCACCTACCAGCGGTTTGGACTCAGCCGTGACTCATATGGATTGTTTTCACATTTCAAATCCTAAACGTTTTGATATCAATTGTCTTTAGTGTAACATTTATAGGGATCTGCAAAATTTCTGTGTGATGTGAAATGTTTTACTCATAAAATTTGGGAAAATAATGCTCACATGTGAACCGAGCAGATGAATTCAAATTAGTGAAATATCCCATCATACCTGTCCTTTCCTCTTATGCCCCTGGTAGGGCTTTAATGCATAAATGCATCCCCTTTTGTTTTCTGTTTTACAGAGAAACTTGCAAGGCTTGGTCCTCTTGCTCAAATCTAGTCATGCTAGGCCCGCCAACAGTGGAAAAGCTACCAGTTTTCTCATTCCTCATCTACCATCCTGTGACAGGTCGTTTCCTCCACCACAACTTTGTGGCTGCCATCCTGAATGATGTGTTTGGAATACAGGCCAGGGGAGGCTGTGCTTGTGCCGGACCTTACGCAATGGTATAATAAAATTATTTGGGATGTTGCTCTGATTTGACTGATTAGTCAGATACTGGAACCTCCACGGATGTCACTCTTCAGACAATTTTCTGAAATTGGAGAATTTTTATGTCTTTCAGAGATTGTCGTTCGACATCAATCTGAAAGACAGATTGAAGTGAGAAATATTTTAATCTAAAGAATATTAAGTTTTTCTTGTCTCTTGTGCTCTGTTTGTCTTAGACATTCTTTTCCTGTATGATAAACATCAGTTAGTTATGTGTTTATGCATGTATAAGTTTTTTTCTTGGGAACTGTCTTTGTGTAATGTATATAGCTGTTAATAGTGACTTATTCTGCTCATCTAGAGTCTACATGAATCATAAAGATAAAACACAGAAATGTAGTACAGCTTTCAGAAATATGTGTTCAAACAACAATAACATAATGATGCCGTAGGCTATAGATAATCTGTGCACTAGCTGGACATACCAAGAAAGCGTTGATTGGTCCGCAAAAATCTACATTTACAGCGCTGTGTATGTTGTTGAAGCCTAAGCAGTTAATGTGACCGTTTATGCTCACAGCTCTGACTGAAAATCTAAGACAGAGATAAGACTCTGTAAAATCTGTCTAAGAGAAATATGTAAAATAAAGATAACAAAACAGAATAGTATACAAATTAAAACTCAGATGTATACTGTTCTGTTTTGTTGTTTTCCGACCCATCACGCAGACTCCGTTTTTTTATACCAAAGACTTAACCCCTTCGTGACCCATACGTCATATTTTGCTCTTTGTTAATTGTGCCAAGATGCTGTTTGGATGTATGTGGTACATCATATATAGTGGCTAGCCAGGACCAGTAGGACGTACATGGTACGTCATATTTTTCTCGCATTTTAACTAATCATAGCAAATAATTAGAGCCAAACCAACTTCAGAATAGTATTCAGCGATATTTTTTCAGTACGAATACACCTCTTCTGTATCGAAAGTTTATCGGAAGGAAGCGTAAGCGGAACCTGAATTTTGCTTTTCTTTGTTCCTGTATACAACCGGCTTGCTGTTCACGATGGAGCCCTCATCAAGTTTTTAAACTTTATTATTATTTATTGCACGTTATTATGTGAAAGGCCATTCATTATCCGTCAAAAAAATATATCCTTTTTTATACCTTGGAGTACACTGGAAGTGAAAATTCCTCATGTATTGACAGACCTCTAAATTCACTGATGCTCCTTACAATTTTCTAGCAAAAATATGGGAAAATTGAATCACCAAGATACCTTCCATCACGAAAGGGTTAAGGATTTGGAGATCAAACTTTAAAGTATATGGATATCAGCTGAGGCATCAAAAAATGTTTTTCTCTGTATTGTCGTAGGATTTGTTGGGCCTGGAAGAACATGTAGCTACAGCCATTGAGGAGCTCATAGCAGAAGACAGGTATGGCACTGTAAACATACTCTTACTTCATGAGTTTCATGTTCTTATGTTGGTCTTTCATTACAGTAAAACCTTGATGCTAAGTACTCATTTAATAAGTATATTTTGATATTAAGTATAAATTTCATATGCACGGATTCATTATTATTTAGTCATATCGTTACTCAGACTTTGATATTAAGTATATCTCAGTAATAAGTATATTTTTTTCCATGCAGCAAAATATACCTTATATCAAGGTTCCTACTGTAGTTAATCACTATGTTGATATGAGAGCCTTTTCTCGCCTTTTTCTTTAGTTTCGAGGATATACAAAACATCGTTCTCTCTGTATAGAAAATCTGTCTAATCTTGCCAATTTTCTGCTGTTATCGTAACATACCATTTACATCTCTGAAGTTAAGGATGTGTGCCTCACAAGCCAAGTGTATTAAAGACAATAGATAATGATTATTTTCCTTGGATGCATCTACTCTTGTGAGTATTAAGAGTATTTATCTCTTTCATGCGTTCAGTTTATGGGACCTCATGTTAGCAAAAACATGAATATTAATTCAGTTTTATCATGAGTCTTGGGTTAAACTGTTATGGTGGCTCAGTGATCAGTTATTGCGGCAGTTTGGTCAGATAGAAAATAAGGGCAATTTAGTGGCTGACGAAAGTAACTGTTGACTACAGTAAGTAAGGTTTCTAGTTTTTGACATGTTTATCTTCTGAGATGAGTTGATTGTATTCTTATAGTTGAATAACTTTGGTTCCCATTTATATTGTAGTTGTGAATCACTGATCAGATTTTCTGTTTCTTTAATTTGGTGTTGAAAATATGTGATGCACCAAGCCAAACTGAGTATTCAGTCAGTCCAGGTCAGTGAGTTTTATATTGCTCCCTAAAAAAAAAACCAAATGTAGATGAAATATCCTTTAAATTTAGATTCAAGAAATTTGAAATTCAACACTTCAGTTTTTTCACAGGAATTTTCTGAACAGATTTTCTATTTCTTAATCATGATTTTTTTTTCACTGCAGATAGTTTTTAACCTACAGTTGAAATTATATAGTGCAGTTGACTGCACTAATCACAACACCCTGGAAATGCAGAAGATGTTGTGATTATGCATTGCTGAGATGTGATTAAGCATAAATAGCAGTTAGACAGAATGCGAATAAGTGGAATTGACTGTACAGATATTTGACTGGTTTTGGCTTCTTGCATCACATAATTATTATATCATTGTCTAAATCACAAAGGCTTGAAGTAAGTCACTGTCCCACATGACAAAGTATTCATTGTGTAAATTTCATTTGTTTGTCCTGTTTACAACAGTTTCATTTTCATTGCTTATCTCTTTCAGTCGTCTTGACAGAGTTCATCTAAGGAGGGTTAGAGAGTATTCTCACAGAGAGATAATAAGGTTTGCCATTTTCTCCTTTTACTGGTGGCATCTGGAAATATAACTTATATGTAATGTTTATAGCTGAAGTTTTCAACAATCCCAGATGTGACTTTGGGGAGTCATTTATGTAGCTGTCATGATAAAAGTTGTTTAAGAAAGTCAGTCTTTACAAATCCTGTGGCTGTATGCATAATCCTTGTGTTAAGTAACCCAAGGCAGTAACCATGGGTACTCCCAAAACATTAGTACCTTTTACAGTACATAACGCAGTGCTTTAATAAATGCAAGGAATATGCATCAATCAGAGAATATCGAAGTTAAAATGATTTGCTCTTGTGAAGTGAAATATATTGAGTGATATGAAAGTGGAAAGTAGAAACTATTATGGTTGGTCAAAAATAGTAGTTTTCAAAACTTCCAGGAGCTATTTTGCACAGAGTGATGTCGTGAGGAATAATATATTTGTAAATCTTTTGATTCATAATAATTATATTAGTTTGTGAAGATGATGGAGATATAAATGCCATTACCAAAGTTACAGACTTAACACAAACCAACTATAAACACACTTTACATATCCTTGGGTGTTTCAACACCCTGTGTTAGCCTGGTAATATTGATTACAGGAATTTCTCCATTCTACTTTCTGTAAAATCTGAGAGTTATCTGCTGGTCCAATATAAGACATTTCCAGCCTTATTTATCCAGTTTCTGCACTACCAACTTCATTATGTAAGTAAAAGTACCAAATGCTTCCATGTGAAATGGATACATTGTACTGTGTTCATATGCGTTAAGATAAGATTTGTATAGGATATTGATGTATTTTCATGTTGAGGAAATAAACTGTGGAAAGTCTCTTTAATCATTTTTATTCTCATTTGTGTTGTGTAAGCTATTGTTGTAAAAAAAAATATTATATCTCTTGATTTCTACAGACCTGGCTTTGTTCGTCTTAACCTTCCTTACTTCCTGGATGAAGTTTGTCTAAACTTTGTTTTGCAAGCTGTCACCCTTGTGGCAGAGCATGCCTGGAAGCTGCTGCCCCAGGTAAATGACTGGACCTGAGTTTTTAGGGTGTTTAAGTACAGCCTCACAACTCTCAACTGATTATCTGGGTGTTGTATACTGGGCATGATATGTGGGTTAAGTTTTAGAAGATATTTTATGTACCTATTCCAGTAGGTTTAATAGTAAAATCAACAACAATAACAGTAGATCTGTTTTACAGTATACGGAAAGTCTGCTGGAAAGTACTGCAAAGGACTACAGCCAAAACTGTTGTTATATTTAAATATATATAAAGTGCATATCCATGCACATGATGAGGAGAGACTGTCTAATAGAAGAAATATCAGTTGTGGAGTTCAGGGATGGCAGAATGTTGAAAATTTTCAGAAAATCAAAAATCAGGCATTTCAACAAGAAAA